>OY804575.1:33963090-34410974 GCA_963680875.1 Bathymodiolus brooksi
TAGACCGATAGAATTTTTACTAGACACAGGCTTCGGACTACCGCTTAACGTCGAACACTGCTTCTGGCCACAAAACTGTCACCAATGACATAGTGTTTAACCTATTCAGACACCTACACTTGGTAGGGGTTTCACATGTCAGTTTGTTATAACTGTCGAGGCCTTTCTCTCTCATTAAGTTTGATAGTTACGATATTGATGATAAATTGCAGAAATTGACACCAATGACCCGAACGAACCCTAGAATTATAACAAACAATGTAGATGTTTCAAAACAATGTATAATAGCATAAGTTAATTTACCTATAGATGGTATTTGAATATTGAATTTATTTTTCTTTTGAAAATATTACTTCCTTTATAAGTGATAAATATATGGGTTAAAAATAATTCATTATCTTTATTTATATAGATTGCTTATTAAGTAAATATTGTATTTGTTTTCAGGATGCATGCACAATAAAGAAAATTGTTCAAAACAAGAAGATAGAATTACAGACAAGAAGACTCCAGACTCCATTAAATGAAAGAAAACGGTATGGAACATTATAACATTCCTTTCAGCTATTTCACTTAAGCATACTCCACACCTAAGGAAGGCTCTTTAAAACAATAGTATGAATGGTTCCTTTAAATATTGATATGAAGGAAGATTTTTAAGAAAATGTCTGCCAACAATTCATCTCTGTGATATCATTGAAATAGAATAAGGCCAAATAAAAAATAGGTATAATTTTACCCTTGACCCTAAAACATTTTTTTTCTTTCTTTAAAAAACTTTACTATACAAGGAAGGTATACAAATATTGTTTTACTTTATTGGTCTAGTATATAACAGGCTTTTCAATAAGGGGTGGTACCAGGTACTTTTACCTGCCTAAAATGGTATTTGGTACCTCCTAATTTTAAAGAGTGTTGTTTTAGATATTCATGAAAATTGTTCAAATTTAATATAAAAAAAAAGTACCGCCTGTAAATAGTGAAGTACTGGTAAACTTGAAAGATATTGAAAGCCCTGTATAAATTACAGTCTTCTGGTACTGTCAACTCTGGTTATTTACATACAGTATGTGTTTTGTGTTATCTGGAGTATTTGATTTGGATGCATTCCAGTAAATAGAAGTTTCAGATGAGTATCAAACCAACAAAATGAGTTATTTTGTGGAAAAGGGACTGAAATTCTTAAATTTTACATATTTAGAAGTCGCACACAAAATGTTATTTTTCATCTAATTTTCGTGCATTTTATTTTCCCTTGAATTGATTGTAACAAGGGCTTCAGGTAGTATTCCAGTTTATTTACTCTATCAGTTATGGTTTTTGAGATAAACATTGGAGTAAAACTGATGCAGGAGGAAGCCCTAGTGGACTTGCTGTGGTCATATCATGCTGCCTCTTGCATGGTCCTTTGTTTAAAAATGTAATATGGTAGATGTACCAAAAGTATGAATATTTGAGAAAACTTGATGATTGTATTTGTTTATCTATAGAAGAAAAGAATCCAAGATGATAATAAGAATGACTGATGTTTGTGCCGACTTACAGTACCCATCAGATGATGGAATACCGCAGCCGATTTTATTTGATGATGAAGATGATGAGAATATCCTTGATCAGAGTCAGATTGATTTTGATGATGAGTCTGGTACAGAAACAGTTATGTCTGAGGATGAAAGTCCATACTGGACATTACTGAATGCTGTTAAAACTTACAGAGATGATACAGGCCAAACCATTTATGAACCATTTGTTAAGTTGCCAAGTAAAAGGTCAGTACATGTATTTATTGCAAGTGCTTTTGGTAAAAATGTTTTGAAGAATGATTTTGAAAGTATTTGTAAAACAATTTTTGCTTGATATTGTAGCATATCAGATACATTATTCCCATTGTCACACAACTTCCTTTCTCTTTAATCAGTTAATTTTCTAATTTTACATGTTGTACTGCCACCACACTAGGGTTAGTGTTATAGGTGCCTAATGCCACTTTCAGACAGCCTCTGTGACTACACAAGATGTACATTTCAATTACAGGTTTAATATTTATGTTCATTTAAGTTGTAAAGTAAGTTTTATATGACTTAATGTTAAGTTGATTTGTTTATGTTGTAGTTTTTATCCAGTCTACTACCGGTATATGACTTAATGTTAAGTTGATTTGTTTATGTTGTAGTTTTTATCCAGTCTACTACCGGTATATGACTTAATGTTAAGTTGATTTGTTTATGTTGTAGGTTTTATCCAGTCTACTACCGGTATATGACTTAATGTTAAGTTGATTTGTTTATGTTGTAGTTTTTATCCAGTCTACTACAGGTATATGACTTAATGTTAAGTTGATTTGTTTATGTTGTAGTTTTTATCCAGTCTACTACAGGTATATGACTTAATGTTAAGTTGATTTGTTTATGTTGTAGTTTTTATCCAGTCTACTACTGGTATATGACTTAATGTTAAGTTGATTTGTTTATGTTGTAGTTTTTATCCAGTCTACTACCGGTATATGACTTAATGTTAAGTTGATTTGTTTATGTTGTAGTTTTTATCCAGTCTACTACAGGTATATGACTTAATGTTAAGTTGATTTGTTTATGTTGTAGTTTTTATCCAGTCTACTACCGGTATATGACTTAATGTTAAGTTGATTTGTTTATGTTGTAGTTTTTATCCAGTCTACTACAGGTATATGACTTAATGTTAAGTTGATTTGTTTATGTTGTAGTTTTTATCCAGTCTACTACAGGTATATGACTTAATGTTAAGTTGATTTGTTTATGTTGTAGGTTTTATCCAGTCTACTACAGGTATATGACTTAATGTTAAGTTGATTTGTTTATGTTGTAGTTTTTATCCAGTCTACTACCGGTATATGACTTAATGTTAAGTTGATTTGTTTATGTTGTAGGTTTTATCCAGTCTACTACAGGTATATGACTTAATGTTAAGTTGATTTGTTTATGTTGTAGGTTTTATCCAGTCTACTACTGGTATATGACTTAATGTTAAGTTGATTTGTTTATGTTGTAGTTTTTATCCAGTCTACTACAGGTATATGACTTAATGTTAAGTTGATTTGTTTATGTTGTAGTTTTTATCCAGTCTACTACCGGTATATGACTTAATGTTAAGTTGATTTGTTTATGTTTTAGGTTTTATCCAGTCTACTACCGGTATATGACTTAATGTTAAGTTGATTTGTTTATGTTGTAGGTTTTATCCAGTCTACTACAGGTATATGACTTAATGTTAAGTTGATTTGTTTATGTTGTAGGTTTTATCCAGTCTACTACAGGTATATGACTTAATGTTAAGTTGATTTGTTTATGTTGTAGTTTTTATCCAGTCTACTACAGGTATATGACTTAATGTTAAGTTGATTTGTTTATGTTGTAGTTTTTATCCAGTCTACTACAGGTATATGACTTTATGTTAAGTTGATTTGTTTATGTTGTAGGTTTTATCCAGTCTACTACCGGTATATGACTTAATGTTAAGTTGATTTGTTTATGTTGTAGGTTTTATCCAGTCTACTACAGGTATATGACTTAATGTTAAGTTGATTTGTTTATGTTGTAGTTTTTATCCAGTCTACTACTGGTATATGACTTAATGTTAAGTTGATTTGTTTATGTTGTAGGTTTTATCCAGTCTACTACAGGTATATGACTTAATGTTAAGTTGATTTGTTTATGTTGTAGGTTTTATCCAGTCTACTACTGGTATATGACTTAATGTTAAGTTGATTTGTTTATGTTGTAGGTTTTATCCAGTCTACTACTGGTATATGACTTAATGTTAAGTTGATTTGTTTATGTTGTAGGTTTTATCCAGTCTACTACTGGTATATGACTTAATGTTAAGTTGATTTGTTTATGTTGTAGGTTTTATCCAGTCTACTACAGGTATATGACTTAATGTTAAGTTGATTTGTTTATGTTGTAGTTTTTATCCAGTCTACTACTGGTATATGACTTAATGTTAAGTTGATTTGTTTATGTTGTAGTTTTTATCCAGTCTACTACCGGTATATGACTTAATGTTAAGTTGATTTGTTTATGTTGTAGGTTTTATCCAGTCTACTACTGGTATATGACTTAATGTTAAGTTGATTTGTTTATGTTGTAGGTTTTATCCAGTCTACTACAGGTATATGACTTAATGTTAAGTTGATTTGTTTATGTTGTAGTTTTTATCCAGTCTACTACTGGTATATGACTTAATGTTAAGTTGATTTGTTTATGTTGTAGTTTTTATCCAGTCTACTACCGGTATATGACTTAATGTTAAGTTGATTTGTTTATGTTGTAGGTTTTATCCAGTCTACTACCGGTATATGACTTAATGTTAAGTTGATTTGTTTATGTTGTAGGTTTTATCCAGTCTACTACAGGTATATGACTTAATGTTAAGTTGATTTGTTTATGTTGTAGGTTTTATCCAGTCTACTACAGGTATATGACTTAATGTTAAGTTGATTTGTTTATGTTGTAGTTTTTATCCAGTCTACTACAGGTATATGACTTAATGTTAAGTTGATTTGTTTATGTTGTAGTTTTTATCCAGTCTACTACAGGTATATGACTTAATGTTAAGTTGATTTGTTTATGTTGTAGGTTTTATCCAGTCTACTACCGGTATATGACTTTATGTTAAGTTGATTTGTTTATGTTGTAGTTTTTATCCAGTCTACTACAGGTATATGACTTAATGTTAAGTTGATTTGTTTATGTTGTAGGTTTTATCCAGTCTACTACCGGTATATGACTTAATGTTAAGTTGATTTGTTTATGTTGTAGTTTTTATCCAGTCTACTACCGGTATATGACTTTATGTTAAGTTGATTTGTTTATGTTGTAGTTTTTATCCAGTCTACTACCGGTATATGACTTAATGTTAAGTTGATTTGTTTATGTTGTAGGTTTTATCCAGTCTACTACCGGTATATGACTTAATGTTAAGTTGATTTGTTTATGTTGTAGTTTTTATCCAGTCTACTACTGGTATATGACTTAATGTTAAGTTGATTTGTTTATGTTGTAGGTTTTATCCAGTCTACTACAGGTATATGACTTAATGTTAAGTTGATTTGTTTATGTTGTAGGTTTTATCTGGTATATGACTTAATGTTAAGTTGATTTGTTTATGTTGTAGTTTTTATCCAGTCTACTACTGGTATATGACTTAATGTTAAGTTGATTTGTTTATGTTGTAGGTTTTATCCAGTCTACTACTGGTATATGACTTAATGTTAAGTTGATTTGTTTATGTTGTAGGTTTTATCCAGTCTACTACTGGTATATGACTTAATGTTAAGTTGATTTGTTTATGTTGTAGTTTTTATCCAGTCTACTACCGGTATATGACTTAATGTTAAGTTGATTTGTTTATGTTGTAGGTTTTATCCAGTCTACTACAGGTATATGACTTAATGTTAAGTTGATTTGTTTATGTTGTAGTTTTTATCCAGTCTACTACCGGTATATGACTTAATGTTAAGTTGATTTGTTTATGTTGTAGGTTTTATCCAGTCTACTACTGGTATATGACTTAATGTTAAGTTGATTTGTTTATGTTGTAGGTTTTATCCAGTCTACTACCGGTATATGACTTAATGTTAAGTTGATTTGTTTATGTTGTAGTTTTTATCCAGTCTACTACTGGTATATGACTTAATGTTAAGTTGATTTGTTTATGTTGTAGGTTTTATCCAGTCTACTACTGGTATATGACTTAATGTTAAGTTGATTTGTTTATGTTGTAGGTTTTATCCAGTCTACTACTGGTATATGACTTAATGTTAAGTTGATTTGTTTATGTTGTAGTTTTTATCCAGTCTACTACAGGTATATGACTTAATGTTAAGTTGATTTGTTTATGTTGTAGGTTTTATCCAGTCTACTACCGGTATATGACTTAATGTTAAGCTGATTTGTTTATGTTGTAGTTTTTATCCAGTCTACTACAGGTATATGACTTAATGTTAAGTTGATTTGTTTATGTTGTAGGTTTTATCCAGTCTACTACAGGTATATGACTTAATGTTAAGTTGATTTGTTTATGTTGTAGTTTTTATCCAGTCTACTACTGGTATATGACTTAATGTTAAGTTGATTTGTTTATGTTGTAGGTTTTATCTGGTATATGACTTAATGTTAAGTTGATTTGTTTATGTTGTAGTTTTTATCCAGTCTACTACAGGTATATGACTTAATGTTAAGTTGATTTGTTTATGTTGTAGGTTTTATCCAGTCTACTACCGGTATATGACTTAATGTTAAGTTGATTTGTTTATGTTGTAGGTTTTATCCAGTCTACTACCGGTATATGACTTAATGTTAAGTTGATTTGTTTATGTTGTAGTTTTTATCCAGTCTACTACAGGTATATGACTTAATGTTAAGTTGATTTGTTTATGTTGTAGGTTTTATCCAGTCTACTACCGGTATATGACTTTATGTTAAGTTGATTTGTTTATGTTGTAGGTTTTATCCAGTCTACTACCGGTATATGACTTAATGTTAAGTTGATTTGTTTATGTTGTAGTTTTTATCCAGTCTACTACTGGTATATGACTTAACGTTAAGTTGATTTGTTTATGTTGTAGGTTTTATCCAGTCTACTACCGGTATATGACTTAATGTTAAGTTGATTTGTTTATGTTGTAGTTTTTATCCAGTCTACTACAGGTATATGACTTAATGTTAAGTTGATTTGTTTATGTTGTAGGTTTTATCCAGTCTACTACAGGTATATGACTTAATGTTAAGTTGATTTGTTTATGTTGTAGGTTTTATCCAGTCTACTACTGGTATATGACTTAATGTTAAGTTGATTTGTTTATGTTGTAGTTTTTATCCAGTCTACTACAGGTATATGACTTAATGTTAAGTTGATTTGTTTATGTTGTAGGTTTTATCCAGTCTACTACCGGTATATGACTTTATGTTAAGTTGATTTGTTTATGTTGTAGGTTTTATCCAGTCTACTACCGGTATATGACTTAATGTTAAGTTGATTTGTTTATGTTGTAGGTTTTATCCAGTCTACTACTGGTATATGACTTAATGTTAAGTTGATTTGTTTATGTTGTAGTTTTTATCCAGTCTACTACAGGTATATGACTTAATGTTAAGTTGATTTGTTTATGTTGTAGGTTTTATCCAGTCTACTACAGGTATATGACTTAATGTTAAGTTGATTTGTTTATGTTGTAGGTTTTATCCAGTGTACTACAGGTATATGACTTAATGTTAAGTTGATTTGTTTATGTTGTAGTTTTTATCCAGTCTACTACAGGTATATGACTTAATGTTAAGTTGATTTGTTTATGTTGTAGGTTTTATCCAGTCTACTACCGGTATATGACTTTATGTTAAGTTGATTTGTTTATGTTGTAGGTTTTATCCAGTCTACTACCGGTATATGACTTAATGTTAAGTTGATTTGTTTATGTTGTAGTTTTTATCCAGTCTACTACCGGTATATGACTTAATGTTAAGTTGATTTGTTTATGTTGTAGGTTTTATCCAGTCTACTACAGGTATATGACTTAATGTTAAGTTGATTTGTTTATGTTGTAGTTTTTATCCAGTCTACTACAGGTATATGACTTAATGTTAAGTTGATTTGTTTATGTTGTAGGTTTTATCCAGTCTACTACCGGTATATGACTTTATGTTAAGTTGATTTGTTTATGTTGTAGGTTTTATCCAGTCTACTACCGGTATATGACTTAATGTTAAGTTGATTTGTTTATGTTGTAGTTTTTATCCAGTCTACTACCGGTATATGACTTAATGTTAAGTTGATTTGTTTATGTTGTAGGTTTTATCCAGTCTACTACCGGTATATGACTTTATGTTAAGTTGATTTGTTTATGTTGTAGGTTTTATCCAGTCTACTACCGGTATATGACTTTATGTTAAGTTGATTTGTTTATGTTGTAGGTTTTATCCAGTCTACTACCGGTATATGACTTAATGTTAAGTTGATTTGTTTATGTTGTAGTTTTTATCCAGTCTACTACCGGTATATGACTTAATGTTAAGTTGATTTGTTTATGTTGTAGGTTTTATCCAGTCTACTACCGGTATATGACTTAATGTTAAGTTGATTTGATTATGTTGTAGGTTTTATCCAGTCTACTACTGGTATATGACTTAATGTTAAGTTGATTTGTTTATGTTGTAGTTTTTATCCAGTCTACTACAGGTATATGACTTAATGTTAAGTTGATTTGTTTATGTTGTAGGTTTTATCCAGTCTACTACAGGTATATGACTTAATGTTAAGTTGATTTGTTTATGTTGTAGGTTTTATCCAGTCTACTACTGGTATATGACTTAATGTTAAGTTGATTTGTTTATGTTGTAGTTTTTATCCAGTCTACTACAGGTATATGACTTAATGTTAAGTTGATTTGTTTATGTTGTAGTTTTTATCCAGTCTACTACAGGTATATGACTTAATGTTAAGTTGATTTGTTTATGTTGTAGGTTTTATCCAGTCTACTACCGGTATATGACTTAATGTTAAGTTGATTTGTTTATGTTGTAGTTTTTATCCAGTCTACTACCGGTATATGACTTAATGTTAAGTTGATTTGTTTATGTTGTAGGTTTTATCCAGTCTACTACCGGTATATGACTTAATGTTAAGTTGATTTGTTTATGTTGTAGTTTTTATCCAGTCTACTACCGGTATATGACTTTATGTTAAGTTGATTTGTTTATGTTGTAGGTTTTATCCAGTCTACTACCGGTATATGACTTAATGTTAAGTTGATTTGTTTATGTTGTAGGTTTTATCCGGTATATGACTTAATGTTAAGTTGATTTGTTTATGTTGTAGGTTTTATCCAGTCTACTACAGGTATATGACTTAATGTTAAGTTGATTTGTTTATGTTGTAGGTTTTATCCAGTCTACTACAGGTATATGACTTAATGTTAAGTTGATTTGTTTATGTTGTAGTTTTTATCCAGTCTACTACAGGTATATGACTTAATGTTAAGTTGATTTGTTTATGTTGTAGTTTTTATCCAGTCTACTACAGGTATATGACTTAATGTTAAGTTGATTTGTTTATGTTGTAGGTTTTATCCAGTCTACTACCGGTATATGACTTAATGTTAAGTTGATTTGTTTATGTTGTAGTTTTTATCCAGTCTACTACAGGTATATGACTTAATGTTAAGTTGATTTGTTTATGTTGTAGGTTTTATCCAGTCTACTACCGGTATATGACTTAATGTTAAGTTGATTTGTTTATGTTGTAGTTTTTATCCAGTCTACTACAGGTATATGACTTAATGTTAAGTTGATTTGTTTATGTTGTAGGTTTTATCCAGTCTACTACTGGTATATGACATAATGTTAAGTTGATTTGTTTATGTTGTAGTTTTTATCCAGTCTACTACAGGTATATGACTTAATGTTAAGTTGATTTGTTTATGTTGTAGGTTTTATCCAGTCTACTACCGGTATATGACTTAATGTTAAGTTGATTTGTTTATGTTGTAGGTTTTATCCAGTCTACTACTGGTATATGACTTAATGTTAAGTTGATTTGTTTATGTTGTAGTTTTTATCCAGTCTACTACAGGTATATGACTTAATGTTAAGTTGATTTGTTTATGTTGTAGGTTTTATCTGGTATATGACTTAATGTTAAGTTGATTTGTTTATGTTGTAGGTTTTATCTGGTATATGACTTTATGTTAAGTTGATTTGTTTATGTTGTAGGTTTTATCCAGTCTACTACCGGTATATGACTTAATGTTAAGTTGATTTGTTTATGTTGTAGTTTTTATCCAGTCTACTACAGGTATATGACTTAATGTTAAGTTGATTTGTTTATGTTGTAGTTTTTATCCAGTCTACTACAGGTATATGACTTAATGTTAAGTTGATTTGTTTATGTTGTAGTTTTTATCCAGTCTACTACAGGTATATGACTTAATGTTAAGTTGATTTGTTTATGTTGTAGGTTTTATCCAGTCTACTACAGGTATATGACTTAATGTTAAGTTGATTTGTTTATGTTGTAGTTTTTATCCAGTCTACTACAGGTATATGACTTAATGTTAAGTTGATTTGTTTATGTTGTAGTTTTTATCCAGTCTACTACCGGTATATGACTTTATGTTAAGTTGATTTGTTTATGTTGTAGGTTTTATCCAGTCTACTACAGGTATATGACTTAATGTTAAGTTGATTTGTTTATGTTGTAGTTTTTATCCAGTCTACTACTGGTATATGACTTAATGTTAAGTTGATTTGTTTATGTTGTAGGTTTTATCCAGTCTACTACAGGTATATGACTTAATGTTAAGTTGATTTGTTTATGTTGTAGGTTTTATCCAGTCTACTACAGGTATATGACTTAATGTTAAGTTGATTTTTTTTTTTCTAGGTTTTATCCAGACTACTATGATGAAATAGATCGACCAATGTCTTTGTCTAATGTTAGAAAAAAAATCAAGGTAAATTAAGTTCTCAACTGTTTAATTTCTGTTGTATACAGTTGTATTCATTGTTTTACTTTGTAGAGATTTTTAAAACATGAAAACCATTTAATCCAAATTATTTGTTCAAAGTTAATAGAGTTTACATTTTGTATTATTTATTATTTTTTGTGTTCTACAATAGTATGTGTAAGAAGAGTTAAACAATTACACTTGACATTGCATCCAGACACAACAGACACGTCTCTTTACAATCAGAACAGACAACAAATGCAAATGTGGGTCATCGCTTGGGACAAACAAAAAATTGGATCAACTATTATATTAGAAATAAATCAAATATCTTGTTATATAAATGTTTCAGATCATATTTTCTTCCAAATCCAACATGAACATAGCAAAACACTTGAACTGTATGTACTTGATAATCTCATTTTCTGTTTTAGATATTTTAATGTTTTCATATTTATTTTAAGATGTCCATTATTAATTAACGTAGATCTTAGAACTCAAATTTTCATTCATACATTGTATATATTTTAAAACCATGTGAGTGTGACAGGCTTTTTTAGAACTTTTGTGTTAATGAAAATTTGAATTATAAAATTTATACACATGTTATTTTCAGTATAAACAGTACAGAACCATGGATAAGATTTCTTCAGACCTTAATTTAGTGTTTCAGAATGCCAAGCAATATAATAAAGAAGAGTCAAAAATCCATCAGGTATCTAAAATCATTACAAATCTAAATGTTGGAATTGGCACAATAAATTTATATTCAGCCAAGGATTTAGATATAATCAAGTACTAATTTATTTTTATATGCTGAATAAAAGATATGTATTAATTCATTAGTAACCAAACAATGCATAATTAACTAATGGACTAACATGAATTGCTGTCGTTGTGGGTTACAAGTGATTTATTTCTGAACTCAAGAGCAGTAATGTTATTTATTACATAAATTTTACACTTTTTTTACGGTAATTATCAAGATTAGGCAATGAATGTTAATCACCACTATCAGCTGTATATTAGTTATATCGTTTTGGTTATTTTTATTAGTGAATGTCACTGACACACATTATAAATAAAGTATAAGTACACCTCACAAAGGTCGGGGATCTAACTCACATCTTTAGTTGTTTAGGCACTGACTGCATAGATAGATATAGATCTGACTATAATATTAATGTTCCTCTGATGGCTCCTATGATTAATTAAGAAACAAATTAAATAAAATCATATTGTTATACTGTTTTACAGGATGCCGTACAGTTACAGAAAGTTGTTGCTGAAAAGAAGAAAGAGTTGGAAGGCAAAGTTAGTATGATATATAGATAGTAAACACCAGTAAAGTGTCACTAATGTCAGCTTTGGCATATATACTTTGTTTTTCTAAATTAAATAGTGGTATAGAAACACATACAACACATGATACACTAGAACCAATCTTTCATCACTGGCATGTTGTAATCAGATGTTATTCCCACTTCATGTCTGTAGCACATATAGCTTGGCAACTGGAACTAATGCATGTGCTGTTCATGTGCAGTTACAGAAAACTGATTAAAAAGAAATATTTGAAAATATGTAGGTCATTTTCTATTTAAAAAAAAATGAATAAAAGTGCTTTCGTAAATTTCTATTTAAAAAAATTATGCAAACTATGGTATTTATTTATATTTGATCGATCGCTAAATACAAAATTATTTTGTTTCTATCTGTTACATGTACATGTATATAATATGTTATGCAATGATTAGATGGCAGTAATTTGAAGTTGAAAAATTCAGCTTTTTTTTAAAGACAACTGTCATATTCAGGGTTGCATCTAGGATGCACGATTGTGAAAATGCCCCCAAAATATGGAAATGCTCCCCTTTTTGTAAATCTTGTGCGCTCATGGAGGCACAAAATTGATGATTTGTGTGCAAATGATTATAACTATTGCGTACTTTTGTCCATTTTCTTTCCGAAAGATAAATGGACAAGCTTCTGAAAAAGTCTAACTCAAATCTGATTTGTTTATGATGTTACGTAATGCCTCCATAGGCCATCCAGATATTCTCTGACCTTTCCCTTATTACTTTTAAAGGGCGCCGTATTTCGATCCACAGTTCGAGTGATTCTCGTTTCTTATTGGTCAATGTAACCGGATATTGAAATGGCAAAATAGCGAAGAGAACTATTCTTGATTTCTTCGTGATCTTTGTAAACAAACTGAAAACAATTGGATGCCAGGTGGTTCTAACTACAAAATATAGACATATAGTGTACAAAATTTTTTTGTATGTTATTGCCCTCAAATGTGTATCACATGCATTGGAGTTTGGCTATATAACTTACAAAAACTTCCAAAAGTAGCTTCAAATCAATGGAAGAAAGGCACACATACAGAACTCACGTGCAAAAATGGATATTGTAAGAGTCATACATGACAGAAACAAAAATTTATTGAATTAAATCCTTCATTGCATTAATATCCTGGTGTCTGATAATAAACAGAAGAAGTCTGGTATCAGGTAAGGTTGATGACCCTTTTTTTTAAGTAATGTGGCACAGTGCCCATAAATGCAAATTCCTAGATGCAACCCTGCATATTAAGTCGTATTTTTTTCACAACTATGCACAATTATCCACAGATATAGCAAAAATTCTTTTAAAAAAAAAGTATGGAAACAATAAAATAGTTTTGAGTCATGAAAAATGGAAATATATGTTTGCTATACAGACAGGTCCTTAGGCAAAAAAAATCATGTACTTTGTACTGTATTAACTGTCCACAAGTTGTTCTTACGTGGTTAATTAGATTAAATTTTAGGAGGCCACTTATGGCCACAATTCTATAGTGGTTAGATTTTCCTCTACCTATACAATCAATATCTGCTACCACTACTAAGGTTAAGGAATTTGACTCTTTGTTAGTCTCTTTGTTAGTTCAATACTTTTTCTGATTGTAAATCTTTAGTCAACTTTCAAGATATTTTTATTTATATATTATCACTCTTCCTATACTACTCCAGCGATAAATTGTACCGATGGATTATACTTCCCTGTTTTATACAGACATTAGTAAATTCTTCCTCTGTAACTTATTCACTATAGGACTTTAGTATACTAGATGATATTAGTGTTGAATTTGAGGTGCCATGTATCCCGGTGAGTGGTGGTGTTGTCTTGCATTAGAGTGTCCATCAAAATAATGAATCAATAGACAGTCAGATTATATCTAAGAATAGAAAAAAAACTATCTTATGTCCCTTTTATATAGGATATATATATACTTTTAGAACATTCAAATTTAGTAGATTCTTTTACCCTAAAAATAAAAATCTACCAAAATTTGAGGGTTCTAAAAGCATAGTTTAAATAAATTTGGTACAATTAACCTTTTTTTGTTCTGTTTCTTTTTATATCATCTTTTGATAACTTGCTGTAATGACCTTTGTTTAATTAACAAATACACATTAAAGCTCTAATTATCAGTGTCATCATTCATTTGTCTTTGTCTTTTGTGAGTTAAGATGTAAAATCAGCAGACATTGTACTATTGATTCAGTATTAGAATATGGAAGGATGTTTATGTCCAGATTTTTCTTTGCTTTTAATGTTGTATTAGATTAGAATACTTTAGTTTGATCATTCATTTTTATTTTTATACCTGAATGAATGTGTATTTGCTTCAGCTGCAATATACTTATACATTTTACTGCAACATACTTATACATTTTACTGCAACATACTTATACATTTTACTGCAACATACTTATACATTTTACTGCAACATACTTATACATTTTACTGCAACATACTTGTACATTTTACTGCTATATACTTGTACATTTTACTGCTATATACTTATACATTTTACTGCAACATACTTGTACATTTTACTGCAACATACTTATACATTTTACTGCAACATACTTGTACATTTTACTGCAATATACTTGTACATTTTACTGCAACATACTTGTACATTTTACTGCAACATACTTGTACATTTTACTGCAACATACTTGTACATTTTACTGCAACATACTTGTACATTTTACTGCAACATACTTGTACATTTTACTGCAACATACTTGTACATTTTACTGCAACATACTTGTACATTTTACTGCAATATACTTGTACATTTTACTGCAACATACTTGTACATTTTACTGCAATATACTTGTACATTTTACTGCAACATACTTGTACATTTTACTGCTATATACTTGTACATTTTACTGCTATATACTTATACATTTTACTGCAACATACTTGTACATTTTACTGCAACATACTTATACATTTTACTGCAACATACTTGTACATTTTACTGCAATATACTTGTACATTTTACTGCAACATACTTGTACATTTTACTGCAACATACTTGTACATTTTACTGCAACATATTTGTACATTTTACTGCAACATACTTGTACATTTTACTGCTATATACTTGTACATTTTACTGCTATATACTTATACATTTTACTGCAACATACTTGTACATTTTACTGCAACATACTTATACATTTTACTGCAACATACTTGTACATTTTACTGCAATATACTTGTACATTTTACTGCAACATACTTGTACATTTTACTGCAACATACTTGTACATTTTACTGCAACATATTTGTACATTTTACTGCAACATACTTGTACATTTTACTGCAATATACTTGTACATTTTACTGCAACATACTTGTACATTTTACTGCAATATACTTGTACATTTTACTGCAACATACTTGTACATTTTACTGCAATATACTTGTACATTTTACTGCAACATACTTGTACATTTTACTGCAACATACTTGTACATTTTACTGCAACATACTTGTACATTTTACTGCAACATACTTGTACATTTTACTGCTATATACTTGTACATTTTACTGCTATATACTTATACATTTTACTGCAACATACTTGTACATTTTACTGCAACATACTTATACATTTTACTGCAACATACTTGTACATTTTACTGCAATATACTTGTACATTTTACTGCAACATACTTGTACATTTTACTGCAACATACTTGTACATTTTACTGCAACATACTTGTACATTTTACTGCAACATACTTGTACATTTTACTGCAACATACTTGTACATTTTACTGCAACATACTTGTACATTTTACTGCAACATACTTGTACATTTTACTGCAATATACTTGTACATTTTACTGCAACATACTTGTACATTTTACTGCAATATACTTGTACATTTTACTGCAACATACTTGTACATTTTACTGCTATATACTTGTACATTTTACTGCTATATACTTATACATTTTACTGCAACATACTTGTACATTTTACTGCAACATACTTATACATTTTACTGCAACATACTTGTACATTTTACTGCAATATACTTGTACATTTTACTGCAACATACTTGTACATTTTACTGCAACATACTTGTACATTTTACTGCAACATATTTGTACATTTTACTGCAACATACTTGTACATTTTACTGCAATATACTTGTACATTTTACTGCAACATACTTGTACATTTTACTGCAATATACTTGTACATTTTACTGCAACATACTTGTACATTTTACTGCAATATACTTGTACATTTTACTGCAACATACTTGTACATTTTACTGCAACATACTTGTACATTTTACTGCAACATACTTGTACATTTTACTGCAACATACTTGTACATTTTACTGCAACATACTTCTACATTTTACTGCAATATACTTGTACATTTTACTGCAACATACTTGTACATTTTACTGCAACATACTTGTACATTTTACTGCAACATACTTGTACATTTTACTGCAACATACTTGTACATTTTACTGCAACATACTTGTACATTTTACTGCAACATACTTGTACATTTTACTGCAATATACTTCTACATTTTACTGCAACATACTTCTACATTTTACTGCAATATACTTGTACATTTTACTGCAACATACTTGTACATTTTACTGCAACATACTTGTACATTTTACTGCAACATACTTGTACATTTTACTGCAATATATTTGTACATTTTACTGCAACATACTTGTACATTTTACTGCAACATACTTGTACATTTTACTGCAACATACTTCTACATTTTACTGCAATATACTTGTACATTTTACTGCAACATACTTGTACATTTTACTGCAACATACTTCTACATTTTACTGCAACATACTTGTACATTTTACTGCAATATACTTGTACATTTTACTGCAACATACTTGTACATTTTACTGCAATATACTTGTACATTTTACTGCAACATACTTGTACATTTTACTGCAACATACTTGTACATTTTACTGCAACATACTTGTACATTTTACTGCAATATACTTGTACATTTTACTGCAACATACTTGTACATTTTACTGCAACATACTTCTACATTTTACTGCAACATACTTCTACATTTTACTGCAATATACTTGTACATTTTACTGCAACATACTTCTACATTTTACTGCTTATTTTGATTTTGTACGTATCTGTTTCGTATTAGAAATACAAACTCATCCACACATTTCATTGATTGATATTTTGATATATAATGTGAAGGAAAAAACCGAACATGGACTTATCAGTAGTGAGAAGGATATAAAGCAAATTATCCAGAAAAATATTTCACCAAAATTGCAGTCTTCGCACTAACCCACTTGCCCGAAACCCGGGACAAGTAAAACTGGATTCGGACAAGTGAAAATTATGAAAGAATTTGTTTGAATAAACAGAAAAAAATTCTAAATTTGGCTGTTGGGCAAGTAGGTGAAAAAAATTAAGGCAAAGACTGAAATTGTGCCTGTACTTTACATATGGTCAGGTATAATCTAATCTACTTTGGTTTCACAGGAAACTTTTTGTTTAAATTTGGACAGTAATTTTCAACAATATGATTTACTCTGAAGAAACATTGAGGCTCATGTCTGATATATTTTCAAATTTAAACTGTCTAGTAAAAACACCTGTCAATTCCAAACAAAAAAGATCGTCCCTAGGGTACTCAATTTAGAAAAATTTCCAATGTATATAGAATTAAGATAAATTCAATATGTTTAATTATATTTTAAATGATTTCAAAGAAATTTTATGCAAGAAAATAAAATCTGTATGGATTTTGTTTAGTATGAAATTGTAACTTTAGGTCACATGATTTGGTCAATCTTACATGAATGCTTATATAGGCTTCTTGAAGTGAAAATTACTGTTTTTCTATGAATCTCAATGGATTTGATTGATTGATTGGTGTTTAATGTCAACTTAAGCAATATTTCAAGGGATTTAAAAGCAATTTAACATTGAAGAAGGTTTTCTACCATTGCGCTGAAATTCTGTTATTTAGAAATTTTGTATTTTTGTTTTACCTTGCATACATAATTGTCTTGTCTTATTGATCAAAATAAGATTTTTTTTAATTAAAAAGTATTTACGAATGTAATTTAATGGGGGAAAAAAGAGAAATATGAGGAACATTTTCTTTCATTTCGCATGCTATAAAGCATAATTCTTTTAATTTGAATGAGAAATTGTTAAGAAAAACTGTCACACAATTTCCTGATATATAGATTGCTAGATTTAATACTCAGTTCTTTTTCTTGAAGTTGCATGTGTAATGTCATAGTTCAATTTATTGATTTCTAATATGAATGAAATTTTCAATACTAATTGCAACTTTATTCTATTTAATGTACCATTAAATATAGCATGTTATTGACAACTTCAGTGATGTAATAGTTAACATGTTCTTATCCAGTGTGGAAGACATGGAGTATGAATCTTATGAGGGTCAAATATGTATAAGACTATGGAAAAGACAATTATAGGCAGCATTATGGAGTAAGAGCACAGACTGGTTGGATTGGAGTCAGTTTAATGTGTCAGATGGCAACTTTTTCTGCAGATTGTTAGACCTATAAAATTCTGTCTCAGAGTGTGTTTAGTACAAAGCAGGAATCATAATTATCTAAATACAGCCTCAGTCGGTGTAATGAGCAGAATCATAATTATCTAAATACAGCCTCAGTCGGTGTAATGAGCAGGAATCATAATTATCTAAATACAGCCTCAGTCGGTGTAATGAGCAGAATCATAATTATCTAAATACAGCCTCAGTCGGTGTAATGAGCAGGAATCATAATTATCTAAATACAGCCTCAGTCGGTGTAATGAGCAGAATCATAATTATCTAAATACAGCCTCAGTTGGTGTAATGAGCAGGAATCATAATTATCTAAATACAGCCTCAGTCGGTGAAATGAGCAGGAATCATAATTATCTAAATACAGCCTCAGTCGGTGTAATGAGCAGGAATCATAATTATCTAAATACAGCCTCAGTCGGTGTAATGAGCAGGAATCATAATTATCTAAATACAGCCTAAGTCGGTGAAATGAGCAGGAATCATAATTATCTAAATACAGCCTCAGTCGGTGTAATGAGCAGGAATCATAATTATCTAAATACAGCCTCAGTTGGTGTAATGAGCAGGAATCATAATTATCTAAATACAGCCTCAGTCGGTGAAATGAGCAGGAATCATAATTATCTAAATACAGCCTCAGTCGGTGTAATGAGCAGGAATCATAATTATCTAAATACAGCCTCAGTCGGTGTAATGAGCAGGAATCATAATTATCTAAATACAGCCTCAGTCGGTGTAATGAGCAGGAATCATAATTATCTAAATACAGCCTCAGTCGGTGTAATGAGTGTGATACATCGTGGGTTCTATCCCCAGTGTGGTAAAACCAAAGACTTAAAATTGGTATGTGTTGCTTCTCTGCACTCAGAATTAAGCAGTAAGAGCAAAGACTGGTTGGCTTGGAGTCAGGATCATGTGTCTGAATGGAGCAGCATGTCTTCCTGCGGACTCATTTCAGTGAGATAAATGGAGTTTTTAGCATTACGATAGTGATGCAGTAACATTTTTTTTTCTGAAATATTTATGAAATAGTAATAAGGAAGAACTTACATTCTAGAAATTGTTTGCTATGTCATAGCAAGAAATAGGAAGACCACCTCCTAAAGTTAAAGGGCCTGGGTGGTCGAGTGGTTAAATTCATTTACTATTAACCACATTATATTTGTCCAGACCTTTCTGCTCCTCCTATAGAGTTGGTGGTCATGATATACATGTAGCTGTAAGAAATGGCTGAAAGTGAACCAAACCTATAAAAATATTTTTCCACTCCGGATGTCTTGGTCTTCTACGAAGTTTTGTCTAGACCTTTGTCATAGTAGGGTGAGACATTTGTGTTACCTTTTCAACAGCAACATTTAGGTCAACAATTATTTAGTATTTTGTGATTTTTTTTTTAGCTACTACATTTGGAAGTAACCAGTGGAGGTGTTTTTACTTGTATTGAAGTGTTTTTATCTCGCGTCAATAGATGTCATGTGACTTCTACCTATTTTTCATGTGCCACCAACTATACACATGGATATGCTAAATGTCAAGTTTTTGTGATTAACATAATTTTTCATTGACTATTTTCCAAGATCTAACAAATTTAGTTTTGGGACTTTTGTCCAGGGCTTTTTTCCATGGGGGATTTGTCTGGCAGACTTTTATCATAGACCCAGTAGTTACTAAAAATTTAAGATGCTCATCAATATGCGATGTAAGCATTACCAATATTTGTTATGTCCCACTGACCTATATGAAATTTCAAATGAAGCATCTAGAATTTCTGTCTAAGCTTTGTAGGGTGTTCATATAAACATAATGAAGATGTGCATGTAATGATCATTAATATTTGATTTTTAATTTGTAATATACAATGATTTTTTTTCATGATATCTATTAGTGTTATTAAATGAAATCCTTGAACAAAACTCTTAATAAACGTTTTATCTACCTGTAAGTCTCAATCATTTAACCAAATCTCTACCAGATCATAAAATATGTTTAAACAGAAACAAATATTCACAATAAACACAACATAGATGTATTATAAAAATGTAGATATCGGGTGAAGTCAAAAGATTGGAAAGTCAAATAAATTAAGTCTTTGAAAGCAAGAAAACTAAAGTTCCAAAACAGGATAAAACTGGCTAAGATACCAGAGGTAGCTCAAACTGGCTAAGATACCAGAGGTAGCTAAAACTGGACACATATACCAGTACCAGAGGTAGGAGAATCTTTGAAATAGTAATAATTACATTATTTATGATCTGCAAATTTCAATAATAAATATATCTAATAAACCATGTCGGTGCTGAAATACTGACGACTGGACAGATTGTTTTTAGCAAAGGTTTTCAGGGTTTCTATCTATAACAAACTAAGTTCTAACAGAACAAACTATTTTTCCAGTAAATATGACCATAATGTTAGAGAAATTTTTAATTTGTAGATGTGAACTTTTATCCTGTACACACAAATTGGAATTACAAGAAAATGTATATGTAATGGATGTCTGAAATATATGGAGAAGACCACCAAATGATTAGATAAGAATTTATCTGTTATCTAACATTCTTATTTATCATTTTAGAAAGTATCACGTGAATTATTTGAGGAAGATAGTCAAAATGTTAAGAAAAGAGGAAGAATTCCTGAGAGTGAGAAGAAACGACCTGGTCGTAAACCTAATCCTGATGTACTCAGAAAACGTTTAATGACATTATATAAATGTGTCTTTGATTACAATGTAAGCAGTCTTTATATTTATTTAACACTTCTATCTTTTAGGGGGGGGGGGGAGAAGAAACACATAAATATGACATCAGTAATCAGTCATTGTACCATGACACCATCAACAGTCAGGGCATAGAAAAATAAAAATTGAACAGATCATTTTGTTTAATTGAGAATATAAAAGGAAGAATATTTCAAAAGTATATAAACAGAGAAGAAATATGTTTATTGAACAAGAGTGGGTTGGTTAAAGCTTATGGTAGTAAATGTGTTGTAATACCTGATGAAAGCTGTGATCATATGGCAGGGGTTAAACAAATTCCAAAAAGTTGACCGGTCCAGGAACAGTGAGCACCAGGAATCTACTGGTCCTGAATATCAGAATGGAGGAAATAACATTGGTTGAATACAAAATTAACTTACCCCTGTAGTAGCAACTGAGTGACATATATTATTTAAAGTGACTATTTTAGGTTGGCAATTTAATACCTGATCAGACAGTATTAACCCCACATATTTACTTCATTATTCTCATTAGCATGAATGCCGGTAATCTCGTTGAGATTAGACTTCCAAAGACACAGAGCAGAAAATGTCTTCGGAAGTCTAATCTCTGGAAATACAGAGCAGAAAATGTCTTCGGAAGTTTAATTTCAACGAAATTAGATCGCCGTAGTTATCAGCCTACCTCTTGCCTCAACCCAAGGAATTTTATCCTTCCATGATGTTTGAAATGTACTCTTTCGTTTAAGCCTATCATATCTGACCTTTTGTTAGTTGTATTGTTTTTTCATTATGTAATTTATTGTTGTCCGTATCACAAGCCGCTCCGTTAACCTAAAAAAAAAACTGATCAATGACTCAGACCATTTTTATGTTTGAACTGCTTCACTAATACGCTTAAGTATTATCGAAAGAATTACCATTTCCATAAAGTGCAAAACTGATATTGAGTTATTCTGTTATAACTATCCCTGGTGTGTGTGCTCCGTTAATTACCGGAGGTTCATACGGAACAAAGCACACTTGGTAAAGCACTAAAACGATCTTGAATTATTTCAGATTACGTAATCCAATGTTAACAATATTAAAAGAAGCAATCAATGTTGGATTAAAATTATGCAGTACATTTGTCACTCGGACTTTTAACCTCCTATTTAATTCAAGTCCGTAATTGGACAGTTTCAACTGGTCCGTCGGTCTTTACAGGATTAGAAAATGTTTGGTCCGAACCCACAAATCGTCGGTCCTGGACCTCGGACCAGCGGATTTTTTTCCCCTGTATGGGTGTGTTTGTTTGTTTGTTTGATGGTGTTTAACGCCACTTTAGTTCATATGGGAGATAAGAAATATTTTGGTTATTTTTTAGGATCAAGAATGCAGACCTTTAAGATTCATCTTCATGCAACTTCCATCAAAAAAAGAATACCCAGATTACTATGATATTATAACAAATCCTATAGACATGTCAATGATAGAACAGAAAATTAAAGGGGGCATGGTAAGATTTTAGTGTTTCTCATCATAATAAACCAAAGGAACTAAATTGAGATTAAAATTGTTTGTGACTGTTTGCAGGACTTGATCAACACAGCTGATCAGTAAGTCCCAAGGTAGACGAAGTGGCTTCATATTTTGTATATAAATTTATTAGGATTTGGCAGGGTGTGATGTATAGAATGAGGTCACTATGATCTTGACCTTTGACCACATGTTGAATAAATGATTTTTTTTATCTTATAATTTTTATATTTTGTATTGAAACATGATGGAGTGTTGCACATTGTGACCTTGACTTTCAACCTCAAGGTCAAATAATTGATTTTGTTATGACATGTATGAATATCAATGCCAAAAGAAGGGGAGATTTGTTTCTGTTGACTATAACAACAGTACCTTATCTTTCTTTATTTAATAGTTTGTATGTTAAACTGAATACAGAGTGGATGGTGTATCATAGTATGAGCTTTGTATGTTAAACTGAATATAGAGTGGATGGTGTATCATAGTATGAGCTTTGTATGTTAAACTGAATACAGAGTGGATGGTGTATCATAGTATGAGCTTTGTATGTTAAACTGAATACAGAGTGGATGGTGTATCATAGTATGAGCTTTGTATGTTAAACTGAATACAGAGTGGATGGTGTATCATAGTATGAGCTTTGTATGTTAAACTGAATACAGAGTGGATGGTGTATCATAGTATGAGCTTTGTATGTTAAACTGAATACAGAGTGGATGGTGTATCATAGTATGAGCTTTGTATGTTAAACTGAATACAGAGTGGATGGTGTATCATAGTATGAGCTTTAGATGAATTTGTTCTTGTACTGAGTATGCAAGAAATATTTAACCCTGGACATTAAGCAACCAACAATCAGTCATTAGAATTGATATATTTGACAGTTTGAAACAAATCGATATCCATGGTATGTAAATTAAAAATATACAAGAAAAGCACCAGAACACATATTTGTTTGTTTATTTCAGTATCCTAATCCTCAAGCATTATTAAATGACTTTGAACTGATGTTTAATAATGCCCGTCGTTACAATGAAGAGGGATCCTTGGTTTATAATGATGCTAACACCTTAGAAAAGGCATTGAAATTGAAATGGAAAAATATATGTCAAACCAATGATGCAAGGAAGGCACTCAGTAAAAGGTTAGTTTTGTTATATCATCACATACCATAATTTTAATGTCTTTTTCATATTTATATTCAGTCGAACTTTGTAATGTTACCGGTATTGTTGAAATGACCAATAGATTTTTATAATTATAAGCAACCTTTTTCATCAAAAAGTGTATTCCTATACCATATCCTTAAAATGTTTATCAATGTAAAACAATCATGATTTTCTTTCTAGTATTTGAATGTAGCTGAGAATGCTTATACACTAACACATTACATTGAATTATTACAGTAGGTTGGATGCTAAAAATATTCCCAGTAAGTTACAAAGATTATATGATGCTATCAACAATTTTCAAGATGTTCATGGACGTACACTCTCTACACCATTTCTTAAACTACCACTTAAAAGTGTAAGTACTATGATAGTTTATTTACATTTATGTTTTTTTTCCATATTATAAGCTTTTTATCCCTCTCAATTTTATTAGATGAAATTATTGTCACTAGTTTACCTGACAATTGTGAACAAGTTGAACTTTTAATGATAATCAGGTTTAGTATTTGTATTATAGTAATCTCCCCTCTTATAAGGCCCCTCCCACTAATGGACATTCCTCTTGTCAGGTCAGATTTCTGCTTCAGCATTGAGATAGTAAAATACTACTAAATTGTCTCCCCTCAAAAGAGGACACCCTCTCTTATAAAGGCCATTTTTGTCATTGCAGAAGAGATGGTCTTATAAGAGGGGGACAACTGTACTGAGAATGACATACAAGTAAATAATGGCAGTTTACACCGATTCATTTTTCATTAAAATGAAAAACAACAAAATTATCAAGCTATTGAAACAATTCCAAAATCTAATCGAAAAATCGTAGAAACATATTTATATATGCTACGCTCCATTAACATTTGACACCAATTGATTTAAGCTTACATCAAGGTGAACTGTAGATTAACCAATGAAAATGATGCTGTCAATATCTTACCTGTGAGTTTGGGTTACATTGTAGAAAATGAACAGCTAGTAGAATACTACAATCCACCTAGATAGAGGGTTAGAAAGAGTCTTATCCCCGGCTTAATAAAAATGTCGGCTTTTGATTGGTCGATGACCCGTTGGTACAAAACCCATGCTACCGGCTGGTAGTTATGTAACGTCACTGGAGGTCTTTACGTTGCTATACATGATGTAAAGATGGTGTAAAACGTTAACAATCTCAAACCGCTTTGTATTCAACATGGAGAATGGAGGACGTATTTCTTGAGAGAAAAAAATCAAGCATCTCAATAAATGCAGAAAAAAAAACAATGCACCAAATTATGTTGAGAGATTTAAAGTTCCTACGGTATTGATGGTCATGTTTAACATGTAGTGCAGTGTAACATTTTGTTGATTCGCGCTACATGAAATGTTGATTTTGTTGTCATTTTGTGTCTTTATAGAAATGGTCATTGTTTGAATACAATCATTTTAAAATCATTTCTCATTATTGTTTTCACATCAATTCTTCATTTGTTTTATCGTACTATAATACCAACCAAAATATGTACAACGCATATTTTTTTATCAATAGAATTCTGATCCTATTACTAGTGACGTCATGAATAATGTAACGCTATCCACGTGACAATACGCGCCAAATACACAAATACAAGAAATTAAATTACAACAAAACAAGACTGAAAAACGTTAAAAATTAGTTAACTGACAAAATGCACCCAAATTTTCACCTGAGCTAAGGCATTTCAGTCCGCAAGTACAAAAACCTTACGATTACGTTACAAAAAGAACGAGAAAATCCATTAAAACTCAGTTTTTGCTTTCAAAGCGGGGATAAAATCGTTGTCTACCTGTGGGCATTGAGATTGTACCACCCTTCAGCACCACTGTACAACCTTCGGCTTCGCCTCGGGCTATACAGAAGTGTTTCAGGTGGTACAATCTCAATGCCCACGGGTAGACACGTAGATAACTTATATTGTCATATGTAAATGGAGTGTAGAATATTTTATATATGACTTGAATTATAACACCCACACAAATTGTTGAAATTTATATCATTTGAGGGGCAGTCGTGGCCGTGATCGTATGGTAGTTGAATTTACAACTACCTATACAATCAGTGTCTATCACCACTGATGTTGTGAGTTCGAATCTCGGTCAGGGTGATGTGTACAACATAATGTGATAAAGTTTGTCAGTGAATTGCGAAAGGTCGGTGGTTTCCTCCACCCATAAAACTGACCACTGCGATAAAACTGAAATATTGTTGAAAGTGGCATTAAACACCATCAAGCAAACAAAAATATATCATTTGAGGAAAAAAATGATTACAGGAATCTTAATACTTTTGTTTGTGAAACAGTATTCACAAATTCAGTGAATTAGATCCTGTTTATTATTATACCCCCGCTCCCCGAAGGGGGAGGGGGGTATACTGTTTTACCTCTGTCTGTCTGTCCGTCCGTCCTTCCGTCCGTCCAAGATATTTTTCGTCACATTTTTCTCAGTAACTGTTGATGGCAGAAATCTGGTATTTGGTCACAATCATCATATAGGTATACCATATCGTGGGAAGCGTTTTGGACCCGTCAGATTCCTACTTCCTGTTTGCTGATTTTGTTGATTTTTATACACATTTAACATACATTTGTATATGCACATTTTTCGTAGCATTTTTCTCAGCAACTATTGATGACAGGAATCTGATATTTGGTCACAAGCTTCATATAGGTATGCCATATTGTGGGAAGCGTTTTTGGACCCGTCAGATTCCTACTTCCTGTTTGCCGACCTAGTTGGTTTCTATACACATTGAACATATATGCAAATTTTTTGTCATATTTTTCTCAGCAACTATTGATGGCAGAGATCTGATATTTGGTCACAAGCTTCATATAGGTACCCCATATCGTGGGAAGTGTTTTTGGACCCATCAGATTCCTACTTCCTGTTTGTCGACTTTGTTGATTTTTCTACACATTGAACATATATGCTCATTTTTCGTCGCATTTTTCTCAACAAATATTGATGGCAGAAATCTGATATTTGGTCACAAGCTTCATATAGGTACCCCATATCGTGGGAAGCGTTTTCTGACCCGTCAGATTCCTACTTCCTGTTTGCCAAGGAGCGGGGGTATCATAGGTGAGCATTAGCTCACAGTTCATCTTGTTTTCACTTTATACCACTAACACTTGTATCTGTATTTGTACAATCTGACAGATCCTTTAATAAAGAGATATATAAAATAGAATGATGTAACTATCATTTAACAGGAATACCCAGATTATTTTGAGATTATAAAGAAACCAATAGACATGCAGAGAATACAACAGAAGTTAATTACTAGTCTGTATGAAACTGTAGAAGACTTGGTGGCTGATTTTGTTCAGATGTTTGATAACGCTTCTAAATATAATGAACCAGATTCCCTCATATATAAGGTAGGAAAAATCTTTAAAAAAGTCTATAAATTATAATCTGATCAAGGTATACTGTGCACCATCATTATTCTTTATCAAATTCTAACAAAATTTGATTATGTTACCAAGTTACAAAATATTAACCTGGTTTGTTGGTTTCCTGCTATACATTAAACATTTAGGAAACTAGTGGAAGGGGCTAATCAGGTCATACTCTGAATAATATACTTTACTACATTATACTGCTAGTACTTAAAAACTGGATAAAACCTGGAATAGATTGATCTTTGTGATCTTGTTTCATGATTGAACTTTGAAAGTAATGTCAGAATAAGAGTTTTTTCTCTTTACATAGAGTTAATTGTTGTGATAAATTGGGCAAGGTAGCACTAACAAATTGTTTTATCCAAGTCTGTATGTTACTTATGCATAAAAATACATATTTTCTGCAGTTAATTTCTTCAGTTTTTGTCCATGATTTTCCCCCAAGTGGTTAGAAATCATAAATTTATTAATTTTTTACAGGATTTTAGATTTTTGAATTTGTTCATTTATGGTGAATGTCTGTATACCAGACATGTATTTTATGTAGCTTCTCCGACAGATTTCATCCTATGTCTGTCTGTCTTTTATTTTTAACATTATATTTCAAAACATTTCTGACCTTATTCAGAAAACAACTAATATAAATTTTCAGTGAATATAACTTAATGACTACATGTATTGACATCCAATGTTTAGTCAGCTCTCCTTCAAGTTTATATACCAGTACATACATGAATAACATTTTATGTTTTTTTATTTAAGGATGCATTGACCTTACAAAGAGTATGTCTAGAGAAGAAAATGGAGTTGTCAGAAGAAGGGTCATGTGATATACCAGATGTTAAAGCCATCATCCAGGAACTGACTACTAGTCTATTTATATCTACATACAATTATCAGGTTTGTCAGCTAAAATACAAATGTATAATACAATCTTTATATTTCATTTTAATTTTGGAGGATTGAATTATTTAAATGTGTGAGGAAAAGATCATTAGTAGGTACTATGTATTATGAAATTGAAATAAACTAATGATAAAGTGGAAAAATTATCTGAAAAAAGAATGTTCTTATTTTTTAAGAGACAATATCTAAAGTATTTTCAGTGTAAGAGCTGTATTAGTTTAGTGCATAAGATGTGATTAAAACCTTCTATTCATATGTACAATTAGGTTCTGTAAGTTTACTTGCTAAATGTCAAAATGATATCTCTATTGAAATTACTCATACTGGATGCGTGAACTGGCCTTTTGTTTTTATTTTCTTCCATTTTTCACAAGAGGCATCAAAGTCATATTTTGAGGGGTTCAAAGGGGGTGGGGGTTACTATAGAATCCTATGGGAAAGTTGAAATTTCGTACATTAATGTTGATAACTTCTAAATGTATAATGATAGAGACATAAAATTTGACATAGTGATAGGTCACCATTAGAGGAGCAATTCTGCATTTTCAAAATTTCAAGATGTCTGCCATTTTCAAAATGGCTGCCAAAATACGGTATAAAAAATGGGCGGTAAAAATTCAACATTGTCCGATATCATAAAAATTTGATATGTGGGTAGATAATGATGTCCCGAATTGATTCCCGACATTGAACAATTTCTACCGGTCGCCATTTTCAAAATGGCCACCACAATACCACAGAAATTCAACATTGTCCGATTTCAACGTCATTTGATATGTGGGTAGATTATGATGTCCTGAATTGATTCCCGACATTGAAAAATTTCTACCGGTCACCATTTTCAAAATGGCCGCCACAATACCGCAAAAATTCAACATTGTCCGATATCATCAAAATTTAATATGTGGGTAGATAATGATGTCCCGACATTGAACAATTTCTACCGGTCGCCATTTTCAAAATGGCCACCACAATACTGTAAAAATTCAACATTGTCCGATATCATCAAAATTTGATATGTGGGTAGATAATGATGTCCCGAATTGATTCCCGACATTGAAAAATTTCTACCGGTCGCCATTTTCAAAATGGCCACCACAATACCGCAGAAATTCAACATTGTCCGATTTCAACGTCATTTGATATGTGGGTAGATTATGATGTCCTGAATTGATTCCTGACATCGAAAAATTTCTACCGGTCGCCATTTTCAAAATGGCCACCACAATACTGCACAAATTCAACATTGTCCGATTTCAACGACATTTCATATGTGGGTAGATTATGATGTCCCGAAATGATTCCTGACATCGAAAAATTTCTACCGGTCGCCATTTTCAAAATGGCCACCACAATACCGCACAAATTCAACATTGTTCGATTTCAAAGGTAGCTTTTAATTTATTTTTTAAACCGGTTGTCAGTGGCTGGTTTGGGAGACTTCATAATCGTTAGATTATAATCATATCTTGTTTAGAAGTGATTTTATTGATTCATATTGTACTTAAAAAAAACATGTATTTTGCATGCAGTGATGGTATCAACTGAAGTCTACCTGTCAAACATACTTTATACATACCAGTTTTTTGGACTTTTTAAACTCCCAGGTTCACAAAAGGGGTATTATGAGGTTATACAGTTAATCCTTCTTTACAAGATGATAATATCTGAATTATAATTTATTTTAAACATTATACAACAATTCTACAGGATGAAGAAGGTAGATGTTTGAGTGATTCATTTTCTGAGTTACCTGATAGAGATCCTGATGAAGATTTGGAGACGTCTAAACTTAAAGAGTAAGTCTGATATCTCATCTGACATCAAATTATAATGTACTGGTTGATATAGTGTATGTAAATTACATTGTATAGTTTAAACATATTGATTCAGTCATAAGCATGCATTTAATAATGCAAATTAGAATTGGACAAGATTCTTAAACAAACTAATAAGCTGATGCTAAACTGTCCCCTAAAATTATTTAAGAAACCGCTATTTCCATTGAACTTGATAACTGAAAAATTCTGCCAATTTCTCTGTGTTTATTTTAGCTCATTAAAAATCAAAATAGGGTTTGTTTATTTATTGAATGAAAATGGAAAAAAGATTTTAAACACCAATTTTCAAGCAAGTTAATTGTCTTGGATGATAGGCTAAGAGTAGACATCTTTCTGTGCAGTATGTTTTTGTTAAAGTTGTTGTTTACTAATAACAATGTTTTGTTGTTGCAGGAAACCCATTTCCTTTGATCAAGTCAAGAGGAATATTGACAAGGTAAGTTTTTTTTGCTCCATCCTTCAATATCAGGTTTTAGAAAAAATATTAATTGAAGAAATTAAGAGGTAATCAGTTTGTGATTTGCCATAATATTGTAGATTTTTTTTTAATTCAGTGAGCTATGACTTAAGGCATCCATACTGGGGTAAAATATCACACTTAGGCATGCCACTAAATATATAATTTGTAGCTTAAAAACAAGTCAAATGAAATCAAGAGACTGAATTAAGGTTTGACTACATAAATCAAGGACAAAGAGTAATTTTATTTTTTTACAATTTAGCCTTTTATCAAATTTTAAGAGTACTGAATCAAAGAACACTTGTTTCATAACTCCACTCTCTATATAAATTAGGAAGTCAAATTATTTTTGTGTGTAAACAACAACTATCTCAAATCAAAAGAAAATATATGACAACATTCAACCCTCCCAGACTATTATTTTCTGTCACAGGCCTTATTTCACACAAATGTAAAATTGACCTACAATTGACTTCATAACAACTGTTGTGTTGATTTTGTAACAGGGTAGATATAGAAGAATGGATAAATTCCAGGAAGACATGTTTCAGGTGTTTGAGAGAGCTCGTAGACTATGTCGTACAGATTCTCAGGTACTTAAAAAGATTTTGTACATAAATTGAACATTTATTTCTTCAACACAATAAAAACAACCACAAAAGGCCATCAATCAGCCATCACTTCTGTTATCATCAATCAGCCATCACTTCTGTAATCATCAATCAGCCATCACTTCTGTTATCAATCAGCCATCACTTCTGTTATCATCAATCAGCCATCACTTCTGTAATCATCAATCAGCCATCACTTCTGTTATCAATCAGCCATCACTTCTGTTATCATCAATCAGCCATCACTTCTGTTATCAATCAGCCATCACTTCTGTTATCATCAATCAGCCATCACTTCTCAATCAGCCATCACTTCTGTTATCATCAATCAGCCATCACTTCTGTTATCATCAATCAGCCATCACTTCTGTTATCATCAATCAGCCATCACTTCTGTTATCATCAGTCAGCCATCACTTCTGTTATCAATCAGCCATCACTTCTGTTATCATCAATCAGCCATCACTTCTGTTATCATCAATCAGCCATCACTTCTGTTATCATCAATCAGCCATCACTTCTGTTATCAACATATATGTATTTCAGTAAGGACTTATTGCAACTGGTATTTAAAGATAAGTGTTTTTTTTTCAAATCAGTTGTTTTCAGTTAGGTTCTATCCTAATCTTAGATATTCTTGTATATGTATCATATTGAGAGACATATATTCCATACATACATTTTCCATGCACTTGTATTTGTGAAAAATATCTTTGTAATAGTATAAACAAAAATACCACTATCGGAACAATTCCAGAATTGAATATAAAAATCATAGAAATGGGAAAAATCGATACCCCAACACACAAATACATGACTGCTCACTTTCCTGGCTTGGTACAGACACTTCAGTAAAAAGTGGCTGGGTTAAAATAGTTTTATGGACCCAAATTGATATATGTTTTTGTATATAATCATTCTTTGTATATTTAACTCTATGCTATTATATACATATTATATCATTTCATTGCGCATGCTAATCCATATTGTAAATTATTGTATTCGGGAGAAGACTTCATAAGTTGGAAAAACTTGTGTCCGATCCCTATTTGTTATATTTAGCAAATAAAAATATGTTTAAACTAAAAAACTAAAAAATTGATATATTCACAGAAATTCAAGTTTCAAAAAACAACTGCAATTATATTTTCTTGTTTTTTTTGTCCAGCTGTATGAAGATGCAGTAGAAATGCAGCACTTCTTTATAAAGAAAAGAGATGAGATCTGTAAGAATGGTGAGATTTTATTGACACCAGCTTTAAGTTACACAGAACGTCACCTACAAGCAGCTCTGGATGCTGAGAAGCACAGCAAATTACTTCAAGAAAAAGATGGGCAGGAGAAAGCCAAGAGAGAATCTGAAGAAAGACAATTAGAAAATAATGTAATTATTTTATTTTGTGAGGCCTTTCAAAATCTGGCGGTGCATTTACCCTTTTGAAATGATATTTGCCCACCTCCTAATTTCAAAAGGTTTTATTCATGAAAAGTGTTTATATTTTAATACAAAAAATATCGCATGTAAATACTGAAGTACTGGTACATGTGTAAAATACTGAAAACCTTGGTATGTAAGGTTATGTATTATAAGGGAACACCATATAGCCCTTTATATTAAGTTTTACTCATATGTGTCTGCACATCCCACATTTTTGTTTCCTCTCAATAACTTAAGTTCATCTTAAGCAAATAAGGTTGGTGTTTAACGGCACTTTCAACAATATTTCAGTTATATCATGGCGGTCAGTTTTATTGGTTGAGGAAACTGGAGTACCCAGAGAAAACCACTGACCTGCTGCAAGTCACTGACAAACTTTATCACATAATGTTGTATCGAGTACACCTCGCCTGAGTAAGCAAATAAGTAAATCATTTGACATGTATACACAAAGTCAAGCCGACCAAGTTTGATTACTGACTCCGTCTTTTTTCGTTTCAGAGATGCCCTTTGATTTTGCTGGAAAAAACAACAATTTTGTTTTGGTTTCCATCAATATCTTAAATAGAATTTTGTTTAATATTACCTTGTTACAATTATAGATAAGTAGTGAAGATTCCTTCAAGTATAAAGAACAGACGTTTCATGTTGGAGATACTGTGTATATTGAACCTAGGTATGTTGTAGCATCTATTCCTTTATTATAGGTTATGCTCCATCATTGGTCTTGTATCTATTAAAAAATTGCCAAAGGCAGGAAATTTTATTAGTTAAGTGTTGATTTTTAACTCCCTTCCTTCCATAGAGTTTTTAATTGATTAACCTAGTAAGTTATGACAAGACAATAAGGTATCAACTTACTTGGATGAACAATATATGTAACCCAAATCTGGTGTTAGATTGCATGCATAATGTATTAATATAGAAAACAAAGTGTGTATGTGTTATTTATCAATTGATTTATTAAGTTAATGTTTACAGAGAAGAAGGACAGGAGCCCTATATTATGTGTATAGAGAAGTTGTTTGTTGACTCAGCAGGAATACAAACATTGTATGGATTCTGGTTTTATAGACCTAATGAAACATTCCATTCTGCTACCAGGAAATTTCTAGAGAAGGTGAGGAGCTTTTTTATATTGATATTGACATGATTAAGTTAACCCTTTGCAAGTAGTTTTTCTTATAGAATTTTGTGACACAAAATTATTTGTATTGCATATTCATATTAAATCAGACTGTCTCAGTGATGTAATGATTTGCATACCCACCTTGAATGAGATAAATTGTTGGTTTGATCCATGGTTGTGTAAAACTGCAAACTATGAAATTGGTATTTGCTGCTTCTCCATTAAGGCACATATTATGTAGAGTAAGAACAAACACTGGTGTGTTCAGAATCAGGATAACGTGTCAGAGTGGAGCAATAATGTCTATATGTGGACTGATCAGGATAACGTGTCAGAGTGGAGCAATAATGTGTATGTGGACTGATCAGGATAACGTGTCAGAGTGGAGCAATAATGTCTATATGTGGACTGATCAGGATAACGTGTCAGAGTGGAGCAATAATGTCTATATGTGGACTGATCAGGATAACGTGTCAGAGTGGAGCAATAATGTGTATGTGGACTGATCAGGATAACGTGTCAGAGTGGAGCAATAATGTCTATATGTGGACTGATCAGGATAACGTGTCAGAGTGGAGCAATAATGTCTATATGTGGACTGATCAGGATAATGTGTCAGAGTGGAGCAATAATGTCTATATGTGGACTGATCAGGATAACGTGTCAAGTGAAGCAATAATGTCTATATGTGGACTGATCAGGATAACGTGTCAGAGTGGAGCAATAATGTCTATGTGGACTGATCAGGATAACGTGTCAGAGTGGAGCAATAATGTATATGTGGACTGATCAGGATAACGTGTCAGAGTGGAGCAATAATGTCTATATGTGGACTGATCAGGATAACGTGTCAGAGTGGAGCAATAATGTGTATGTGGACTGATCAGGATAACGTGTCAGAGTGGAGCAATAATGTCTATATGTGGACTGATCAGGATAACGTGTCAGAGTGGAGCAATAATGTCTATATGTGGACTGATCAGGATAATGTGTCAGAGTGGAGCAATAATGTCTATATGTGGACTGATCAGGATAACGTGTCAGATTGGAGCAATAATGTCTATATGTGGACTGATCAGGATAATGTGTCAGAGTGGAGCAATAATGTCTATGTGGACTGATCAGGATAACGTGTCAGAGTGGAGCAATAATGTCTATATGTGGACTGATCTGGATAACATGTCAGAGTGGAGCAATAATGTCTATATGTGGACTGATCAGGATAACGTGTCAGAGTGGAGCAATAATGTCTATATGTGGACTGATCAGGATAACGTGTCAGAGTGGAGCAATAATGTCTCTATGTGGACTGATCAGGATAACATGTCAGAGTGGAGCAATAAAATCTATATGTGGACTGATCAGGATAACGTGTCAGAGTGGAGCAATAATGTCTATATGTGGACTGATCAGGATGACGTGTCAGAGTGGAGCAATAATGTCTATATGTGGACTGATCAGGATAACGTGTCAGAGTGGAGCAATAATGTCTGTATGTGGAATGATCAGGAAAACGTGTCAGAGTGGAGCAATATTGTCTATATGTGGACTGATCAGGATAACGTGTCAGAGTGAAGCAATAATGTCTATATGTGGACTGATCAGGATAATGTGTCAGAGTGGAGCAATAATGTCTATATATGGACTGATTAGGATAATGTGTCAGAGTGAAGCAATAATGTCTATATGTGGACTGATCAGGATAACGTGTCAGAGTGGAGCAATAATGTCTATATGTGGACCGATCAGGATAATGTGTCAGAGTGGATCAATAATGTATATGTGGACTGATCAGGATAACGTGTCAGAGTGGAGCAATAATGTCTATATGTGGACTGATCAGGATAATGTGTCAGAGTGGAGCAATAATGTCTATATGTGGACTGATCAGGATAATGTGTCAGAGTGGAGCAATAATGTATATATGTGGACTGATCAGGATAACGTGTCAGAGTGGAGCAATAATGTCTATATGTGGACTGATCAGGATAACATGTCAGAGTGGAGCAATAATGTCTAAATGTGGACTGATCAGGATAACGTGTCAGAGTGGAGCAATAATGTCTATATGTGGACTGATCAGGATAACGTGTCAGAGTGGAGCAATAATGTCTATATGTGGACTGATCAGGATAACGTGTCAGAGTGGAGCAATAATGTCTATGTGTGGACTGATCAGGATAACGTGTCAGAGTGGAGCAATAATGTCTGTGGACTGATCAGGATAACGTGTCAGAGTGGAGCAATAATGTCTATATGTGGACTGATCAGGATAACGTGTCAGATTGGATCAATAATGTATATGTGGACTGATCAGGATAACGTGTCAGAGTGGAGCAATAATGTCTATATGTGGACTGATCAGGATAACATGTCAGAGTGGAGCAATAATGTCTATATGTGGACTGATCAGGATAATGTGTCAGAGTGGAGCAATAATGTCTAAATGTGGACTGATCATGATAACGTGTCAGAGTGGAGCAATAATGTCTATATGTGGACTGATCAGGATAACGTGTCAGAGTGGAGCAATAATGTCTATATGTGAACTGATCAGGATAACGTGTCAGAGTGGAGCAATAATGTCTATGTGTGGACTGATCAGGATAACGTGTCAGAGTGGAGCAATAATGTCTGTGGACTGATCAAGATAACGTGTCAGAGTGAAGCAATAATGTCTATATGTGGACTGATCAGGATAACGTGTCAGAGTGGAGCAATAATGTCTATATGTGGACTGATCAGGATAACGTGTCAGAGTGGAGCAATAATGTGTATGTGGACTGATCAGGATAACGTGTCAGAGTGGAGCAATAATGTCTATATGTGGACTGATCAGGATAACGTGTCAGAGTGGAGCAATAATGTCTATATGTGGACTGATCAGGATAATGTGTCAGAGTGGAGCAATAATGTCTATATGTGGACTGATCAGGATAACGTGTCAGATTGGAGCAATAATGTCTATATGTGGACTGATCAGGATAATGTGTCAGAGTGGAGCAATAATGTCTATGTGGACTGATCAGGATAACGTGTCAGAGTGGAGCAATAATGTCTATATGTGGACTGATCTGGATAACATGTCAGAGTGGAGCAATAATGTCTATATGTGGACTGATCAGGATAACGTGTCAGAGTGGAGCAATAATGTCTATATGTGGACTGATCAGGATAACGTGTCAGAGTGGAGCAATAATGTCTCTATGTGGACTGATCAGGATAACATGTCAGAGTGGAGCAATAAAATCTATATGTGGACTGATCAGGATAACGTGTCAGAGTGGAGCAATAATGTCTATATGTGGACTGATCAGGATGACGTGTCAGAGTGGAGCAATAATGTCTATATGTGGACTGATCAGGATAACGTGTCAGAGTGGAGCAATAATGTCTGTATGTGGAATGATCAGGAAAACGTGTCAGAGTGGAGCAATATTGTCTATATGTGGACTGATCAGGATAACGTGTCAGAGTGAAGCAATAATGTCTATATGTGGACTGATCAGGATAATGTGTCAGAGTGGAGCAATAATGTCTATATGTGGACTGATCAGGATAATGTGTCAGAGTGGAGCAATAATGTCTATATATGGACTGATCAGGATAATGTGTCAGAGTGAAGCAATAATGTCTATATGTGGACTGATCAGGATAACGTGTCAGAGTGGAGCAATAATGTCTATATGTGGACCGATCAGGATAATGTGTCAGAGTGGATCAATAATGTATATGTGGACTGATCAGGATAACGTGTCAGAGTGGAGCAATAATGTCTATATGTGGACTGATCAGGATAATGTGTCAGAGTGGAGCAATAATGTCTATATGTGGACTGATCAGGATAATGTGTCAGAGTGGAGCAATAATGTATATATGTGGACTGATCAGGATAACGTGTCAGAGTGGAGCAATAATGTCTATATGTGGACTGATCAGGATAACATGTCAGAGTGGAGCAATAATGTCTAAATGTGGACTGATCAGGATAACGTGTCAGAGTGGAGCAATAATGTCTATATGTGGACTGATCAGGATAACGTGTCAGAGTGGAGCAATAATGTCTATATGTGGACTGATCAGGATAACGTGTCAGAGTGGAGCAATAATGTCTATGTGTGGACTGATCAGGATAACGTGTCAGAGTGGAGCAATAATGTCTGTGGACTGATCAGGATAACGTGTCAGAGTGGAGCAATAATGTCTATATGTGGACTGATCAGGATAACGTGTCAGATTGGATCAATAATGTATATGTGGACTGATCAGGATAACGTGTCAGAGTGGAGCAATAATGTCTATATGTGGACTGATCAGGATAACATGTCAGAGTGGAGCAATAATGTCTATATGTGGACTGATCAGGATAATGTGTCAGAGTGGAGCAATAATGTCTAAATGTGGACTGATCATGATAACGTGTCAGAGTGGAGCAATAATGTCTATATGTGGACTGATCAGGATAACGTGTCAGAGTGGAGCAATAATGTCTATATGTGAACTGATCAGGATAACGTGTCAGAGTGGAGCAATAATGTCTATGTGTGGACTGATCAGGATAACGTGTCAGAGTGGAGCAATAATGTCTGTGGACTGATCAGGATAACGTGTCAGAGTGAAGCAATAATGTCTATATGTGGACTGATCAGGATAACGTGTCAGAGTGAAGCAATAATGTCTATATGTGGACTGATCAGGATAACGTGTCAGAGTGGAGCAATAATGTCTATATGTGGACTGATCAGGATAACGTGTCAGAGTGGAGCAATAATGTCTATATGTCAGAGTGGAGCAATAATGTCTATATGTGGACTGATCAGGATAATGTGTCAGAGTGAAGCAATAATGTCTATATGTGGACTGATCAGGATAACGTGTCAGAGTGGAGCAATAATGTCTATATATGGACTGATCAGGATAACATGTCAGAGTGGAGCAATAATGTCTATATGTGGACTGATCAGGATAACGTGTCAGAGTGAAGCAATAATGTCTATATGTGGACTGATCAGGATAATGTGTCAGAGTGGAGGAATAATGTCTATATGTTGACTGATCAGGATAACGTGTCAGAGTGGAGCAATAATGTCTATATGTGGACTGATCAGGATAACGTGTCAGAGTGAAGCAATAATGTCTATATGTGGACTGATCAGGATAACGTGTCAAAGTGAAGCAATAATGTCTATATGTGGACTGATCAGGATAACGTGTCAGAGTGAAGCAATAATGTTTATATGTGGACTGATCAGGATAATGTGTCAGAGTGGAGCAATAATGTCTATATGTGAACTGATCAGGATAATGTGTCAGTGGAGCAATAATGTCTATATGTGGACTGATCAGGATAACGTGTCAGAGTGGAGCAATAATGTCTATATGTGGACTGATCTGGATAACATGTCAGAGTGAAGCAATAATGTCTATATGTGGACTGATCAGGATAACGTGTCAGAGTGGAGCAATAATGTCTATATGTGGACTGATCAGGATAATGTGTCAGAGTGGAGCAATAATGTCAATATGTGGACTGATCAGGATAACGTGTCAGAGTGGAGCAATGATGTCTATATGTGGACTGATCAGGATAACGTGTCAGAGTGAAGCAATAATGTCTATATGTGGACTGATCAGGATAATGTGTCAGAGTGAAGCAATAATGTTTATATGTGGACTGATCAGGATAATGTGTCAGAGTGGAGCAATAATGTCTATATGTGAACTGATCAGGATAATGTGTCAGTGGAGCAATAATGTCTATATGTGGACTGATCAGGATAATGTGTCAGAGTGGAGCAATAATGTCTATATGTGGACTGATCAGGATAACGTGTCAGAGTGGAGCAATAATGTCTATATGTGGACTGATCAGGATAACGTGTCAGAGTGGAGCAATAATGTCAATATGTGGACTGATCAGGATAACGTGTCAGAGTGGAGCAATAATGTCTATATGTGGACTGATCAGGATAATGTGTCAGTGGAGCAATAATGTCTATATGTGGACTGATCAGGATAACGTGTCAGAGTGGAGCAATAATGTCTATATGTGGACTATCAGGATAATGTGTCAGAGTGGAGCAATAATGTCTATATGTGGACTGATCAGGATAATGTGTCAGTGGAACAATAATGTCTATATGTGGACTGATCAGGATAACGTGTCAGAGTGGAGCAATAATGTCTATATGTGGACTGATCAGGATAACATGTCAGAGTGGAGCAATAATGTCTATATGTGGACTGATCAGGATAATGTGTCAGAGTGGAGCAATAATGTCTAAATGTGGACTGATCAGGATAACGTGTCAGAGTGGAGCAATAATGTCTATATGTGGACTGATCAGGATAACGTGTCAGAGTGGAGCAATAATGTCTATATGTGAACTGATCAGGATAACGTGTCAGAGTGGAGCAATAATGTCTATGTGTGGACTGATCAGGATAACGTGTCAGAGTGGAGCAATAATGTCTGTGGACTGATCAGGATAACGTGTCAGAGTGAAGCAATAATGTCTATATGTGGACTGATCAGGATAACGTGTCAGAGTGAAGCAATAATGTCTATATGTGGACTGATCAGGATAACGTGTCAGAGTGGAGCAATAATGTCTATATGTGGACTGATCAGGATAACGTGTCAGAGTGGAGCAATAATGTCTATATGTCAGAGTGGAGCAATAATGTCTATATGTGGACTGATCAGGATAATGTGTCAGAGTGAAGCAATAATGTCTATATGTGGACTGATCAGGATAACGTGTCAGAGTGGAGCAATAATGTCTATATATGGACTGATCAGGATAACATGTCAGAGTGGAGCAATAATGTCTATATGTGGACTGATCAGGATAACGTGTCAGAGTGAAGCAATAATGTCTATATGTGGACTGATCAGGATAATGTGTCAGAGTGGAGGAATAATGTCTATATGTTGACTGATCAGGATAACGTGTCAGAGTGGAGCAATAATGTCTATATGTGGACTGATCAGGATAACGTGTCAGAGTGAAGCAATAATGTCTATATGTGGACTGATCAGGATAACGTGTCAAAGTGAAGCAATAATGTCTATATGTGGACTGATCAGGATAACGTGTCAGAGTGAAGCAATAATGTTTATATGTGGACTGATCAGGATAATGTGTCAGAGTGGAGCAATAATGTCTATATGTGAACTGATCAGGATAATGTGTCAGTGGAGCAATAATGTCTATATGTGGACTGATCAGGATAACGTGTCAGAGTGGAGCAATAATGTCTATATGTGGACTGATCTGGATAACATGTCAGAGTGAAGCAATAATGTCTATATGTGGACTGATCAGGATAACGTGTCAGAGTGGAGCAATAATGTCTATATGTGGACTGATCAGGATAATGTGTCAGAGTGGAGCAATAATGTCAATATGTGGACTGATCAGGATAACGTGTCAGAGTGGAGCAATGATGTCTATATGTGGACTGATCAGGATAACGTGTCAGAGTGAAGCAATAATGTCTATATGTGGACTGATCAGGATAACGTGTCAGAATGAAGCAATAATGTTTATATGTGGACTGATCAGGATAATGTGTCAGAGTGGAGCAATAATGTCTATATGTGAACTGATCAGGATAATGTGTCAGTGGAGCAATAATGTCTATATGTGGACTGATCAGGATAACGTGTCAGAGTGGAGCAATAATGTCTATATGTGGACTGATCAGGATAACGTGTCAGAGTGGAGCAATAATGTCAATATGTGGACTGATCAGGATAACGTGTCAGAGTGGAGCAATAATGTCTATATGTGGACTGATCAGGATAATGTGTCAGTGGAGCAATAATGTCTATATGTGGACTGATCAGGATAATGTGTCAGAGTGGAGCAATAATGTCTATATGTGGACTATCAGGATAATGTGTCAGAGTGGAGCAATAATGTCTATATGTGGACTGATCAGGATAATGTGTCAGTGGAACAATAATGTCTATATGTGGACTGATCAGGATAACGTGTCAGAGTGGAGCAATAATGTCTATATGTGGACTGATCAGGATAACATGTCAGAGTGGAGCAATAATGTCTATAAAGGTACAACAGACAGCTAATTTTAATTAGATTGACAATGAACAATATTGCTTGTAAATAATCATCAATTATAATGAAAATGATTTTATTTTTCAGGAAGTTTTTAAAAGTGACATCTACACCAATACACCATTAACACAGGTCATAGGTCGTTGTAATGTCATGTATGTCAAAGACTATTTCAAGATGAAACCAGAGGTATGTCATTATTACAAGTACATGATACATTCTATTTGATGGAATAGACTTTAGCAATGTCTCATGAATGCCAAGAGTATGTCATTGTTATGACAGGTTAAAGTTCAGGGTTATGGTTATGGTGTTTAATGCCACTTTCAACAATATTTAAGTTATATTGTGGCAGTCAGTTTTATTGGTGGTGGAAACCAGAGTACCCGGAGAAAACCACTGACCTGTCACAAGTCACTGACAAACTTCATCACATTATGTTGATCGAGTACACCTCGCCATGAGTGGGATTCGAACTCACAACGTTAGTAGTGATAGGCACTGATGCATTGGTAGTTGTAAATCCAACCACGATGGCTCTGAATGGTTAAAGTTCAATATGTCATGTGAGTTAATAATTTTTCGTAATCAAGCCAGATATATGTCATTATTATCACAGATTAATAAATATAACTGAATCCTGCATGTGCAATTTTTAGCTCGCCTTGCCAAAGGCAATGTGAGCTTTTGCCATCACTTGGCGTCCATCGTCCATTAACTTTTCACATTTTAATCTTCTCCTCTGAAACCAAATGAAGTGAAACTTGGTAGGAAGCATCTATGGAAGGTCCTCTCTAAAGATTGCTCATTTTGTACCGATCTATTAACAAACATGGCCACCATAGGCAATTCTTGTTTCTGATTGGCCGATTTTGAAAAATCTTCTCCTCTGAACCCGCTTGGCCAAATGAACCGAAACTTGGTAGGAAGCATCTATGGCAGATCCTCTATAAAGATTGCTCATTTCGTCCCGATCCGTTAAGGCAATTCTTGTTTCTGATTGGTTAATTTCTAAAAATTCTTCTCCTCTGAAACCGCTTGTCCAAATGAATCGAAACTTGGTAGGAAGCATCCTTGGAAGGTCCTCTATAAAGATTGCTAATTTAGTTCCGATCCGTTAACAAACATGGCCGCCACAGACAATTCTTGTTTCTGATGGGTTGATTTCTAAGAAATCGTCTCCTCTAAAACCACTTTGCCAAATGAATCGAAACTTGGCAGGAAGCATCCTTGGAAGTCCACTATAAAGATTGCTCATTTCGTTCCGATCCGTTAACAAACATGGCCACCATAGGCAATTCTTATTTCTGATTGGCCGATTTTTAAAAATCTTCTCCTCTGAAACTGCTTTGCCAAATGAAGCGAAACTTGGTAGGAAGCATCTATGGCAGGTCCTCTCTAAAGATTGCTCATTTTGTCTCAATCCGTTAACAAACATGGCCACCACAGGCAATTCTTGTTTCTGATTGGTTAATTTCTAAAAAATTGTCTCTAAAACCACTAGGCCAAATGAATCGAAATTTGGTAGGAAACATCCTTGGAAGGTCCTCTATATAGATTAGTTTGCTCATTTAGTTCCGATCCGTTAACAAACATGGCCTCCACAGGCAATTCTTGTTTCTGATTTATTGATTTCTGAAAAATCGTCTCCTCTAAAACCGCTAGGCCAAATGAATCAAAACTTGTTAGGAAGCATCCTTGGAAGGTCATCTATAAATATTGCGCATTTAGTTCCCATCCGTTAATAAACATGGCCGCCACAGGCCGTTCTTGTTTCTGATTGGTCAATTTCTAAAAATCTTCTTCTCTGTAACTGCTTAGCCAAATGAACCGAAACTTGGTGGAAAGCACCTATGAAAGGTTCTGCATTAAGTTTCCTCAAAGCAGAATGAAAGGTGAGCGACACAGGCTCAGCCCACTGGGCCTCTAGTTATTTGTCAATGTTATTATAGCTCAATATTATGTTGTTAAGAAACAATTAAGTCTACTTAGTTCTACTTAGGATGTTTTTGTTTTGTTTTTTAGGGATTTTCTGATAAAGATGTTTATGTTTGTGAGTCAAGGTATTCTTCCAGGTTGAGAGGATTCAAGAAAATCAAGGTAAGAACAAATTTAGGATAAATTGAATGTATTGAATATCTGAATCTTCATGCTTTCTTACCACTAAAGGTAAGGATGCATATTGTTTCATTGATTTGATTAAAATATCTTGGATGGAGTTATTCTTCAGTATTAATACAATACAGGCAAATCAGAATGAAATATGAAAAATATAAATATGGAAAAATTTGAGAATTTAGAAGGAATTATACAATTTTGCTTTGAGAACTACAACCATTAATTTTTATTGTCTTTTATAGATATGGCCAGTTCCCAGAAATGACCAAATAATTATGATACCACGAGAGATTCCTTTAGTTCCAGTCAGAGTAGCTTCTGTATTTGTTGACAAAGAGAAGGAGGAAACAGATGATGGAGACAACAGTGTATTAGATAAAATCAGACTGGTAAGTATTGTATGGAATCTTGGGAACTTGTGAATATAGCTTTGGTTTGGTTTATGGTGTTTGATGCCACTTTCAACAATATTTCAGTTATATCGTGGCAGTCAGTTTTATTGGTGGAGGAAACCGGAGAAAAACACCGCCCTGTCACAAGTCGCTGACAAACTTGATCACATAATGTTATATCGAGTACACTTCGCCTGAGCGGGGTTCGAACTCACAACATAAGTGGTGATAGGCACTGATAGCATAGGTAGTTGTAAATCCAACTACCATATGATTATGACCACGACGGCCCCTTGTCAATATATAAATAAGATGATGGAGATTTGTGAATTTATCAACCAGTCAAAGTAAAGCGGAATTCAATATATTTTCAATAATAAATATATACTTTTATTGCTTTGTTTTGCGAGAATGGATTTCTCAGAGCAATATTACATCAAAGGCGATGAAAGATACATGAAAGTTTTTATTGTTTTTATTTTTACAGGATGTTCGGATAGACAATTTACAGAGTGAAGATGGTTGTGTTTACTTTGAACAGTTGGGATGTAAAGCTGGTTCCTTTAAGATTGGTGATTGTGTATATGCTAGATCAGCTAAAGATAAACCAGTCATTGGTCGAATAGAAAAAATCTGGACTAATCAAATGTAAATATTAATGATAATAGCTCAACATTTGTAGTATACATTTCATTATTTTGATCTTTGGCAAATGTTTTAAGGCAAGTAGTATCTTCTTTCTCATGTTATGTTTTAATGAAAAGGCAGTGATTGGTCATGTGTGTTTTAACATGGTTGTCCTTGAACAGATTCAAGCCAAATTTACACAGAAGCTGATATCAACAATACCTGACTCATATTTGAAACCAGCATATTTTGACATGGGTGGTTCATATCATGTTTGTTAAATTAAGAAATGTTCATGTTATAACGACAAAGATGCATAGATGTATAATACATGAACAGAAGTAAAGAATACTGTCTAGGGGCTGTTTCACACTGAGTTATGCTCATTAGTGAGGACCCTACAGTGACTGTTATTAAATATAGAACAGCTGTAAAAGCACTGTTTCTTTACTTTATTTTGTTTCTAAATGTATAGTTGGATATTCTCTCATGTCCATGTTCTTACTAATTTCTAATACAATGTATATTTATTATTATAAAGTTTTTAATATTCTTCGTTTGACAGGGGAGAGCCATTGATAACTGGTTCCTGTTTTGTTTTCCCTATTGACATTGAACATTCACCAACTCGTCTGTTCTACAAAAAGGAGGTATTCTTTACTGCTACAGAAGAAACACTATCCATGAATAATATAGAAGGGAAATGTTCAGTTCTACACATCAAGGATTACTACACAAGTAAGGCTATAATTCTTCTTCAAGATTAGTAATATTTATACCACAATATCAACAGTTAAACAACCGAACGCGAAATGTGAGATTGTTTAACCATTTAACTCAGAAAACTGTGGTATAAATGATTTGTATCATGAAGCCATGCAATATCACATATAGGTCGTTGATTATTGCACAGCTCTCTGAGAGTAATAAAAGTACAGCCCAGATTTAAAGCATACAACATCTCGTATCTGTGTGTATTATTTCATAGCTCTTAGCTGTTGCTTACATTCTGGTATGCAAACCATAAAAAGATCAAAGGAAAAGAATGCATTCATGTTACAACAATTAATATTGTTTAACACCATTTACAACAGTGTCTTCAGTTATATTGTGTCAATCGGTTTTATTTTTTAAGAAACTAATAATACTAGCTCACTAGAAACAATAGTCCTCAGATGGATGTGTAGCTTCACTCAGACACATTATTATACCTCCACTCAGAGAGAGGGCTATATTGCAATCACCTTGTCTCTCTGTCTGTCCATCCGTCCATCCGTTTGTCCGTCCGTTCACACTTTCGTAACAGATATCTCAGCTTCTACAGGAAGAAATGATTTTATATTTGATATATGGCTTTGGCATGGTGACTTGTACCATGTCTCCCCTTTCCAGGTTTACCGCACATCTACTTCCTGTTTACCGCGCGACTTATAATTTTTCATGTTTGCCGTAATGAAAACTTTCGTAACAGATATCTCAGCTTCTAATGGAAGAAATGATTTTATATTTGATATATGGCTTTGGCATGGTGACTTGTACCGTGTCTCACCTTTCCAGACTTACAGCACATCTACTTCCTGTTTACCGCGCGACTTAGAATTTTTCATGTTTGCCGTAATGAAAACTTTCGTAACAGATATCTCAGCTTCTAATGGAGGAAATGATTTTATATTTGATATATGCCTTTGGCATGGTGACTTGTACCGTGTTTCCCCTTTCCAGGCTTACAGCACATCTACTTCCTGTTTACCATGTGACTTAGAATTTTTCATGTTTGCTGTAATGAAAATTTTCGTAACAGATATCTCAGCTTCTACTGGAAGAAATGATTTTATATTTGATATGTGGCTTTGGCATGGTGACTTGTACCGTGTTTCCCCTTTCCAGGCTTACTGCACATCTACTTCCTGTTTACTGTGTGACTTAAGAATTGTTCATGTTTTTATGGCATTTTCTGGTAATGAGTATTGAGATATATACAAATTTGACACAAATGAACGAGTGGGGGTATTCTTAGCACGACGTAGAGTGCAACATCTTGTTTAGACTGCAAGCCAACCAGTCTTTGTTCTTACACCTAAATGCTGTACTTACCAGAGAAGCAGCAAATACCAATTTTATAGTCTGGTTTGACCGGATCGGGATCAAACCCACGATCTACCATACTGAAGGCATGCACGCTCACTACTACACTTCTGAATGATGTTTAATGACATACACATACTTTCTGACAAGTAAACAGTTTATTATAGCTCACTACTACACTTCTGAATGATGTTTAATGACATACACATACTTTCTGACAAGTAAACAGTTTATTATAGCTCACTACTACACTTCTGAATGATGTTTAATGACATACACATACTTTCTGACAAGTAAACAGTTTATTATAGCTCACTACTACACTTCTGAATGGTGTTTAATGACATACACATACTTTCTGACAAGTAAACAGTGTATTATAGTGTATCAGTATTATGTTCAGTTACATATGTTCTACAGCACTCCCAATCACATGTGTTGTAATGTCCAACAATAGTTCAGCCACATGTGTAGTAATACTCCACAACAGTTCAGTTACATGTTTGTAATACTCTATCACAGTTCTGTCCAATGATATATGCTGTTACAATCTACAACAGTCCAATGGAAGCCTTTATTACATTTATTACAATTATGACAATGTAACATGATGTTATTCATGTTTTAGGTCGCATTGGGGATATACCAGAAGATGATGTATATGTATGTGAATCTAAGTACCAAGAGCCAGAAACTAACATTAAAAAATTAGGAAAGGGGTTAAAGGTAACATTCTATTTATATAGTTACATTGTTTGGTTGATTGTTGTTAGATGTCAAGTGAGCAGTATTTCATCTAAAAGTTGGTACTTGCTACTTCTATTACATTTTATTAGGGAATTCCTTAAAACTGCTTGTGTATTACCATATGGAGATTTACATATCATTACAGCAGTTTGATTGGACCATTTTTTGAAGGAGTCATTGTTTTTTTTGAGTTTAGATATTCCATCATTTGTATGTAGAACTCCTGTGAATTTCTTAAAACATTGCATATTTGCTTCTTACTATATGGTAGTTGGATTTACAACTACCTATGCAATCAGTATCTATCACCTCTAAAGTTGTGAGTTTGAATCCCACTCATGGCGAGGTGTACTCAATACATATTATGTGACCAAGTTTGTCAGTGACTTGTGGCAGTTCGGTAGTTTTCTCCAGGTACTCTGGTTTCCTCCACCAATTAAACTGACCGCTATGATATAACTGAAATATTGTTGAAAGTGGCGTTAAACACAATAACCCTAACCTTAGATTATTATTATTATTATTATTATTATTATTATTTACCAGATTTATATAACACTCTTTTCATACATAAAATAAACGTTGAAAAGCACTTATTACAATTTTGTTGATGTTTTATATTTCAGAAATATACCTTATCTCCATTGGTAACAGACGATGAACTTTATTTCTTTAAAAAACCTTTGACACTGCAAAAGGTTAGTTCTGAACAAATGACACACAAAACAGAAATGATTCAAAGTAATCACCTGCTTTGTGTTTATAAACTGCACAGGGACCATATATTGTTTATATTGTTTAATCATTTCTTTTATTCCTAATGTCAACATTGATTTATAGTTATTATAACTATATAGATGATGTACAAATTCAAACCAAAAAAAAGGAAAATATTTAAACCAAAAATATACCTCAATAATATTGTAAGCTTAATAGTTTTTGCTGTAGATAATTTTGGAGAAAATCAATATTTTGACCTTTTCGTTGATTCAATTTTTGTGCTTTTTAACTTTTCTAATGTTACAATATTCTATTTAGAAGTCAGATATAAAACTATGTTGTTGCTTGAAAGTAAGACACCGAAGTTAAAGCAGGTCAAATTTTAGTATGTTAACAATCTGAAATATTGTAATAAGACCAAAATAAATTCCTTCAATATACTATTTTATTTTCTGTTGTCATGCAATTTTTTTTGTTCACATTACTGAGTTATTTTTTTTTATTTGTTACAAAGTATATCTCAAATAAAGTATAGCAACAACAATTCTTATATTCATTTTTAATTGATGTTGAATTTGCTATTTAATTTAAGTACCCAGTAATGCATTAGTTTAAAAAAAATTTATGAATGTCATGATCATTTGCATGAAATTAACATTTATGGTAAAACTTTGTTGTAATAAACAAAATAAAACCCTTTAAAGTTGTTCAAATTAAAATTATCATCATCACTTGATGTTTGTTATAAATAAGGTTTTTTTTCTGTATTTATATAGCCTTAATTAATGTACATCAAACCTCACTTCTACATTTAAATATTCATTACATACAGTCACATCTTGTTGTGTCAACAGAACCTACTATATTAGTTAGAATTGGCTGATTATTCAAATAATCAGGGTAAATGCAGCTAACGATTACTTTGAACCGACCATTCTTACTTGAATTTAGCCAATAAAACAACTTATCCTATTTTGGGATAATGACGTTGGACTGTATATTGTTTAGTGAACTTTTATGTTTCCTAGAATTCTAAAAGTTTTATGCTAAAGAATATTGAGTATTGAACTGAGGTTTAAAAACATATGCCTTAATTGTTGTAACAGGTATTTAATATTTTCATAATCTATTTATGTAGATTTAAGACAGGTGTTGGACTGTCATCTATGACAAATTGATTGCAAAAATGATTACAGTATTTCATGATGTGTTTGTTATAGTATACACACAGGGCTTTCACTAATTTCAAAGTAGAGGGAGAAGTGACTAGTCAGAAATACTCTGTTGACTTTTACTTAAGGAAAATCAAAGTCTTCCTGCACAAGTTGATTTCTTTGCCCAATTCCCACAGTAGCATGTGTCCTGTAAACAAAATTGTTTTTCTTCCTAGAGTTCAAGACAAATACATGTGTATGTTTTGTGTTATTGTTTGTTATTAATATCAAAGTATGTTGCAGTTGTTGTCAGAAAATTGCTTCCTCTGTCATTTTTTTTTCACATCTTTTTTTCTTTTCGACTTGGTTGTGCTTGCCTAGATGTTTCTTTTTAGCTCACCTGACAAAAAGGATCACATGGGCTATTGCCATCACTTAGCGTCCTTCCTCTGTCTTCTGTCTGTAAACTGACATTCCTTTTAACACCACTGGGTTAATTTGGTTTGTCCTCTTTGAAAGTTCTGTAGTATGAAACCACTGGGCCATTTTCGACTAAACTTGGCTAGAAGGTCATATGAAATCACAAACTTGCACACAAAATCATATGTATATGCTAGTAAGATCAATATTCATGTAAAATTAATTAGTTCTAAATAAATTTTCATGCTTTGTTTGCTTGGTTAAGTATATGTCATAGATATTTTTTGAGTACATCATACATCAGGTGAACGATACACAGGTTCCTTTAAACCTTTAAACAAAACCAAAACGGACACCTTTCAAAGTTCATTAAAAATTATGGTTGTAATGTATAAATGGATGTGTATTGGAATGTTGAAAAAATAAATATAATAAACAAAGGGTTAATATTTATGATGCTTGTAATATACAACACTCTTTTCATGGAAAGTTGAATTTAGAGATAATTTATTATAACAAGAAATTTATGCTATCAAACATTTTTTATTTAAACAAATAATTAATATAATGAATTCTAACATACTACAAACCATGAAAAAAAATATAAAACTTGGTTGTGTCAGTTGACTAGAATTATTAATCTGCTTTTTATTATCATAAATCATATAAAAAAAAAAACAAACAAAAAAAATATGAAAAATATATTGATTGATGAATTAAAATTAAAAAAAAGAAAATTGTAAAAATGTGAGAAAAATTACTATAAATAATTAATCAATTATTGAATTGAAAAAATTCTTTGATAAAATATGTTAAAAGTAAAATAGGTGAGTTGTGGGTGTATTAATTATTTGTAATAAAACAGTATGTTCATTTCTTTTGCCATTTTGTTATAGTTTTTAAGTTACAAAATATTCATGATGTACACTCTTGCATGTATATTTCCAGATAACTTCTAGTCAACTGTATGGAAAGAACTATCATAAACCTACAGTAGGGATCTATCTGTTGCTTCTCATTGTCATGTCAAAGGGGTTATTACAGAAAGTATTTGCAATGAAAACAAAAAAAAATTGTCAAAAGTTCTTCTTATTTCTGTAACAACTTCTTGAAATCATCGCTTTGTTTTGCCAACTTCGCTTTATGTTTCTTTCATACAATATGTATTTTATTGTGAACAAAAAAGAATGTAGCTCTCTCTCTTTTTTAGCTCGACTTCGAAGAAAAAAAGTCGAGCTATTGTCATCACTCCGTCGTCTGGGTCGGTTAAGTTTTTTGTCAGAGTCCATTTCTCCAAAACTATCAAAGGTATCCATTTGAAACTTGGAATACTTGTTCACTATCAAAAGAGGAACCAATTGCAACAAGGCAGATGACCCTGTGATTTGTATATCCAGAGTTATCTGCCCTTGTTTTGACATAGTACATAGAAATTAGGGATATTTTTTTAGTATAATTAAAATTTCTCAATAACTATCAAAGCTATTAACTTGAAACTCAATACACTTGTAGAAAGTATTGACCCCAATCTGTTGACAAGAGAAGACAACTCCATCCAGCATTTTATTTGAGTTATTCCCCCTTTTTGACTTAGAATGAGTTAAAAATACAATTTCTCAATAATTATGATAGGCATTGAAATGAAACTCAACATACCTGTTCACTATCAAATGGGGAACCCATTACAACAAGGAAGGTGACCCTGTGATTTGTATATCCAGAGTTATCTGCCCTTGTTTCAACATAGTACATAGAAATTTGGGATATTTTTTTAGTATAATTAAAATTTCTCAATAACTATCAAGGCTATTAACTTGAAACTCAATACACTTGTAGAAAGTGTTGACCCCAATCTGTTGACAAGTTAGAAGTATGTATAGCTTTGTAAATTGCTCACAGTTTAATATCAGATACGAAAAAGTCGGGCGTCCAGCACCCGTGGGCGGTGCTCTTGTTTGTTGTTAGTTTTAGCCGACAGTCTGTCTCTTTAATGCATGATTAAGTCAATAATACCGTTTTGTTAATTTCTAACAAAATGTACATTTCATTTCTTTCAAGAGCAAAATTATTTAGCCAAGTGCCTTGAACTCAAATTAGACAATTAGTTTGAACGAGAGGCAGGTGGCATCATCATTTGGTTTGAGAGTATCATCTCAAGTTCTTTAACTCTTACTCTACAAAGCTTTAGATAGATACAATACAGCTTGTATTAAATTTTTGCAAATTTATCTTATTTTAAAACTAGCATTGGATTGATGAAATATTGCCATTTTCAATTTTGGACTCCTCACTTTTGTTTTTCCTTAGTTTTTCCCTTTGATTATATGACAAATTATGTTTTTAATAATTGGCAAACACTGTCATTAGTTCTATTAGATTTGAAATTTTAATGCAGATATAATAAAAGTAAAGAAAAATTTGTGGATTTCGGGAAAAGTGGTGTTTCAACTCATTTTGCTATATGTGAGATATTTCTGGCATGTCGTTTCTCAACGATTGTTGACATTTTACATCTCAATCTTCTCTCAAGGTGAAGCCATTGGTCCTCAATACAATATGGGTATATAGAAATATCAGGCATTCACCGTGTTATGTGGTCTAGCAGTTTTTTGTTCCATTTAATGAAAACTTTTACAGAATCTTTGTATTGTCAAACAATTTGTACATGTGAGGTCTTGACTGAAGACACAAGTTGTAAATATGAGATATTTACTGAATCTCTTTGAAACTAAAAAATACTGTAATGGTTGTGAACTTGAAAATAAGCAATTAGTTCAGGACTTGGCTATTGTCATGCCATAATGGATTTTATTTGAAATTTATGCAAAACTTTCAAAATTTTTTTTTTTTTTTAAATGTTTTGTAGGAATTATAGACCTTGATATGTAAAAAAAATATATATAAAATTGGCATGTAAGCAATTGAATGAAATTTATACAGAAGCTTTATATTGAACATTCTGAATGGAGTATGAATATAATCATGTCCTTTTTAAAAAGATTAGTAGCAGCTAAAGTCCTTGAAAAACAAAGCTACAGACAACAATGGCTGTTCTTTTTTTTGTTTGTAGAAAGCTATATCATGTTACAATTTTAAGTTGTATTGTAATATTTTGTGTTCAGAGTATTTTGGTACAAACTGCAAGGGATTTCCACAACACAGACAGATGAACTTGAATGCTTAAGCTTTCATTTTTTTTATACGACCTCTAAAACATTTTGTATTTGTATTATGTTATGGGGCTGTCGTCCATCTGTAGACAGAATGGTTTCTAGTTGACAGATCCTTCTTATATTTGAACACAATGATCCTTTGTACTACATAAAGAATGGTATTTAATTTGGGGTATTGTAACCCTATATGTTTCCAAACAAGAGGCCCTAATGTGCACAAATTTATTTTTCATCTGATATTGATGGATTTTTTTAATGTAATTCCTTAGGAAAATTCCGATCAGAAAAATGCATATCTTTTGTTCCTCTCTTATCCTTTCTTTCCCATCATTATTCATTATTTGCTTACATCTAGCTGTTAACTTGCTGAAAATGTTGTTCAGCAAAGTTAAATATTACAATTGAACTTGCTGAAAATGTTGTTCAGTGAAATTTAGATATTACATATGAATTGTGTTATGAAATATTTGTTTTCTTTAATGTTGGTAATTATAATGCAGACCAATTGTCTTTTATTATTATTTTTTTTGCTAACAAATATCTTTGCTAGCTTTAGCATTAACTAGCATGTATTGATTTTCAGGAGCCGTCTCCATTGTTGATGAAGGTATCAGACGACACAAACTCATCCTTATTAGAGCCAGAATCATTTCATGATGAAGACAGCAGATCATTGGATACTAGTATAAATACCACATTTGAAACTTTCACACCTCCACCAGAAAAACATCCAGTTACAACAAGTAGTAAGAAGGTAGTAGTGTTGCTTTGTCCTTACATGTCCATAGTTTGTTATTTATTTATGTTTGTTTTTTTTTATGAAGAGAATTTCATATTTTGTTTGTCATTCATTTCTGTTTTTATTATGCAGAGAAATTCATATTTTGTTTGTCATTCATTTCTGTTTTTATTTTGAAAAGAAATTCAAATTTTGTTTGTCCTTAATTTCTGTTTTTATTATGCAGAGAAATTCATGTCGTTGAATTGACTTGTTAAAGTAGATATCAAAATGTTCAACCACAGACAAATCTGTGGTAAATTGTTCATTTTGTCTATAATTTATGTTATTGATATATGTGTTTTCTTTTCAGTGGAATCAAGTTTTACGTATTGCACCATATGGAAAATAAAAATATTAAATTAAGCAATAGCAATCCATGAACATGTATGAAAAAGGTTTAAATTTAAAGAAAAAATATATAATTATGTAATTTTTATTTGCAAAATATTGTGTTTGGCTGAATTTAAAAAAAACCACAATTATTACATGTAAAAACATTTTAGAATTTAGAATGACCAGTGATAAGACAAATGTATAAAATATATATGATATCTTGCTTGCCAGGGAATAATTTGTTTCTTTCTTAAAACAGTTGTTTATGTTTGATAACAATATTCATTATTTAATTGTTTCTATAGTTACTGTTTATTCAAATTTTGTGGATTCATTAATATTCGTTATACTAATTTTCATGGTTTTCATTTGTATCAACAAACCACCAATTTTACAGTATACCAAGAAATGCAAATTTAATATAATAAGTGACATAGAAAACATTCAAACCATGAATTCAAGTGTCAACAAGCATCATGTATTTGTGTCATACCTTGAAAATTGATAATAACGAAAAAAGATGAATCCACAGTATTTATTTAACTGCTGTCTCTTGACATTATTAGGTTGGGGGAGAGAAAAGGGGATAATCTCTTCTACATCTTAATATGTAATAATGTTCATCCTAATCATCATTTTCTGCTGTCTCTTGACATTAGGTTGGGGGAGAGAAAGCGGGATAATCTCTTCTACATCTTAATATGTAATAATGTTCATCCTAATCATCATTTTCTGCTGTCTCTTGACATTAGGTTGGGGGAGAGAAAGGGGGATAATCTCTTCTACATCTTAATATGTAATAATGTTCATCCTTATCATCGTTTTCTGCTGTCTCTTGACATTAGGTTGGGGGAGAGAAAGGGGGATAATCTCTTCTACATCTTAATATGTAATAATGTTCATCCTTATCATCGTTTTCTGCTGTCTCTTGACATTAGGTTGGGGGAGAGAAAGGGGGATAATCTCTTCTACATCTTAATATGTAATAATGTTCATCCTAATCATCATTTTCTGCTGTCTCATGACATTAGGTTGGGGGAGAGAAAGGGGGATAATCTCTTCTACATCTTAATATGTAGTAATGTACATCCTAATCATCATTTTTTTTTCTCTTTTGGAATAGCTTCATACTACTAGGTATACATCTATGTAGTAGTATTACTGTGAAAAAAAGACCAATCAAAAGTTTTCATTTCCAGTAATGAAGGACTGTGTAGGTCCTCATTTCCAAATGACAGTAAAATCATTGTATGTTATTTGATCTAACTTCAAGAAGTTGCTATGCATCTGAATTAGCATATTTTGAAGTTTTACAGAGAAAAATAGACACAGCTGTATTGGAATAATGGGTTTATCAAAGTAGCTGAAAGTAAAACTCAAAAATTAGAATATTCAGAAACTTTGTGTGTAGATATTTACTTTTCATGGTTTCAACCAAAGGTAACTTTTCTACAATAATTTAAAGTAAGAATGTTTTGTATCCTTTTGGACCTTGCACAAAAGAAAGGTGTAACTAAAACAGTGTTGATGTTTTAGGCCAAACCAGGAATGCGACGACAGATCAGTGGATATATCGTATATTCTGGAGTAATAAGAAAACAAATTCAACATGATAATCCTGATTGTTCCTTCGGGGACATAAGTCGTATTGTTGGGACAAAGGTAAAATGTGACATGTAACCAAAACGCCTGGTGTTTAATGTGCATGATGCATGACAAAGGTCCATATAGGGAATTTATTGTTTGGCTTTAGTCAGAAGTGTCCAAACATATTTTCCAAAAATTTTCAACATTTTCATATTTAAAATGTCATTCTTCAAGAATATCATTTCAAGTATAGTAATCCTATATGGGCCTTGTTATTTATTTTTTTATGTTGCATTTTGTTTTGATTTTGTATAAATTTTGTAGGACAGAAAGCCACGAGTACCTAGCGGTTACATATTGTTTTCAAAAGACTTTCGCCGACGGTCTCAACAGAAAAACCAATCTATATCGTTTGGTGACATGAGTCGTATGGTGGGAGAAAAGGTAAAAACACTACTTTGAATTCATACAGTGATGCAGACCACATCATTGAAAATAACGGAAACCTATGTCATATAATATGATGCAAGTCTTTTTTTCATGTTTTTGTTTTCTTTGAAAAAAAAGTATTTGAAATTGATAGGGAGTCTTATTAAGCCTGACTCTACATTGCTACACCATGTTATGGGAACCAGTGCATGTGTATCATTATTCTCGAGTGATTTAATGTTCTACATGCCCCTCCCTCTCCTGTACTGATATATATAGGTTAACACATCACCCGTTAGCTTATATTTCTATATATACCTTGACAGCGTATGATCATAAACCATTTTATACCACCTTGCCTAAGGCCAAGTAAGTTTTTGTATATTTGGAATATGCCTACCGTGTGGAATGGTTTAAAAAAAATCTTAGCCAGTCGCATTTTATCTGGTTTAAGTAAGCTGTCGTTGACAAGAGATGCTCAACCATTACTGTTTTATTTTATTTTTTAGCATTAAAATGAAATTTTAATATTGTGTTTTTACTTAAATATCTATTACGACTTTAATGAATAAGATTTTTATATATATATATTATTTATTTTTGTTGCTTTTTACTTACTTTATAGTTAGTATCTTAATTATATAATTACTTTTAGAAATGGTTCATGGTGATTTTTTTGTTTGAATCTCTTGATTGATTTCTCATTTAAAAATTTTGAAAGACAATTGAAATAGTCCCTGTTATTATTTGTTGATCTATATGTAGAATTTAACAAAAGTTGTGATTGATTGATTTTTGGTGTTTAATATCACTTTCAGCAATATTTCAGCTATATCATGGCGACCCGTTTTAGTGGTGGAAGAAGCCGGAGTACCCGGAGGGAACCACCGACCGTGGGCAAGCAACTGGCAAACTTTATCACTTGCGGTTGCCAGTCGAGTGCACCCCTTTTTTGTAATTTACAAAGCCGGGCGCGAACCCACGCCGTATTGGTGATAGGTTAACAACAAAAGTTGTGAGTAGGTTTGCTGTTTAAATACATAGAAAAGAAATATAAGATTGAAATGTCTTGTGATTAGACGAAAGTTTAGTGCTACATTTGCATATTGCAGAAAGGTTAAAATAAAGATATGACAGAAGTTGGTATACTCTGCAGATATTATTTTTATGAAATTATATTTAAGTGGCATGTCAGCATGTTTTATAAAATAAAAATAATCATTAAATAAAAAAGTATCTGACTTAATAGTTGTACAGACTGGGAGAAACAGGTCTGTACCCTCACTTTTTATCAAAGGTGTGTGAATTTAGGTAAAAAAATGAATTAACAACAAATATTATTAATTTAAAGTCAATGATTAAAATACCCTTAACTTTAATAGTATTTAATGGTTTTCAGTTAGCGGGTATAATTACACCCACCCTTCCTGCATACCTAATGAGTAATAATATAACACATTGTTTATAGTATAGACAATATATATTTGTCCTTTTAAAGAAATCTACCATAAGATTCAGATTTTAATGTCATTGTTTATAAGTGTGTTGTCATGTACTTGTCAGTATATATTTGTGTAGTTTCCTCATTTCTTTTATGTGTTGCATTCCCTGCATTTTGAAATTGTTTTTAACATAGATTAGATACCTGTAAAATGTGCTAACTAGTATATAGGATTTTTTCAGAGAAAGAAATCTTTCTAAAATAAGGGGGGGGGGGGGGAGGGGGTGAAGATTTTTCTGTATAATGTTAGTTAATATAGAAATCTTTATTTAAAAAAGATGCACAAAACTTCTTGGTAAAAGTAGATATTATTTATAAGTTTGTTAATAGAAATATATATATTTTTATATCAAGCAATTTTATGGGAAAAAAGGACAGCTACACTATTATGATTTTGTTTTAAATATAATTCATCAAACTTTTGTAGTTTACAACATCATACATATATTTAAGTCTTAACCACTTAAGTGGATTTGAAATTATCTTTTCCTCACAAACCAGGTATTGAAAATTTATTTTGTATTTGGAAAGCAAAATTATATATATGATAATATCAGCAATGGAAGGGTCACAACTTACAGTAGTACCTGTCTCTTTATATACAATTACATGTACAACTATACAGTCATTCTCAAATTAAATATATTTTCAAAATTGAAAAAAAGGGGGAAAAAAGGAACTGTCGTATATGTCTCTAAATTAGTTTTTGTATTTTCAATTGCTAGATATCTGTCTTTTAAAGTAAACATTAGTAATATACTTCTGTTAACCTCTGAATGTAAACCAGTATTACAAAGCTGAGATATAACATAGTTGACATCTTTTATTGATAGATAAGTTATCATATTCAATCATAACTTAACAGTTTCTGTATGTCTTTACATTTTCATTTACTGATAACTAAACAGTACCTTTGTGGCAGTTGTTTAGATTATCTTGCAAGGTTGTTTTATCCAAAACTTTCATGGTTCCATACTTGACAAAATCTTTTAAACTTTACGTTAAAAGAATCAGTTTGAATTAGAAATGCAAGAATTTAGGCTGAATTATGTAATAAATGCTTTATTATGAAGTAAGTCATGGTTCTGAAAATATGAAATGAGCTGCTATAAAAAAAAAAAAAAGTCAAATTCATCTAATCTGGGAATGTCTGTGTAGCATACTTTAAATAATTAATTCAATTACATTATAATATGATTCACTCTGTAGTGGAGGAACTTAAGTCAAGATGAGAAACAATTATATGAAAGTCGAGCCAAAAAGATAGCAGAGGAACACGTTGCTAAACAACAAGAAGCTGAACGTGTTTTTAATGAAAGTCTGTCACAACAACAACACCACCAACAGCAAAGTCCATGGGGAGAGCTTGGTAAGATGTCTCCAGCAGCATCTGGTCCCAGACCTGGAACTCCTGCTCAAGGTATGTTTCACCAGCACTTTTTAATCAAAATATTGTGTTAATAAGTATCAGAAATACAATAGTAGAAATGCCCCACCTGTGTCCAATTTAAAAGGTTAGCATGTATATATTTTTTAGTTATTTGCTTTTAATTGGATGGCAATGCCTGAAATAAAATAAAAACTGCATGTTTCATTGACCTCATTAAGTTTTGAGTTTATTAAGGGTTTATTGTTTCTGTTTAAATGCATATTTGTTCCCCAAATTAGGTATACATGTTCATCCTGGACACAGTCATCCATCCATGGATTATCCTTCATGGTCCATTGACTTGGTTTAATTTGCATCAAATTGTCATGATTAGACCCATTCCTCAATAATCACATATCATGAAGCCAACCATAGCTGATCATTATATTCATGCTTAAGGGTACATTTTATCAGAACTTGACATCATTTTAATAGTTAATTGACTTGATAACTATTCAGAATCTAAGCTTTTCAGTTCACTTCAGAAACTACAAGTCTATATGATTTTTTAACTAAGTACAAATAGTGTTTGTGAGATCCTCTATAGAGATTCCTCATATAATCTTGATCTGACAATAAACATCGCCAACCTCATATAATCTTGATCTGACAATAAACATCGCCAACCTCATATAATCTTGATCTGACAATAAACATCGCCAACATTTGCAAGTCTTTACTTCAGAAACTAGAACTTATTTTTAAGTAGGTTCATTTTCATTTCAAATATTTTATTGATAAATCAATAGGATTGGATAACAGGCTATGCCTATACAAATCCTCTCCAACAACAAGATGGAACCATTTGAACACAATTTACATAAGACATAGAGCAATCTACCCATCATGTATACATGCAATTCATCTTAATTACCAAGCATAAACACATGTATATTAATAGCAGAATAATACAGACAAAACAAAAAAGATTTTTCCCTTTCTTTTCTTTTTTTTTTGTTAATAGGTATGATATAATATGTATATTTATAGCAGGATCATACAAAATAAAGTTATTTTTTTTCCTTTTCTTCCCCCTTTTTAATAAGTATGATATAATTTGGAATAGCCAAATTATGGCTTTACATTTAAGCTATTATTATTTATAATATTAATGATGATGAATTGGCATAGCATGATGGATAGACTGAACTTACATTTAATCACACAATATATACAACATGTAAACTGAAATTATGATATCAAAATCACTAATTAAGTAGGTTCAAATGATGTATGTGAGATTCTTGACAAATATTTCTCATTATGTCTTGATTCAGCAGAAAACATGTGTAATTTTTGTTTCTTATCAACTTAAGTTTTTTAAATCTTCTCCGAAACTACAGGTCCAAAAGATTTGTTTCATTGTATAAATGATGTATGTGAAATGTACACAAGTATTCCTCATTTAATCTTATTCTGGTGAAAACATGGCAGTAATGGGCAATTCTTATCTCAGAAACTACCAACTGACTTGAACCCAGTGTTATGATAACCAGGTGATTGATTCAGACTCAGTCAAGTGGAACTCAAGCATAATCCCCCCTGAGTTATTTTAACCTATTGATTTGCATGATAAATGCATGTTAAGTGAAAAATATCAGATGACTGTAATTTTTACTGGTCACTGTTAAAAACCCACAGATGGAATTGTTTACAAAGTGTTGCCAATAGAGATAGAGAGTCATATTTAACTGCCAATAAAAAAAAACAACTTGTGAATGATTGAAAAGCATGAAATCGTAAACCAAATGTTGTAGAATTTCTATGCATGAAATCAGTATGCTTTTTAGGCGATTTTTATTTTGCTTGCATGGTTTTAGTTATCTGTTGTTTCACCCTATATAAAGGTTACACTAATGGATTTCATCCCATGGCACCAATGCAGCGAGGATCAACACCCACCAATCAGAGATTTATGCCACCATACCAGCAGCAACAAGCTTTTCCAGGAATGAGACCCATGGGGCCTGGAGGGTATAGTCCCTCCCCCCAGGGTCAACAATTCTATGCTCCCCACCCTCATGCACCACAGCATGCTAACATGCCTCCACAGTCAATTGCAGGTACGACACAACTTATAATACACATATATTAATTTATAGAAACTGTGGAAAAGGTAACTTTCAAGACTTTATACTTAAAAAGATGATAAGAAGAACTCATCTATTCATCCCAGACTCGTCCGTATTAAAAACTGTAAAGGGTATGTTAGTTAGTTAGTTAATGGGTTTTAGCATACATCTGTAAAGGATATAATGTTATTCTATAGCATACATATTATATAATGAGGTTGTATTTTTCTCTGTATCCAATCAGAAACAGTTATCATAAAAGTGAAAGATGATGTTGGAAGTGCATTACCGACTTTTATTTCCCCATAAATTCGATCATTTTTCACAATGTAATCAATTTTTTGTCATAGCAAGGAAGTTCAGACTACACTTATTGTTAAACTATGCCATCACAAACTACCACCAGCAGTACACTCACTTGCCACTATAACTCCTGACATTTAGTCATGTACATTCCGAGATAAGTAACATAAACAGTAATCCACCTCTCATGTTTATGTATTAGGTCAAACAAGTCCTTCTGATTCATAAACATTATTTCCCAAACAGGATAAATAAGAAATTAACGGTTGTTGGAATATTTTGATATGAAATTACAATTTTTCCACAGTTTCTAGCTTGTTGATTTCAGAAACTACAAACTTTGTTTTACTGTAGTACCTGAATTAGTGTGATATCTTCAACACAAGTTTTTTTTAAACTTTTTTTTAATGACATTTATGATGTTGATAAAATTAAATTTATTGCCTTTGCTCAACAAGTGTAGCTTGGTATTTTCTGAAACATTATGTATGTACTAAATGCAGACAATTTTCCTTTTTATGATGGTTTTCTTGTATATTATTGGACTTTTTGTTGTCAAGGATGCAGGGCTTCTTACAATTTTATGTTTTATTTTCTTTTTCAACTATTTCCTTTGATTTAGCCATTTACAGATCAAAATAGTTGTTTCTTATAAATGCATGATCCTAATATTTCTTTGAACCCAAGTAATTTTTTGGAGAAAAAGAATGCCAAGAAATTGTTCCACATCAAAATGTATGTAAGGTAGATGACTTAATATCTATATAGATATATTTTATACCTTTGTTGAAGTAAAGTTTAAGAAATGTACTTCTAAAAATTCAGTAAAAGGATACCAGTTCTCATTTTTCCTAGAATTTAGTGGAAAGTTTTAGGCATTTTCACGAGTGTTTTATGCCCAGCATGCGATATATAGTTTTTTGGTTTATCTGTCTTTCACACATCACTTTGTGAATGCTACTCCTCTGAGGTCGTTGGTCTGATAGCTTTCATATTTCGTAGGTTTATTGATCATGATGTGTAGTAGTAGTTAAGGGATGTTGATCAGATAGCCATCATTGCAGATAACAGTTGAACAGGGTATAATTGGAAAATGTTAGAATATCTTCTACAAGAAGTTTTATAAAGTTATCTTGTGCATGATGTTGTGTGTTTATCTTACATGTAACCATGATTAACAATGTAACAATACTGCATTTATATCACAAAATATTTGTTTGCATCTTTTGATTTTTGCATCCCCCTACAGACGTGTCCAAAATTATTTCCAGTGTGCATATAGTTGTCATTTTCATCTGAAATATGGTTTCCAGGCGATGTCTTGAGCTAAAATTTTACATACATCATTTGTATATGGTACGATTGCATGTAACAAAATACAGGTCTATTTCAATTTGACTGTTGTGCCTTGTACTGTTCTAGAATTAAGTTGAAAATAGTAGAAAATGGTTTCATCTAGGAGGGGAGCATTGTGACAATGCCCCATTTTATAAAAAGAGCACATCAAGCACATAAAATCTTCCTTTATGCACATTTTTGGAACCTTGTTTGCACAAATCCTCAACAGATTTTGCTAGTTTTTAATGCAAAGACATCATTTATCCCCTTTTTGCAAAATCCTAAATGCAACCCTGCAAATATTTTTGTTTTAAATTTGTTCAGTACCCATCTTACATGTATAAGACATAATTTGACCTGTAAGTTATTATAAGTAATGTCCAGTTACTGATTACCTAAATCAAATCTACAGTAGTACCATGGTAAGTAATTTGACATGTATTGATGAAATTAATTAGATGTCTGTAATTAAATTAAATGTAATCAATATAAACATGTTCATTACATAAAATACTCCATATGTAAATGATGATATGAATCAAACTTGGCATGTAACTACAGTTGAACCTGGATATATCAAACACAGACAAGTCGTTTCATTGGATTACTCTAAATAAAAAATGAAGTCCTATCGTAGTAGATTTAAACTTAATTTATCCTTGATAGCTTGAATACTTAGGTATATCAAAATAAATATATGTCCTGTAGACTTCTACACAACAAGTTTTGACTACACTAAAATTTTATATTAATCTTCAAATTGCCAAAACATCTACATTTTAAGTTATAATTTGAGATAAGATTCAACTACTGTTAATTATTACACCTCACATAATAAAGAATCAATTCTATTGGTTAAAAGATAATCACATGACATAAAATAATCTTGATATTTTTGCTTCTAATCGCCGCCAACGGTGAATAACCTCAAGAATTACACACGTCCATTGAATAACCCTTTTATTCAACGGTGTAATAACCCTCGAAAACTACAACGTCCAGTGAATAACCCTAATGAAATAATACTTTAACAATTCAAATATTAAACAGTATATTTCAACTGTTTGTTCGGTATAATAAAACAGTTACGGCCCTCTGAATCGGTGGATATCCAAAATTGTCAACCCCACTAGAGTTATTTCCCTCGGGAGGGGGGGGGGGGGGAAATAACCCTAGTGGGGTTGACAATTTTGGATATTCACCTCTTCCGAGGGCCATAATTGTATATTATACAATTTATCTGATGCCTTTTGTGTAGTGTTATGTAGAGCATAGTTTGTCCTGTTTTGTTTGGTCATATTGTCTGTCCTTTGATTTACGACTTCTGGTTACCACTTTGGTATCTTCAAACTTTTCTTGGCTAACACAAGTGATACATTAGATACTGAATATAGACAAACAAGAACACTTCATCAACTTAATTTTATTTGTTACCAGGAACAATGGCTTTACCACCACCACGACCTCCATCACCAGTGTTTGTTAGTGTACCACCAAGAACACAGAGATTACTACATTCAGAAGCTTATCTTAGGTATATGTAATGTAAAAAACACATTAATTGTTGCTTCTCCACTATGCATGCAACATTAAGGAGAATGAGCAAAGATTGGTTGGTTCAGAATCAGGATAATGTGTCTGAATGGAGCAACATGTCTACCTGTGGACTGTTCAGTCTGTTGATTAAGTCAGCTAGCACTATAAAAATCCAACTAAGCATCTTGGTCTAGTACAAAGTGGAAATTATCGTCATGTCATCAAATTTAATTTGTTCTCACCTTGATATGAAATATATCTCATTTGGCATTAAGCAACACTAACTTTATCAGAATAGAGGTTAAGATTTTAGACTTCTACAAGATATATGCTCTCTTTTGACTTTTTAATTTTATTTACAGATACATTGAAGGATTAAATTCAGAAAAACAGTGTGTTAGTGATTGGGAAAAAAATTTAACAGCCACACCAGAAAACACAAAAACAGATGAAAATCGTTTGCCAACCAACTGGCTTGCTCAGGGGGCTGGTTACCATGGCAATGTTACTAATGCATTGTGGGCATTAAGAGATCTAATGTTAAAGGATACCTTAAGCATAACAAGAACAGTTCCATTTGAATCTCTGTGTAAGTATTAGTTACTTTTAAGTTATTAAATAATTGTAAATAAGGGAAAAATGATTCAGTTTTCCATATTTTTTAACCTGTATTTCGATTCAGTTTCGGTCAGGTTTTAATAAGTTTCATGGCTAGTTTGTCATCACCCAATCAAATTTACTGTTATAATAAAAAAAAAATTGTCAAGTTTTGACAAAATGTCAGCAAGTTGATAATTTCCCTCTATTTTTAAGGATTTTCTACAATATTTTTATATTCATGTGTGTTTGCCTACATAGATTTAAAATTCAAGAAATTCATCAAATCAAAATAAACCTAAGTGACCCTTGTACTGAAATTGAAATGTATCACTAAGTAGGTATATCATTTAATCCCTAATTGAAAACTTTACATTCCCATTTAAAAACAATCAAGAAAAGTTGTAGGAGGGAGTATTCAATATTTAACTGCAAATCAGATGGGTAGAAGTCTATCTCACAGAGGATAGTTAATATAGCCTTGTTTTAATTCAATGTTTCTTTCTGTTGTAGGAAAAAAGTATACCGATTTGTAAAAGGCAGCAAATGTGACATGTTTAGTGTTTGTGAACATTGAATCTATAGAAGTATTTGTTTTTTATGTTGAATATATATTTAACAATAGACTATGAACAGATTAACTTTATAATAATAATATTCATTCATCATTATTTTGTCTAAAGATGTATTATGTAAATCAAATTCATTATAATACAAGCACATGTAAAAGGGCAAAATGCAATCGGAGAAATTAACATTTTATCTGAGTTGTGAGAAAGTGGTATGATAAAATGTCAGGTAGTCATCAACCATGGTTCCCTTTTTTAATCTCTAAGTCAAAGGTTATGGTCACAATTCATACAAAAAATAGTATTTTTAGTTTTTCAACTTGATTTCTGCACACTATTTTAAGTGCCTTACATTTAATATTCTCTAAAGTGGATCAAATTGTACCATGTGTTGAAAAGCAGAATTGCATTGATTTTGGGGTCACTATTACTATTATTTTATTTAAAATATTCATTTCCAGACATAATCTTATGAACAAGAACTTGATATTGACCAAGTATTGTTAAATCATACTCTTTAGTAAATCAAAGAACTTGAATTATTTTTGAGTTTGTGGGTCTTATAAAATTCATTAGATCAAAGGTCAAGGTCACTATTAGTCAAAATACACTTAATTAATTTAAGCTCTACAGAACCAAATGGTGATGTATGCTATTACCATTATTTGACATCTGTTTTTATCTGTCATTGTAGTAAATTTTTCACATCGTAATTTTTTTCAAAATTGCCTGAAATATTCCTTTTGTGGTCCTCAGAAATGCCCAGTTGGAAAATTTCCACTTTAGAAACAAAATAAACTTGGTTGAACCCATACTGTACAAAATGATCATTGGGCATTATTTTCTTCATGGATTTCAATTTTATATCGGAATATTATTTTTTCAGGGTGAAAGACCTATTAAGGATTAAATATTTTATATTTTCTTATGTAACAGAATTCTTGATAGTATTGATTGTCTTCAAAATAAAATGTGTAGAATTTTATGGTATGATATTTATTCTAATCCATTATTAGCATGATAAAATTTAGTCATCTTTTGTAGATGAATTGCATGTTTCTATGGTCAATATACATGTATTGTTTTTCATATTGATCATGTGTAATGTGAAATGTAGGTCATTTTAAGTATTGTATCTTTTTCATCACCATTTTCAAAATAAGAAACTTAATGACAATATCAAAGTTGCTGAAAATGTTTCATTGCATCTTCATATTTTCAGTGACATAACATATCGAGATTATTTCCAAGAGTTTATAAATTTACTCATGTAGACTTGAATTGAATGTGCTTGAAAGATTAGATCCTTTTCAATAATTGTTAAGAGTATGAACTGCTATGAAGATATATATAACTCAGTTTTAAGATTTTTTGGTGCTAGTCATCATTTATGTCGGTACATATTTTATGTTATATGGATTAAGAAAATGTTATTAAAGTTGTGTCAAAACTGAGATTTTTTTGTACTTTGTCATAACAGATATGATGGATTGTATTGCATAGAACACAATGGAGCAATCTAAGCTTAAATGGAACTCTTCTTAGCAATTGTTTTTTTGTGTGTGTCAATCGGAAATCCAAGATGGTTGCCGTCACCACCATGGGAGTGAATGATTGATTGTTGTTAAACACCAAGTGATAATTTTATAGCTACATCGTGGGAGAACAAGTTACATTTTGATATAATGTTGATGCCTACTTTGTACTAGACCAACATGCTGATCTGTGATATAATGTTGATGCCTAATTTGTACTAGACCAACATGCTGATCTGTGATATAATGTTGATGCCTACTTTGTACTAGATCAACATGCTGATCTGTGATATAATGTTGATGCCTACTTTGTACTAGAACAACATGCTGATCTGTGATATAATGTTGATGCCTACTTTGTACTAGATCAACATGCTGATCTGTGATATAATGTTGATGCCTACTTTGTACTAGACCAACATGCTGATCTGTGATATAATGTTGATGCCTACTTTGTACTAGACCAACATGCTGATCTGTGATATAATGTTGATGCCTACTTTGTACTAGACCAACATGCTGATCTGTGATATAATGTTGATGCCTACTTTGTACTAGAACAACATGCTGATCTGTGATATAACGTTGATGTCTACTTTGTACTAGACCAACATGCTGATCTGTGATATAATGTTGATGCCTACTTTGTACTAGAACAACATGCTGATCTGTGATATAATGTTGATGCCTACTTTGTACTAGAACAACATGCTGATCTGTGATATAATGTTGATGTCTACTTTGTACAAGACCAACATGCTGATCTGTGATATAATGTTGATGCCTACTTTGTACTAGACCAACATGCTGATCTGTGATATAATGTTGATGTCTACTTTGTACTAGACCAACATGCTGACCTGTGATATAATGTTGATGCCTACTTTGTACTAGACCAACATGCTGATCTGTGATATAATGTTGATGCCTACTTTGTACTAGACCAACATGCTGATCTGTGATATAATGTTGATGCCTACTTTGTACTAGACCAACATGCTGATCTGTGATATAATGTTGATGCCTACTTTGTACTAGACCAACATGCTGATCTGTGATATAATGTTGATGCCTACTTTGTACTAGACCAACATGCTGATCTGTGATATAATGTTGATGCCTACTTTGTACTAGACCAACATGCTGATCTGTGATATAATGTTGATGCCTACTTTGTACTAGACCAACATGCTGATCTGTGATATAATGTTGATGACTACTTTGTACTAGACCAACATGCTGATCTGTGATATAATGTTGATGTCTACTTTGTACTAGATCAACATGCTGATCTGTGATATAATGTTGATGCCTACTTTGTACTAGACCAACATGCTGATCTGTGATATAATGTTGATGCCTAGGCCTAAATTAAAATGTTGTTTGTTTGCCGTCAGCCGACCGACCCAAAAAAATCCACGCGACTCAAAGGATTTTATTGCCGTATTTAAAAAAAAAAAAAAAATTATTTCCGAAATTTTCGTTCCGGTCCGTTCCATGTTTTAGTAAAGTTCGGGTTTCCGGTATATTCGGAATTCTCGTAGTCTTTCCATAGTTCGTGTCGATAACAGCCGTTAATATTAAATACTTTTTAAATTTTACCTGTACAAAGACAAATACGAACGTCAAAAACCTGGCCCTAAAAGAAAATAACAAGATATCCATCAAAGTCAATGATCTAGGCATCTAGGACATAAATCATGCAAATGATATTGCAGCTTAGGACCATTAGATAGCATGATGAACTGACTGATTAATCCTGCCCCATTTCTGTGTCTGTCCTCAACCAGAACCCAGATATCAAAAACGTAATCAAACATTACAATTTACAAACAATAAATAAATAAATAATAACAATTTCTGGTTACATATTATAGGCAGCTAATTGTCAAATAATTTAAAATAAAATAAATAAATATATTAAAGTAAAGAAAATAGATATTCTAAAATACAGTACACTCGAGGACATATTGTGGTGGATCACCTTCAGAGACGGACTGCCTGTCATGTCTGACTTGGAGTCTACAGGTGTTTGTTCGATTGCACACCTATTGTGTGAATATCTGATAGTGGCTAAATTGGGGGTCGTAAATTTCTTCCATTTATGCAAAATTTACTATATTTGATCAAAGCAAGTCTCATTCTATCACTACCATGACTTGATTAACCGCTACATAATATCTGTGTCACAAATGACCACAGATATGTTCCTTTTAATGTAATCACAATCCTGTCCTTTCCTCATTCATGACATATCACTGAGTTTGTAACTAGAGTAATATAAGGAGTGCCACTAGTGGAATAGGAACTGCTTACCCTTTCTGAACACCTGTATTCATCCCTTCCCTTTTTTGAGTGAGATTTGAGTTGCACAATTTTTAGTTTTCCGTGTAGTGTTTTGTAGATCATGGTTTGTCCTTTTTCTTTTTGTCATTGTATTGTCTATCGAGTGTGGTAGATCGTGGGTTCGAGCCCTGGTAGTTGCAAACCAAAGACTATAAAATTGGTATTTGTTGTTTCTCCGCTAAACACACAGAACACATGCAATATAGCCCAAAAAGTGCAAGGTTCATGTATTTAAATCTGAAACAGAAACATGCATGGATATCTATTTAGCTTCATGCATGCTCAGTACATGTATATTCATACTGTATACTTAATATTTTAAACATACAAAAAATGTATGTCTGGTTCAGAAAAATAAAATAATATACCTACCTACCTACCTACCCACAAAAAAAAATCTGAGTCGAAGAATGGCAAACAAACAATATTTTAATTTAGGCCCTACTTTGTACTAGACCAACATGCTGATCTGTGATATAATGTTGATGCCTACTTTGTACTAGACCAGCATGCTGATCTGTGATATAATGTTGATGCCTACTTTGTACTAGACCAACATGCTGATCTGTGATATAATGTTGATGCCTACTTTGTACTAGACCAACATGCTGATCTGTGATACAATGTTGATGCCTACTTTGTACTAGACCAACATGCTGATCTGTGATATAATGTTGATGCCTACTTTGTACTAGAACAACATGCTGATCTGTGATATAATGTTGATGCCTACTTTGTACTAGACCAACATGCTGATCTGTGATATAATGTTGATGTCTACTTTGTACTAGACCAACATGCTGATCTGTGATATAATGTTGATGCCTACTTTGTACTAGACCAACATGCTGATCTGTGATATAATGTTGATGCCTACTTTGTACTAGAACAACATGCTGATCTGTGATATAATGTTGATGCCTACTTTGTACTAGACCAACATGCTGATCTGTGATATAATGTTGATGTCTACTTTGTACTAGACCAACATGCTGATCTGTGATATAATGTTGATGCCTACTTTGTACTAGACCAACATGCTGATCTGTGATATAATGTTGATGCCTACTTTGTACTAGACCAACATGCTGATCTGTGATATAATGTTGATGTCTACTTTGTACTAGACCAACATGCTGATCTGTGATATAATGTTGATGCCTACTTTGTACTAGACCAACATGCTGATCTGTGATATAATGTTGATGCCTACTTTGTACTAGAACAACATGCTGATCTGTGATATAATGTTGATGTCTACTTTGTACTAGACCAACATGCTGATCTGTGATATAATGTTGATGCCTACTTTGTACTAGAACAACATGTTGATCTGTGATATAATGTTGATGCCTACTTTGTACTAGAACAGCATGCTGATCTGTGATATAATGTTGATGCCTACTTTGTACTAGACCAACATGCTGATCTGTGATATAATGTTGATGCCTACTTTGTACTAGAACAACATGCTGATCTGTGATATAATGTTGATGCCTACTTTGTACTAGAACAACATGCTGATCTGTGATATAATGTTGATGCCTACTTTGTACTAGACCAACATGCTGATCTGTGATATAATGTTGATGCCTACTTTGTACTAGACCAACATGCTGATCTGTGATATAATGTTGATGCCTACTTTGTACTAGACCAACATGCTGATCTGTGATATAATGTTGATGCCTACTTTGTACTAGACCAACATGCTGATCTGTGATATAATGTTGATGTCTACTTTGTACTAGACCAACATGCTGATCTGTGATATAATGTTGATGCCTACTTTGTACTAGACCAACATGCTGATCTGTGATATAATGTTGATGCCTACTTTGTACTAGAACAACATGCTGATCTGTGATATAATGTTGATGTCTACTTTGTACTAGACCAACATGCTGATCTGTGATATAATGTTGATGCCTACTTTGTACTAGAACAACATGTTGATCTGTGATATAATGTTGATGCCTACTTTGTACTAGAACAACATGCTGATCTGTGATATAATGTTGATGCCTACTTTGTACTAGACCAACATGCTGATCTGTGATATAATGTTGATGCCTACTTTGTACTAGAACAACATGCTGATCTGTGATATAATGTTGATGCCTACTTTGTACTAGAACAACATGCTGATCTGTGATATAATGTTGATGCCTACTTTGTACTAGACCAACATGCTGATCTGTGATATAATATTGATGCCTACTTTGTACTAGACCAACATGCTGATCTGTGATATAATGTTGATGCCTACTTTGTACTAGACCAACATGCTGATCTGTGATATAATGTTGATGCCTACTTTGTACTAGACCAACATGCTGATCTGTGATATAATGTTGATGCCTACTTTGTACTAGAACAACATGCTGATCTGCGATATAATGTTGATGCCTACTTTGTACTAGAACAACATGCTGATCTGTGATATAATGTTGATGCCTACTTTGTACTAGACCAACATGCTGATCTGTGATATAATGTTGATGCCTACTTTGTACTAGAACAACATGCTGATCTGTGATATAATGTTGATGCCTACTTTGTACTAGAACAACATGCTGATCAGTGATATAATGTTGATGTCTACTTTGTACTAGACCAACATGCTGATCTGTGATATAATGTTGATGCCTACTTTGTACTAGACCAACATGCTGATCTGTGATATAATGTTGATGCCTACTTTGTACTAGACCAACATGCTGATCTGTGATATAATGTTGATGCCTACTTTGTACTAGACCAACATGCTGATCTGTGATATAATGTTGATGCCTACTTTGTACTAGACCAACATGCCGATCTGTGATATAATGTTGATGCCTACTTTGTAATAGAACAACATGCTGATCTATGATATAATGTTGATGTCTACTTTGTACTAGACCAACATGCTGATCTGTGATATAATGTTGATGCCTACTTTGTACTAGACCAACATGCTGATCTGTGATATAATGTTGATGCCTACTTTGTACTAGACCAACATGCTGATCTGTGATATAATGTTGATGCCTACTTTGTACTAGACCAACATGCTGATCTGTGATATAATGTTGATGCCTACTGTGTACTAGATCAACATGCTGATCTGTGATATAATGTTGATGCCTACTTTGTACTAGACCAACATGCTGATCTGTGATATAATGTTGATGCCTACTTTGTACTAGACCAACATGCTGATCTGTGATATAATGTTGATGCCTACTTTGTACTAGACCAACATGCTGATCTGTGATATAATGTTGATGCCTACTTTGTACTAGACCAACATGCTGATCTGTGATATAATGTTGATGCCTACTTTGTACTAGACCAACATGCTGATCTGTGATATAATGTTGATGCCTACTTTGTACTAGACCAACATGCTGATCTGTGATATAATGTTGATGCCTACTTTGTACTAGACCAACATGCTGATCTGTGATATAATGTTGATGTCTACTTTGTACTAGACCAACATGCTGATCTGTGATATAATGTTGATGCCTACTTTGTACTAGACCAACATGCTGATCTGTGATATAATGTTGATGCCTACTTTGTACTAGACCAACATGCTGATCTGTGATATAATGTTGATGCCTACTTTGTACTAGAACAACATGCTGATCTGTGATATAATGTTGATGCCTACTTTGTACTAGATCAACATGCTGATCTGTGATATAATGTTGATGCCTACTTTGTACTAGACCAACATGCTGATCTGTGATATAATGTTGATGCCTACTTTGTACTAGACCAACATGCTGATCTGTGATATAATGTTGATGCCTACTTTGTACTAGACCAACATGCTGATCTGTGATATAATGTTGATGCCTACTTTGTACTAGAACAACATGCTGATCTGTGATATAACGTTGATGTCTACTTTGTACTAGACCAACATGCTGATCTGTGATATAACGTTGATGCCTACTTTGTACTAGAACAACATGCTGATCTGTGATATAATGTTGATGCCTACTTTGTACTAGAACAACATGCTGATCTGTGATATAATGTTGATGTCTACTTTGTACTAGAACAACATGCTGATCTGTGATATAATGTTGATGTCTACTTTGTACTAGACCAACATGCTGATCTGAATTTTTATAGTGCTAGCTCACTGAAACAACTAGTCCGAGATTCCTCTGTCGTTTAACGGCATTGATAATCTTGCTGTAGCCGTTCAACGACAGAGGGTGATACATACGGAAAACAGCGGATTTGCTTCTCCAACTCTGGGTCAGCACATTTCCACGTTTCGTGGCTATCGGATTTTATTTTCTATCATAAACCTTATATAAATCGCTTCACCAATCATTTTTCTATTCATTCATAAACATCTTACCCTCAGAAAGTGGTGTTACACTCCATTACAGCACGATTTTGCCTTAGAACCTATGATTTCGACATTTGTCTTCCATTTTTCAAACATTTGTCACGTGACTACGAGAAAACTACGATTACCGCAATGTATCATGGGAGATAATTTGCATATAAACAAACAAACAAATATTTTTATTGCCAATCATAGGCGCCTGTTAAGGCAGAACAATTAACATAAAATTTAATACAGTTGATTATATTGATTGGTAATGATTTTAACAGCAAATTTAGTGAATTACAGATAACCATAAGAAAAAAAAATGTAGTACCTTGTCCAAAAACAAAAAGGGGGAACGTAACACATGCTCTTTCCGAAGCCCGTTGGTAACACTCTGCCATTGAATCTTTTCTTTCCAACACATTCTGTATAATTTCCTTCTGCTCTTCTTTGATCTGTAGATGGACTGTTTGTCCTGCAGAATACGCTTAAATGTATCGTCTTCCATGTGATTTGAATGTTGTTTACGTATGCAAATAATGCTCCAAATAATTTGGCACGCTGCATTAATTAGCTCCCATCATGCAATGCGTTGCTGTCATCATTCAGTTAGTATCGCGAGATCACGTGTGTAGATTCGAAAATGGAAGTCAAATGGCGGAATAATAGGATCGAAGGCAAAATCGTGCTGTAATGGAGTGTAACACCACTTTCTGAGGGTAAGATGGTTATGAATGAATAGAAAAATGATTGGTGAAGCGATTTATATATGGTTTATGATAGAAAATAAAATCCGATAGCCACGAAACGTGGAAATGTGCCGATACTATGGCTGTGAGGCAAATTTGATGGTTTCCGTATGTATCACCCTCTGTCGTTGAACGGCTACAGCAAGATTATCAATGCCGTTAAACGACAGAGGAATCTCGGACTATGAAACAACATGTCACTTCACAAACAGTCTTTGCTCTTGTTACTTTAACATGCTTGCCGTATGTGTGGTAGATCATAGGTTTCGATCCTCATTCGGGTCAAACCAAATTCTATAAAATTGGTGTTTGTTGCTTCTCTAAATGTGCAGTATTAACGAGCAAGAGCAGCTGCTGTCTTGGAATTAGGATAATGTTTCAGAGTGGACAGCATATCTACATGTACCTGAGGACTGTTGTTGCAGTGAGTTTGCATTATAAAATCAACTCAGCATCTTGGTCTAGTACCAAACAGACATATCTCATCAACACTCACTCATCAATGTTTATATTTCAATTGAGTAATTGGAAATGTTTGTTTAGGGTTTAGTAAATCAGCGACACATACCATTTTAATATAAATTTAGCAATTATAAGGGTGTTGTCTCTCTGACATGTCATTCTCCCTCTATAATGCTTGGGAAAATAATTATTATTTGTTGTGAGGGTTTATTGCTAAACACCTCAGCTGACTAGCTACATGTATAAGAAATAAGATAGACATCAAAACCTTTATTTAGATCTTCAATTACAACTTCTCCATTACTTCTGAGCACATGCTGTAGAATAATTTCAGAATATTTATGAAATCCACGACTTCAACGGCTTGGGAACTAATTCCTGTATAGCATTAGAGCATGTCATTTGTTGTGTCTGTTCCACCAAAAATAGAACTGTTGAGGATTGTGATACTGGAGACATACTGTCAGTCTATGACAGGACAAAGAATGTCACCATGTAAATGGAGCTCTCTCCCTCAGCATGCGTACACTGAATTGTTTCCATTCCTTTTGTCTGATCCACAGTTCCTGTGCTGTGTCTAGACAAGATAATACTGCTGCACCTTTCCAACATGTAAACATTGGATCCATATCCTGTCAAATATATTAATAAAAAATAATGTAAACCAGAGATCTTGTGGGAATAACATATACAAACTTATTGAATATGAGATTTAAGATTTTGTGTAACAAATAATGAGAAAAATAAATCAAAGGTTTGTTAACATTATTTAATCGAAATACTTTTTTAAAGAAAATCACCATCAAAGTATGCAGTGAATCAAATGGATTGCAATCAACATATTCATACATGACACATGGCAAATATACTCTGGCAGCTACTAAAAAATGCAACGCAACAAGCATTTCGCTTTTGACCAATGAGAAAGCCAAATCAATCTTCACAAGGCAACTTCTTCACCCAAATTGCCAAGACTGTTACTAGCATTAGCCTGTATTGTGGCATTCCTACCCACATGTACTGAAGCAAATGCTGTATTACAGAGGGTTGTGTATTTTATTTGTCCAAAGCAAGTAGCAGACATCCCTTTCTGATAGGGGTTGTACCCTGCAGCAGAGAAACTAGATTTTATTTCTATATTACAGGGTTCCCTTTGGGATCTACCTCACCTCAAAAATTAGTCTGCTGTGATGACATTCATACCCATTATTTTTATTTTGAAGCCACTTCTACATTACCTTTGGTCGAGTAATGACATCCATGGTCTCTAACATTAGTCTGTATTGTGGTGGCATTCCTACCCACACTTTATACTGTAGCCACTGCTGTGCCCCCTCAAACTTAAACCCTCCTCCTACCACAACTATACAACTGTACATTTTCTTCTTCACTTCATCATTACCTTAAAAAAAAACAATTAAATTTTTAAGACACAGGAAATTAGAGGTTCAGTGGGCTGAGCCTGTGTCGCTCACCTTTCATTCTGCTTTTAGGAAATTTAATACAGAACCTTTCATAGGTGCTTCCTACCAAATTTCGGTTCATTTGGCTACTCAGTTTCAGAGGAGAAGATTATTTAGAAATCTTTCTAGAGGACTCGCCAAGGATACTTCCTACCAAATTTTGATTCATTTGGCCCAGCAGTTTTAGAGGAGAAGATTTTTTAACTAAAAATGTCAGTAAAACCAACTGATATTCCTTGAATGATGTGCTGAAGTCCTCTTCTAAACAATATATAAATAATGAAGGAAAACAAAATCTGAAGTATAAAAATTGTGTATATGGTTTTGAAGGAAGAGCTGCGATTCTAGTGATAATGTTTGTCAAGACCTTCAAAACTGATGTTATAATTTTTATTGGTAACATCATAATGTGTTAGATGTCACACTGACCATTGTTAGATGTTGTTAGATGTCACACTGACCGTTGTTAGATGTTGTTAGATGTCACACTGACCGTTGTTAGACATTGTTAGATGTCACACTGACCGTTGTTAGATGTCACACTGACCATTGTTAGACGTTGTTAGATGTCACACTGACCGTTGTTAGACGTTGTTAGATGTCACACTGACCGTTGTTAGATGTCACACTGACCGTTGTTAGATGTCACACTGACCATTGTTAGATGTCACACTGACCGTTGTTAGATGTCACACTGACCGTTGTTAGATGTCACACTGACCGTTAATTTCCAATATCAGAGTCAGTTCATTAATAATGACAATATCACTTGGTGAGATCAAAGAAAAAATTACTGATAAATAAAGCATATGTATCCCATTCAAGATATTCTCAAAATTAACATTGACATGTATTTTTTTGTCTTAAGTAGTAATTATATAGCTAAAGAGTGATATAATATAATGTCAAAACTAATTTCAAGTTATTATCCAGAAACCAACATTTCAATGTTTTTCTTTCATTTTTAATGAAATATTATGAAACTTTGTAAAGTTAATCACTGTCAAAATCATATTTCAATGTGTTACCACTAATCCTATAAATTAAGAATCTAGTGACTAGAAACTATGTTTTACTCTAGAACAGTAAAAGGCATCCTCAAAATGTAATCATAGTGAAGAATGAAGTATGTCAATAAAAATAAACCAATAGTTTAAGTATTTCTCACTATACAAGGGACATAATTCAGGATGGGTAATAGGTTGTTATCAATATTAAACTTCCTTTGGTAGTTTTAACAAGTTTGAGAATTTATTAATTCATATATTTCAAATGTGGTTTCTAAAAGTTACATTTCAATGGTTTTTTAAATAAGTGGGCAAAATAAATCACCAAAACCTAATATACAACAAACAATAATGAACAGTACCACATCTCTCAATGCTTTTCAGTATGGCTTGATCTACTCCCATCAACTGTAACATAGTCTCTGTATCCATCTCTAGTTCTTCATCCTCGACCCTACGACCCCCTTTCACTGTGTCGGTTACATTTAACGTATCTGGAGCATCATTTGAGTCATCATCCATCTGAGTTTGGAGCTGTGAGTCATCAAGTGGATTTAACTCGGAATTATCTTTAGATTCTGTGTTATCCTTTTTCTTGGCAAGTTTAGCCTAACAATAAAAAAAAAACATTACTTTTTGAACTTTTATCAATTTAATACAGAATTGTCATTGGACTATTATCCTTTTTCTTGATGAGCTTCGTCCAACTACAGGTATAAAAAATTGATCAAGTCAGTATGTGAAATGTACATCTGATATGACATGAAGGGTAACGTCCATATTTAACCAGAGGCTCTCAAGAGCCTGTATCGTTCACCTGGTAATAAAAAAAACCAATTGGTCCTATGTAAAAACTATGTCCTGCGTCATCTTGGAATTACGATCAACATAAAAAACACAAAGTTTGTAAAGGACCTTCCAATGATTGATGCACAGTTTAGGTTCAATCAGTGCAATAGCTTCAGAGAAGAATATATTTCTGTATTTTCCCCATATGGTTCTGTGTTAATACTATGACCTGTGGTGGCAGCCATCTTGGATTTCCGATCGGCATAAAAAACAGGACCTTCCAATGATCATTCCTGGGCAGTTTGGTTTCAACTGTCCAAGTGGTTTCAGAGAAGAAGCATTTTGAAACATTTTTCCCATAGGGTCCAATGTTAAACTAAGTCCTGCCGTAGCCGCCATTTTGAATTTCATATCAGAATAAAAAACGTATATTTTGTAGAGGACCATTCAATGAACATTCATGTACAGTTTGGCTTTAATCATATTTGTAGTTTCTGAGAAGAAGGCATTTGAACATTTTCCCATAGGGTCCAATGTTAATCTATGTCCTGCGGTGGTGGCCATCTTGGATTTCCGATCGGCATAAAAAACACACACCTTGTAGAGGACCTTCCAATGATCATTCCTGGGCAGTTTGGTTTCAATTATCAAAGTGGTTTCAGAGAAGAAGCGTTTTGAAACATTTTTCCCATAGGGTCCAATGTTAAACTAAGTCCTGCCGTAGCCGCCATTTTGAATTTCATATCGGAACAAAAAACGTAAAGTTTGTAGAAGACCATCCAATGTACACACATATGGACAGTTTGGCTTTAATCATATTTGTAGTTTCTGAGAAGAAGGCATTTGAACATTTTCCCATAGGGTCCAATGTTAATCTATGTCCTGCGGTGGTGGCCATCTTGAATTTTCGATCGGCATAAAAAAACAGAAACTTTGTAGAGGACCTTCCAATGATCATTCCTGGGCAGTTTGGATTCAATTGTCCAAGTGGTTTCAGAGAAGAAGCGTTTTGAAACATTTTTCCCATAGGGTCCAATGTTAAACTAAGTCCTGCCGTAGCCGCCATTTTGAATTTCATATCGGAACAAAAAACCTAACGTTTGTAGAGGACCATCCAATGAACATTCATGTACAGTTTGGCTTTAATAATATTTGTAGTTTCTGAGAAGAAGGCATTTGAACATTTTCCCATAGGGTCCAATGTTAATCTATGTATTGTGGTGGCGGCCATCTTGGATTTCCGATCGGCATAAAAAACATAAAATTTGTAGAGGACCTTCCAATGATCATTCCTGGGCAGTTTGGTTTCAACTGTTCCAGTGGTTTCAGAGAAGAAGCGTTTTCAAACATTTCCCCCATAGGGTCCAATGTTAAACTAAGTCCTGCCGTAGCCGCCATTTTGAATTTCATATCGGAACAAAAAACGTAAAGTTTGTAGAGGACCATCCAATGAACATTCTTGTACAGTTTGGCTTTAATCATATTTGTAGTTTCTGAGAAGAAGGCATTTGAACATTTTCCCATAGGGTCCAATGTTAATCTATGTCCTGCGGTGGTGGCCATCTTGGATTTCCGATCGGCATAAAAAACAGATATTTTGTAGAGGACCTTCCAATGATCATTCCTGGGCAGTTTGGTTTCAATTATCCAAGTGGTTTCAGAGAAGAAGCGTTTTGAAACATTTTTCCCATAGGGTCCAATGTTAAACTAAGTCCTGCCGTAGCCGCCATTTTGAATTTTATATCGGAACAAAAAACGCAAAGTTTGTAGAGGACCATCCAATGAACATTCATGTACAGTTTGGCTTTAATCATATTTGTAGTTTCTGAGAAGAAGGCATTTGAACATTTTCCCATAGGGTCCAATGTTAATCTATGTCCTGCGGTGGTGGCCATCTTGGATTTCCGACCGGCATAAAAAACACAAACTTTGTAGAGGACCTTCCAATGATCATTCCTGGGCAGTTTGGTTTCAACTGTCCAAGTGGTTTCAGAGAAGAAGCATTTTGAAACATTTTTCCCATAGGGTCCAATGTTAAACTAAGTCCTGCCATAGCCGCCATTTTGAATTTCATATCGGAACAAAAAACGTAAAGTTTGTAGAGGACCACCCAATGAACATTCTTGTACAGTTTGGCTTTAATCATATTTGTAGTTTCTGAGAAGAAGGCATTTGAACATTTTCCCATAGGGTCCAATGTTAATCTATGTCCTGCGGTGGTGGCCATCTTGGATTTCCGATCGGCATAAAAAACACACACCTTGTAGAGGACCTTCCAATGATCATTCCTGGGCAGTTTGGTTTCAATTATCAAAGTGGTTTCAGAGAAGAAGCGTTTTGAAACATTTTTCCCATAGGGTCCAATGTTAAACTAAGTCCTGCCGTAGCCGCCATTTTGAATTTTATATCGGAACAAAAAACGCAAAGTTTGTAGAGGACCATCCAATGAACATTCATGTACAGTTTGGCTTTAATCATATTTGTAGTTTCTGAGAAGAAGGCATTTGAACATTTTCCCATAGGGTCCAATGTTAATCTATGTCCTGCGGTGGTGGCCATCTTGGATTTCCGACCGGCATAAAAAACAGAAACTTTGTAGAGGACCTTCCAATGATCATTCCTGGGCAGTTTGGTTTCAACTGTCCAAGTGGTTTCAGAGAAGAAGCATTTTGAAACATTTTTCCCATAGGGTCCAATGTTAAACTAAGTCCTGCCGTAGCCGCCATTTTGAATTTCATATCGGAACAAAAAACGCAAAGTTTGTAGAGGACCATCCAATGAACATTCATGTACAGTTTGGCTTTAATCATATTTGTAGTTTCTGAGAAGAAGGCATTTGAACATTTTCCCATAGGGTCCAATGTTAATCTATGTCCTGCGGTGGTGGCCATCTTGGATTTCCGACCGGCATAAAAAACATAAAATTTGTAGAGGACCTTCCAATGATCATTCCTGGGCAGTTTAGTTTCAACTGTCCAAGTGGTTTCAGAGAAGAAGCATTTTGAAACATTTTTCCCATAGGGTCCAATGTTAAACTAAGTCCTGCCGTAGCCGCCATTTTGAATTTCATACCAGAACAAAAAACGTAAAGTTTGTAGAGTACCATCTAATGAACATTCATGTACAGTTTGGCTTTAATCATATTTGTAGTTTCTGAGTAGAAGGCATTTGAACATTTTCCCATAGGGTCCAATGTTAATCTATGTATTGCGGTGGTGGCCATCTTGGATTTCCGATCGGCATAAAAAACATAAAATTTGTAGAGGACCTTCCAATGATCATTCCTAGGCAGTTTGGTTTCAATTATCCAAGTGGTTTCAGAGAAGAAGCGTTTTGAAACATTTTCCCCATAGGGTCCAATGTTAAACTAAGTCCTGCCGTAGCCGCCATTTTGAATTTCATACCAGAACAAAAAACGTAAAGTTTGTAGAGGACCATCTAATGAACATTCATGTACAGTTTGGCTTTAATCATATTTGTAGTTTCTGAGTAGAAGGCATTTGAATATTTTCCCATAGGGTCCAATGTTAATCTGTCCTGCGGTGGCGGCCGGCATAAAAAACAGAAAATTTGTAGAGGACCTTCCAATGATCATTCCTGGGCAGTTTGGTTTCAACTGTCCAAGTGGTTTCAGAGAAGAAGCATTTTGAAACATTTTTCCCATAGGGTCCAATGTTAAACTAAGTCCTGCCGTAGCCGCCATTTTGAATTTCATACCGGAACAAAAAACCTTAAGATTGTAGAGGACCATCCAATGAACATTCATGTACAGTTTGGCTTTAATCATATTTGTAGTTTCTGAGAAGAAGGCATTTGAACATTTTCCCATAGGGTCCAATGTTAATCTATGTATTGCGGTGGTGGCCATCTTGGATTTCCGATCGGCATAAAAAACATAAAATTTGTAGAGGACCTTCCAATGATCATTCCTAGGCAGTTTGGTTTCAATTATCCAAGTGGTTTCAGAGAAGAAGCGTTTTGAAACATTTTTCCCATAGGGTCCAATGTTAAACTAAGTCCTGCCGTAGCCGCCATTTTGAATTTCATACCAAAACAAAAAACGTAAAGTTTGTAGAGGACCATCTAATGAACATTCATGTACAGTTTGGCTTTAATCATATTTGTAGTTTCTGAGTAGAAGGCATTTGAATATTTTCCCATAGGGTCCAATGTTAATCTATGTCCTGCTGTGGCGGCCATCTTGGATTTCTGACCGGCATAAAAAACGGAAAATTTGTAGAGGACCTTCCAATGATCATTCCTGGGCAGTTTGGTTTCAACTGTCCAAGTGGTTTCAGAGAAGAAGCATTTTGAAACATTTTTCCCATAGGGTCCAATGTTAAACTAAGTTCTGCCGTAGCCGCCATTTTGAATTTCATATCGGAACAAAAAACCTTAAGATTGTAGAGGACCATCCAATGAACATTCATGTACAGTTTGGCTTTAATCATATTTGTAGTTTCTGAGAAGAAGGCATTTGAACATTTTCCCATAGGGTCCAATGTTAATCTATGTATTGCGGTGGCGGCCATCTTGGATTTCCGATCGGCATAAAAAACATAAAATTTCTAGAGGACCTTCCAATGATCATTCCTAGGCAGTTTGGTTTCAATTATCCAAGTGGTTTCAGAGAAGAAGCGTTTTGAAACATTTTTCCCATAGGGTTCAATGTTAAACTAAGTCCTGCCGTAGCCGCCATTTTGAATTTCATACCGGAACAAAAAACGTAAAGTTTGTAGAGGACCATCTAATGAACATTCATGTACAGTTTGGCTTTAATCATATTTGTAGTTTCTGAGTAGAAGGCATTTGAATATTTTCCCATAGGGTCCAATGTTAATCTATGTCCTGCGGTGGCGGCCATCTTGGATTTCCGACCGGCATAAAAAACAGAAAATTTGTAGAGGACCTTCCAATGATCATTCCTGGGCAGTTTGGTTTCAATTATCCAAGTGGTTTCAGAGAAGAAGCGTTTTGAAACATTTTTCCCATAGGGTCCAATGTTAAACTAAGTCCTGCCGTAGCCGCCATTTTGAATTTTATATCGGAACAAAAAACGCAAAGTTTGTAGAGGACCATCCAATGAACATTCATGTACAGTTTGGCTTTAATCATATTTGTAGTTTCTGAGAAGAAGGCATTTGAACATTTTCCCATAGGGTCCAATGTTAATCTATGTCCTGCGGTGGTGGCCATCTTGGATTTCCGACCGGCATAAAAAACAGAAAATTTGTAGAGGACCTTCCAATGATCATTCCTGGGCAGTTTGGTTTCAACTGTCCAAGTGGTTTCAGAGAAGAAGCATTTTGAAACATTTTTCCCATAGGGTCCAATGTTAAACTAAGTTCTGCCGTAGCCGCCATTTTGAATTTCATATCGGAACAAAAAACCTTAAGATTGTAGAGGACCATCCAATGAACATTCATGTACAGTTTGGCTTTAATCATATTTGTAGTTTCTGAGAAGAAGGCATTTGAACATTTTCCCATAGGGTCCAATGTTAATCTATGTATTGCGGTGGCGGCCATCTTGGATTTCCGATCGGCATAAAAAACATAAAATTTCTAGAGGACCTTCCAATGATCATTCCTAGGCAGTTTGGTTTCAATTATCCAAGTGGTTTCAGAGAAGAAGCGTTTTGAAACATTTTTCCCATAGGGTTCAATGTTAAACTAAGTCCTGCCGTAGCCGCCATTTTGAATTTCATACCGGAACAAAAAACGTAAAGTTTGTAGAGGACCATCTAATGAACATTCATGTACAGTTTGGCTTTAATCATATTTGTAGTTTCTGAGTAGAAGGCATTTGAATATTTTCCCATAGGGTCCAATGTTAATCTATGTCCTGCGGTGGCGGCCATCTTGGATTTCCGACCGGCATAAAAAACAGAAAATTTGTAGAGGACCTTCCAATGATCATTCCTGGGCAGTTTGGTTTCAATTATCCAAGTGGTTTCAGAGAAGAAGCGTTTTGAAACATTTTCCCCATAGGGTCCAATGTTAAACTAAGTCCTGCCGTAGCCGCCATTTTGAATTTTATATCGGAACAAAAAACGCAAAGTTTGTAGAGGACCATCCAATGAACATTCATGTACAGTTTGGCTTTAATCATATTTGTAGTTTCTGAGAAGAAGGCATTTGAACATTTTCCCATAGGGTCCAATGTTAATCTATGTCCTGCGGTGGTGGCCATCTTGGATTTCCGACCGGCATAAAAAACATAAAATTTGTAGAGGACCTTCCAATGATCATTCCTGGGCAGTTTAGTTTCAACTGTCCAAGTGGTTTCAGAGAAGAAGCATTTTGAAACATTTTTCCCATAGGGTCCAATGTTAAACTAAGTCCTGCCGTAGCCGCCATTTTGAATTTCATACCAGAACAAAAAACGTAAAGTTTGTAGAGTACCATCTAATGAACATTCATGTACAGTTTGGCTTTAATCATATTTGTAGTTTCTGAGTAGAAGGCATTTGAACATTTTCCCATAGGGTCCAATGTTAATCTATGTATTGCGGTGGTGGCCATCTTGGATTTCCGATCGGCATAAAAAACATAAAATTTGTAGAGGACCTTCCAATGATCATTCCTAGGCAGTTTGGTTTCAATTATCCAAGTGGTTTCAGAGAAGAAGCGTTTTGAAACATTTTCCCCATAGGGTCCAATGTTAAACTAAGTCCTGCCGTAGCCGCCATTTTGAATTTCATACCAGAACAAAAAACGTAAAGTTTGTAGAGGACCATCTAATGAACATTCATGTACAGTTTGGCTTTAATCATATTTGTAGTTTCTGAGTAGAAGGCATTTGAATATTTTCCCATAGGGTCCAATGTTAATCTGTCCTGCGGTGGCGGCCGGCATAAAAAACAGAAAATTTGTAGAGGACCTTCCAATGATCATTCCTGGGCAGTTTGGTTTCAACTGTCCAAGTGGTTTCAGAGAAGAAGCATTTTGAAACATTTTTCCCATAGGGTCCAATGTTAAACTAAGTCCTGCCGTAGCCGCCATTTTGAATTTCATACCGGAACAAAAAACCTTAAGATTGTAGAGGACCATCCAATGAACATTCATGTACAGTTTGGCTTTAATCATATTTGTAGTTTCTGAGAAGAAGGCATTTGAACATTTTCCCATAGGGTCCAATGTTAATCTATGTATTGCGGTGGTGGCCATCTTGGATTTCCGATCGGCATAAAAAACATAAAATTTGTAGAGGACCTTCCAATGATCATTCCTAGGCAGTTTGGTTTCAATTATCCAAGTGGTTTCAGAGAAGAAGCGTTTTGAAACATTTTTCCCATAGGGTCCAATGTTAAACTAAGTCCTGCCGTAGCCGCCATTTTGAATTTCATACCAAAACAAAAAACGTAAAGTTTGTAGAGGACCATCTAATGAACATTCATGTACAGTTTGGCTTTAATCATATTTGTAGTTTCTGAGTAGAAGGCATTTGAATATTTTCCCATAGGGTCCAATGTTAATCTATGTCCTGCTGTGGCGGCCATCTTGGATTTCTGACCGGCATAAAAAACGGAAAATTTGTAGAGGACCTTCCAATGATCATTCCTGGGCAGTTTGGTTTCAACTGTCCAAGTGGTTTCAGAGAAGAAGCATTTTGAAACATTTTTCCCATAGGGTCCAATGTTAAACTAAGTTCTGCCGTAGCCGCCATTTTGAATTTCATATCGGAACAAAAAACCTTAAGATTGTAGAGGACCATCCAATGAACATTCATGTACAGTTTGGCTTTAATCATATTTGTAGTTTCTGAGAAGAAGGCATTTGAACATTTTCCCATAGGGTCCAATGTTAATCTATGTATTGCGGTGGCGGCCATCTTGGATTTCCGATCGGCATAAAAAACATAAAATTTCTAGAGGACATTCCAATGATCATTCCTAGGCAGTTTGGTTTCAATTATCCAAGTGGTTTCAGAGAAGAAGCGTTTTGAAACATTTTTCCCATAGGGTTCAATGTTAAACTAAGTCCTGCCGTAGCCGCCATTTTGAATTTCATACCGGAACAAAAAACGTAAAGTTTGTAGAGGACCATCTAATGAACATTCATGTACAGTTTGGCTTTAATCATATTTGTAGTTTCTGAGTAGAAGGCATTTGAATATTTTCCCATAGGGTCCAATGTTAATCTATGTCCTGCGGTGGCGGCCATCTTGGATTTCCGACCGGCATAAAAAACAGAAAATTTGTAGAGGACCTTCCAATGATCATTCCTGGGCAGTTTGGTTTCAATTATCCAAGTGGTTTCAGAGAAGAAGCGTTTTGAAACATTTTTCCCATAGGGTCCAATGTTAAACTAAGTCCTGCCGTAGCCGCCATTTTGAATTTTATATCGGAACAAAAAACGCAAAGTTTGTAGAGGACCATCCAATGAACATTCATGTACAGTTTGGCTTTAATCATATTTGTAGTTTCTGAGAAGAAGGCATTTGAACATTTTCCCATAGGGTCCAATGTTAATCTATGTCCTGCGGTGGTGGCCATCTTGGATTTCCGACCGGCATAAAAAACAGAAAATTTGTAGAGGACCTTCCAATGATCATTCCTGGGCAGTTTGGTTTCAACTGTCCAAGTGGTTTCAGAGAAGAAGCATTTTGAAACATTTTTCCCATAGGGTCCAATGTTAAACTAAGTTCTGCCGTAGCCGCCATTTTGAATTTCATATCGGAACAAAAAACCTTAAGATTGTAGAGGACCATCCAATGAACATTCATGTACAGTTTGGCTTTAATCATATTTGTAGTTTCTGAGAAGAAGGCATTTGAACATTTTCCCATAGGGTCCAATGTTAATCTATGTATTGCGGTGGCGGCCATCTTGGATTTCCGATCGGCATAAAAAACATAAAATTTCTAGAGGACCTTCCAATGATCATTCCTAGGCAGTTTGGTTTCAATTATCCAAGTGGTTTCAGAGAAGAAGCGTTTTGAAACATTTTTCCCATAGGGTTCAATGTTAAACTAAGTCCTGCCGTAGCCGCCATTTTGAATTTCATACCGGAACAAAAAACGTAAAGTTTGTAGAGGACCATCTAATGAACATTCATGTACAGTTTGGCTTTAATCATATTTGTAGTTTCTGAGTAGAAGGCATTTGAATATTTTCCCATAGGGTCCAATGTTAATCTATGTCCTGCGGTGGCGGCCATCTTGGATTTCCGACCGGCATAAAAAACAGAAAATTTGTAGAGGACCTTCCAATGATCATTCCTGGGCAGTTTGGTTTCAATTATCCAAGTGGTTTCAGAGAAGAAGCGTTTTGAAACATTTTCCCCATAGGGTCCAATGTTAAACTAAGTCCTGCCGTAGCCGCCATTTTGAATTTTATATCGGAACAAAAAACGCAAAGTTTGTAGAGGACCATCCAATGAACATTCATGTACAGTTTGGCTTTAATCATATTTGTAGTTTCTGAGAAGAAGGCATTTGAACATTTTCCCATAGGGTCCAATGTTAATCTATGTCCTGCGGTGGTGGCCATCTTGGATTTCCGACCGGCATAAAAAACATAAAATTTGTAGAGGACCTTCCAATGATCATTCCTGGGCAGTTTAGTTTCAACTGTCCAAGTGGTTTCAGAGAAGAAGCATTTTGAAACATTTTTCCCATAGGGTCCAATGTTAAACTAAGTCCTGCCGTAGCCGCCATTTTGAATTTCATACCAGAACAAAAAACGTAAAGTTTGTAGAGTACCATCTAATGAACATTCATGTACAGTTTGGCTTTAATCATATTTGTAGTTTCTGAGTAGAAGGCATTTGAACATTTTCCCATAGGGTCCAATGTTAATCTATGTATTGCGGTGGTGGCCATCTTGGATTTCCGATCGGCATAAAAAACATAAAATTTGTAGAGGACCTTCCAATGATCATTCCTAGGCAGTTTGGTTTCAATTATCCAAGTGGTTTCAGAGAAGAAGCGTTTTGAAACATTTTTCCCATAGGGTCCAATGTTAAACTAAGTCCTGCCGTAGCCGCCATTTTGAATTTCATACCAGAACAAAAAACGTAAAGTTTGTAGAGGACCATCTAATGAACATTCATGTACAGTTTGGCTTTAATCATATTTGTAGTTTCTGAGTAGAAGGCATTTGAATATTTTCCCATAGGGTCCAATGTTAATCTGTCCTGCGGTGGCGGCCATCTTGGATTTCCGACCGGCATAAAAAACAGAAAATTTGTAGAGGACCTTCCAATGATCATTCCTGGGCAGTTTGGTTTCAACTGTCCAAGTGGTTTCAGAGAAGAAGCATTTTGAAACATTTTTCCCATAGGGTCCAATGTTAAACTAAGTCCTGCCGTAGCCGCCATTTTGAATTTCATACCGGAACAAAAAACCTTAAGATTGTAGAGGACCATCCAATGAACATTCATGTACAGTTTGGCTTTAATCATATTTGTAGTTTCTGAGAAGAAGGCATTTGAACATTTTCCCATAGGGTCCAATGTTAATCTATGTATTGCGGTGGTGGCCATCTTGGATTTCCGATCGGCATAAAAAACATAAAATTTGTAGAGGACCTTCCAATGATCATTCCTAGGCAGTTTGGTTTCAATTATCCAAGTGGTTTCAGAGAAGAAGCGTTTTGAAACATTTTTCCCATAGGGTCCAATGTTAAACTAAGTCCTGCCGTAGCCGCCATTTTGAATTTCATACCAAAACAAAAAACGTAAAGTTTGTAGAGGACCATCTAATGAACATTCATGTACAGTTTGGCTTTAATCATATTTGTAGTTTCTGAGTAGAAGGCATTTGAATATTTTCCCATAGGGTCCAATGTTAATCTATGTCCTGCGGTGGCGGCCATCTTGGATTTCCGACCGGCATAAAAAACAGAAAATTTGTAGAGGACCTTCCAATGATCATTCCTGGGCAGTTTGGTTTCAACTGTCCAAGTGGTTTCAGAGAAGAAGCATTTTGAAACATTTTTCCCATATGGTCCAATGTTAAACTAAGTCCTGCCGTAGCCGCCATTTTGAATTTCATATCGGAACAAAAAACCTTAAGATTGTAGAGGACCATCCAATGAACATTCATGTACAGTTTGGCTTTAATCATATTTGTAGTTTCTGAGAAGAAGGCATTTGAACATTTTCCCATAGGGTCCAATGTTAATCTATGTCCTGCGATGGCGGCCATCTTGGATTTCCGATCGGCATAAAAAACAGTAACTTGGTAAAGGACATTCCAATGATCATTCCTTTACAGTTTGGGTTCAGTCAGTTCATTAGTTTCGGAGAAGAAGATCTTTGAAATTTCAGCCAATCAGAGCATATTATTGGCCCTGGCAGCCATATTGAATATCCGACTGGAACGAAAAACAGTAACTTTGTAGAGGACCATCCAAGGAACATTCCTGCTAAGTTCAGTTCCAATCGGCCAAGTGGTTTCGGAGAAGAAGCTTGAAATGTGAAAAGTTTACAGACGACGGACGCCAAGTGATGGCAATAGTTCACATGGACCTTTGGTCCAGGTGAACTAAAAATTCAGGAGTCTACACCTATTCAATTATTTTTCCTAGAAAACTACGGAATTTTTTTTCTTGCAAATACAGACCGATTCGGTTATTTTCTATAAACATCAAAAGCAATTAAGTTGGGCAGACAAGCCTTCTAACATTCAAGTTCTGCCAATGAAGAACTGGGAATAATCACATATTAGTTATGTAAACTAGAGGCTCAGAACTGAACTGAGCCTGTGTCGTTCACCTTTCATTCTGCTCTGAGGAAACTTAATACAGAACCTTCCATAGCCTATAGGTGCTCCCACCAAATTTCGGTTCGTTTTGGTAAAGCAGTTTCAGAGAAGAAGATTTTTAGAAAGCGACCAATCTAAAACAAGAATTGCCTGTGGCAGCCATGTTTGTTAATAGATCAAAACGAAAGGAGCAATCTCTACAGAGGACCTTCCATAGATGCTTCTTACCAAGTTTCATATCATTTGGCCAAGCGGTTTCAGAGGAAAAGCTGTTTTAGAAATCGAACAATAAGAAACAAGAATTGCCTATGATGGCCATGTTTGTTAACGGATCAAAACGGAATGAGCAATTCCCATAGAGGACCTTCCATTGATGCTTTTCGGTCTATTTGGCCAAGCTGTGTCAGAGTAGAAGATTTTTAGAAATTGACCAATCAGAAAAAAAGAATTGTCTGTGGTGGCCATGTTTGTTAATAGATTGGGACAAAATTAGCAATCTTTATAAGAGGACTTTCCATAGATGCTTCTTACCAAGTTTCGGATCATTTGGCCTTGCGGTTTCAGAGGAGATTTTTAGAAATAGACCAATCAGAAACAAGAATCACCTGTGGTGGCCATGTTTGTTAATGGATCAGGACAGAATGAGCAATCTTTATAGAGGACCTTCCATAGATGCCTCTTACCAAGTTTCGGTTCATTTGGCCATGTGGTTTCAGAGGAGAAAATATTTAGAAATAGACCAATCAGAAACAAGAATCGCCTGTGGTGGCCATGTTTGTTAATGGAATTGGAACGAAATGAGTACTCTTTATAGAGGACCGCCCATAGATGCTTCCTACCATGTTTCAGATCATTTGGCCAAGCGGTTTCAGAGGAGAAGAATTTAAAAAATCAGCCAATCAGAAACAAGAATCGCTTGTGGTGGCCATGTTTGTTAATGGATCGGGACGGAATGAACAATCTTTATAGAGGACCTTCCATAGATGATTCCTACTAAGTTTCGGATCATTTGGCCAAATGGTTACAGAAGAGAAGAATTTTTAAAATTAGCAAATCAGAAACAAGAGTCGCCTGTGGCGGCCATGTTTGTTAACGGATTGGGACGAAATGAGCAATCTGTATAGAGGGCCTTCCATAGATGCTTTCTACCAAGTTTCAGTTCATTTGGCTGAGGGGTTTTAGAGGCATATTTATCTAATTCAATTCATAGTATCTGTATATAAATTAGAGTTATCTCCCTTTCCATACAAAAAAACCCACTTTTTTTAGAAAGCATACAATCATAAACACGAATTGCCTGTGGTGGCCATGTTTGTTAATGGATCGGGATGAAATTAGCAATCTTTATAGAGGACCTTCCATAGATGCTTCCTACCAAGTTTCGGTTCATTTGGCTAAGCGGTTTCAGAGAAGATTTTTAAAAATAGGCCAATCAGAAACAAGAATTGCCTGTGGTGGCCATGTTTGTTAATGGATCTGGACAAAATGAGCAATCTTTATAGAGGACCTTTCATAGATGCTTCCTACCAAGTTTCAGTTCATATGGCTGAGGGGTTTCAGAGGAGAAGATTAAAATGTGAAAAGTTAACGGACGACAGATGACGGACGCCAAGTGATGGCAAAAGCTCACATTGCCTTTGGCAACGTGAGCTAATAAAATAGGGCTTTTCATATATAATTATATTCCATCTGAAATTTGCAACATAATCATATATTTTATGGTAAAAAATCACTACCTATTCTGGTGACTTATCCCTTAAAACATGAATATAGGAAGTTACTCATAGTTTTATCTCTTTATATATTTTGTTGCTGACTAACCTCTCTAGAAGTCATCTGGAGATAAAATTCATCATGAGGATCTTCAGGGTCACCAATAAACCGACCCTGAGTTCGTACAAGGTGTGGTCCCATTATACCAAGCATCTCGGGATGAAACAATGACATAGGGGTTAGAATAGCCTCATCACCTAACTTAACTGGATACTTGACGATGTGTTGCTGAGGCTTTCTTATTAACAAGGAATGATCTTGTATGCCAGTTTTATCCTGAAAACAAAATGTTTGAATGAAAATAAAGTAAACAACAACAATGAATGGACTGTATTCTTGCAAAGGCGTAGCATCCATTGAGGCAACCGAGGCAATTGCCTCTATAAATTTGTTTTTTTTAAATATTTAAAAAAAATAATGGATAAGCATGACACCTTTAAGCTATAACTAAATCGTAATCTTTAGCCGACTATTGAAACAATGACGCCAGCAGAAATTGTGAGTCTTCGACTGGTACAGTGCCGACCTACCCCAAAATGCAACTTTTCAACAGGAAATCCACCGCTGGAGTACTTTCTGTCAAGATCTTAAAGACAAGTTATCCTCCCTATTGATGCTTTCATTTTGGCCGACCCGGATTATTACCCAAACATTTATGAAATCTTCCACATTCTACTAACCATGCCAATAAGATCCGTACCATGTGAATGATCTTTTTATGACGTTGGGCGTCTAAAGCAACGGAACAGAACAACAATGGTCGAGGACAGATTAAACGGACTAGCATTATTGCACGTTCACAGAGACGTAAATGTTGACAGGGTCAAAATACTAGACAAATTCGATACGGGTAATAGAAGAATTGGCGCTCTGCACCTGTAAATTACTTTGCTGACATTTATAGTATTATGTACTGACATAAACATTTCAAATATAGTTTTAAAGTTTGATTAGTGTATTTGTTAGATCTTTGCTCATTAGTGTCACATTTGAAGTTTAATATATATGTGTATGTGAAGACAAAGCAAGTAAAAGTTTTGTTTTAAAGTTTGTTTTCTTTTTCCATTAACAGGTTTTGAGATAATGAATACTCTTCTGTGCATCCGTCGTAGTTTCTATTCATTCTGCTATCCATTAGCACTAACATTGGTCCGTCAGTCGTCGATGTAACCGGTACTCTCTATCAACTATCAATTTGTCTGAGCCATATATCTTATAAATATGATTGAAGATCCCCTGGTGTTTCAGTCAATTCATGTAGGAGTGTAAGGAATGTAATGAACATTTTACGGGGATGAAAGCTATAGCTTCATGTATTCTGATGTCAATTCATGTAGGAGTGTAAGGAATGTAATGAACATTTTACGAAAAAGTCGATAGCTTCTGGGGGACTGTGCCCCTAAACCCCCTGCCTCGGTAAAATTCCAACCATGCTACGCCCATGATTCTTGATATGTTATTAAAAGATACCATTTTCCAAAATCAAGATAATGAGGTTCTACTGAATTTGAAGAACTGAAATCTATGTAATAAAAAGAGAAAGAATTTTTTCATAAAACACCAAAGCTCCCATTTCTAACTAAAAATCGGAATGAAATATGTCTAAAATTAAACTTGGCCCATCTTATAAATTTCAAAAGATTTACTTCAGGGGAACTTAAGTTATTGATTGGAAACCAAAGGGGTACAATATAAACATTCACAGACATGGGTAACACTTAATGCCCAGACGCCAGCAGTGTGGGGCATAAAAAAAAACAGAAATAAAACAATCCACTGGTGGTTATACCTGTAGAAAATAAAAAAAACCCATCTTAATCAAAAGTATGATAAAGTGCTAAAGCCATACAACTTGTTACTATGTAGTAGTTCTGAGGCAATATTAAACATTGACAAATAATATAAGATGATACATTACTTTGAACTTAAATTACATCAAAGTTAATTAACACAGTCATAGTGAGGGTTACGATGAGGCCCATATCTCATTCCCTTGTGTAAGATAAAAACTTGTAGACAGCAGTTATTATTTGTACTTTTTTAATTCTTACCAGTGATGCTAGATTGTGTCATTTTATTCCCTAAGTTTTAGGGAATAAAAAGAAAAATAGATGGAATTTGAAATGTTTAGCTCCTCATCGGATGGGGGAAAAATGTAAAATTAAAGAAGCATTCTGAACCCCCCCCCCACAGACAAAAAAACCCTCTTGTTTACCTGATCTAGGTGACAGTAGGATTCCTTCATTTCCTGCATAATAAGACAGTCTGTTATTTTATTTAGATCTATTTCTTTTGGATTGAACCCTGACCTCTGTAGAAGCCAATGAAAACATCTTGTGACATCACTACCACCATATTCCATGGTTATTCTGAAATTCAAGTCAAGTATTATAATATATAAATCAACAAAGTTTGTATTGGTATGTGGTCTAATTGTCTTTAGTGTTAAATACCATATCTCTGAGAATATTATTGGTATACCTACAGTAATTGAAAATAATGTATGATTTCAAACACAAAATTAAAAGAGATTAAGCATTGGAAATTAAATAAAATGGGTTCATGCTTTAGTATCAAGTCAATGCAAGCTAGGTCTAAGAAACAAATGTTTCATTTCGTATGGCTTTATATATGACTTATAGAATCAACCTCAGAAAACTCTGCAAAATATGACAAGCAATTTCTGGATAAGGGTGTGCAAAGTTAAGCTGAGGCCCAAGTCGATTCTATATTTTTCTGGTAGTTAAGATGGTGAAGGGTGGAGTTAACAATAAATAATTATCCCATTTAAGGACGTAAATATAAATATTCAAAACAAATTAACTAGGGAAGCTTTTAGAAAAATATTTATTTAACTGAACGGTATCAATGTACTTATTCGAAGAACTCCACAAATGAGACTATAGTACCCGAAAGGCCCGACTTCAGTTGGAGTCAGAATTCTACAAGTTTACAAACAGGGAAAATCCATAGCTCTATGGTCACAAAAAAAACCATAGGAGCTACGGTTCCGCAACAAATATGAATTATTGATATTATATATATACATATATACAACGTACCTGGTATTTTTGGTTGAATTTCCATCTTCTACACAACTAACACTGACTTTCTGATCTCCAATATCAACTACACATGCACTACTGACTCCAGCACCAAATGTAGCACAAACAGATTCCTACAAAACACATCACAATTATTTCTACCATATTATATGAAACCACATTAGTGGTGATTGGCTTGTGGTCAGGTCAACAACCTTAATCAATGTCACCCACACATCCTATTGTAGAATAAAATATTGACCTATACCGGTAGCTTAAATCTATCACACTGTTGTTGCGAATTCGAATCTCGATCAGATCGAGGTGTACAACATTATGTGATAAAGTTTGTCAGTGACTTGAGACAGGTAGTGCTTTTCTCCGGGTCCTCCAGTTTCCTCCACCAATAAAACTGACCACCACTAAGTACATGTATTTTTATATTAACTGAAGGAGGATGATATACACAAAGTTATAAGTAATTGAATGCTATTCTTTTTTACGATGTTAAGGTTCTGAAATAGTGTCAGTTCCCAAAGTTGTAAACAATCACTTAATTTATGCGTTTTGCATGATTTGAATGTGATACTGAACCCTTCAAGGACATATACCGGTAATACAGAGACTAATACAGGGAAGATAATAATGTTGCTATTTACCGTAAACTGAGAATGATCATACAGTACAAGTAAGGTGTGCTTTTCGATAACTCATACATCCCTATATCATTCGGCGCATCCACGAAAGGAGGATAGGGAGAACTCTCTCGATTAGGGTTGGGAGTGAGCGAGTGTTGTCTAACACCAATTCAGCAATTTTTCAGCTATATCATGGCAAGAACAAGTTAATTTTCAATGAGATGATGATTAGGTCTGCTTTGTACTAGACCAACACGCTGAGTTGGATATTTATAATACTAGCTCACTGAAACAACAGTCCGTGGGTAGACATGTCGCTCCACTCGGACACACATTATTCTGATTCCGAGCCAACCAGTCTTTGCTCTTTCTCCTTAATGCTGCATGCTTAGAGGAGAAGCAACAAATACCAATTTTATAGTCTTTGGTTTGACCCGACCCGTGCTCAAACCCACGATCTACCGACCTAGAGGTGAGCATGCTAACCATTACGCCACTGATGAGATTGTTGTTGTTAATGGAACATTGTCATCTCAATAATTCATGGAAAACATTCAAAAAGAACAGATTACATTAATTTTAAAGCTATGTATATTTATTGACATCTAACAAATGAGGAAAGAAAGACACAATTATAGATCAATTTGTTTTTACAAAGTAAACCTAATTTTTATCAATCATATACCATGTGTAAAATGGCTGTTAAAAATATATTTTTCGAAACATCAAGAAGATTAGGGTTTCAGTTTTGTGCTGTAATTTGCCCCAAGAGATATAGATTTATTCTTCATCACAAATGTGAAAGCCTGATCTAAAAACAGATTTGTGGCAACTTAACAACAAAGAAAAATCAATTGTATTGTATGCCCTTTAAATAATGTTACCTAGCCTGTGTTGGGATATCAAAAAAAGAGAGAATTCAGGAAGAGAAATGTCATAAGAATATGATTTGATTGATAATATTGTATTACATGTATACCTGTATAACAATTGCTGAACCAAATCCAAGTTTATTCAACAAGATGTCCATCAAATGTTTGACATGATTATGTACATAAACATCAGGTATAAGTAACAAAGCTTTGTATATCTGAAAAAACAACAACAATAAACTGCATTTCTGTAAACATTCTGATGTATAATTATGCTCCAACTCAGAAGAAATAGGATGAAGAAGGACGAAATAAGCATTGTTGCTTAACTATTGATTTTCATCTAAGTTCTGGTGGATTTTTTTTCATATGACAGTGACATTTTAAAATCTATTAATGTTTATCATGAGTTTGTTCTTTCCGACAATAAAAAAAACTCATCCTTGAGGGAATCTTTGAAACATACTTTTCACTTCAAGGAATACATATGTGATCTTACATACAGGGACAAAACCATACTAGTTACCTTAAGGTCTTTGATAGGTATATCTAAGTGTGTATGTATAGCTGAAGACCAAAGGGTCTCTAGGTCTTCTAATACAGCAGTTAGTGTACCTCCGGGCCCATCGTGAAGATTTAAACGACCCCTTCTCATTGGCCAATGAATTCTGTACTTATCACCTGGCTTTATATGAAGTGCCTACAAATTGAAAAATAAAATAGAATTTTAGATGCCTTTTTTTATCTTATAATATAAATGTACAGGTCAGAAATCTATAATATTTATTCAATGCTTTATGGTTTCAGAAATATAACCAGTAGATAGGCAATTCTAAAACAATTATTTTATAACACGCTCTTCATTGGTTAATGTTTGCTGTCAAATCCAAAACTTACAGGTCACAACAAAGGGTTCTCATGTGAAGTAGTCGTCATATTTGATTCTTGAGATTTGATATATCAATTAATACAATATGATAGAAAATAAAGATTTCTCTTATCTTCAAAATAATTCTACTAGATTTGAACTGAAATAGAAGCATACATGTTGTGAAATAGAAGCATACATACATGTTGTGAAATAACATCAAGTGCTTTATTTTCTCTAAGAAAATTTTCATATGAATTCACAATTTTCCATGACATTCGAGTGTGAATATCTTCATCAATATTTCGTGGCATATTAATTTTTGAAATTTGTAATCCTTTCTTAAACTCAATTGAAATGTTTTTGTCTTACATTAGAATAGAAATTTGTTTTTTATGAGTTGCCGGTCTCAATTGGGGATTTGACAGTCACAAATATCTGTTTTTCTGGCTCCATAACACATCACAATAAAACTATTTGCAACCATCAAATCTGAAATTGATGCCAGCAACTCATCATATACAATACAATTACTCCTTAATTCTGGGAAACCATATTTTACATATTAACTGTATATTCTCTTTCATGTTTTAACCAGGGTCAAATTATAAAACAAACCTTTATATTTGACTTTTAGATTTGTAAAATAACAATAACTTCACTAGCAATGCCCTTATTTGTTGATATCCTTAAATAACATACACTGCTACAATGTATCAAGATACTGTCATGGACGTGATTGTAAAGTAGTTGGATTTGCATCTAGCTTCATAACAGTTGTCAGTTGTATTCCTGTCCCTAACAAAGTGTACCAAGGTACTTGATACAACATTTTGTGATAGTTTGTCAGCAACTTGTAACAGAACCGTGGATTTCTGCACCTCACTCCCCATGATATAACCGAAATATTACTGTAATATGGGTTACACATCCATAACACTAATCCATGACATATTTTATGAAATGTTTTAGCTAAATCTCTAATTCTTTTCAATTAATCAACAAAGATAGATCTCATCATTTGTATATGTAAGTTTAAGGTTAGGTTTAGGTTTATGGTGTTCAACACCACTTTCAACAATATTTCAGTTATATCATGGCAGTCAGTTTTATTGGTGGAGGAAACCGGCATACCCGGAGAAAACCACCGACCTGTCGCAAGTCACTGACAAACTTTTTCACATAATGTTGTATCGAATACACCTCGCCTGGGTGGGATTCGAACTCACAACATTAGTGGTGATATCTACTGATTGCTTAGGTAGTTATAAATCCAACTACCATACGATCACGACCACCCCTATATGTTAGTTTAATATCCTAATACACATTTATATATTAACAACATGCCTGTTTGTGTGCATTGTAAGAAAAAAACAGTCATTAGCTTTCATTTTTTATGTCCCCGCCACTAAGTGGCTGGGACATATAGTGTTACCCATATCCGTAATTCCGAAATAAAACAGTTGCGACCACTTTTTTTCGCTATGCTTTGAGATATTGACTTGATATTTGGTATGTGGGTGTATAATGATAAGTTACAGATCAAGTTTATGTTTCGTTCCGGTCCAATGATTTTTGGCCGAGTTATGGGCCTTGGACTTTGAAATTTGGCCAAATATTTAGTTGTCACCACTTTTTTTCGCTGTGCTTGGAGATATTGACTTGATGTTTGGTATATGAGTGTATAATGCTGAGTTACAGATCAAGTTTACATTTCGTTCTGGTCCAATGATTTTTGGCCAAGTTATGGCCCTTGGACTTTGAAATTTTGCCAAATATTTAGTTGTCACCACTTTATTTCACTATGATTTGAGATACTGACTTGATTTTTGGTATGAGTGTATAATCATAAGTTACAGATCAACTTTGAAATTCATTTGTTATTCTTAGCCTATTACTGAGGGAATAAAAAAAGGGTGAAACATTTGCGAACCTCCTTAATATTCACGGTGGGGACCGACACATCTAGTTGAATACATGTATCCAGTTTAAACTTGTGTTTTGTCAAAGTCGAAGAATCTGATGATTTTACTTTGAAATATCTATCTGGGACAAATTACCGTAAGCTGAAAGGTACTATGACCAAACCAAATTGTTACATAAAAATTTCAGAGTACCATATATTTACTTTGAGATATCTAAGAAAATCACTAATCATAGTTCATGATACAGTAGTCTCCACTTATAAGATGGGTAGCCTCTCTTGAAGGGGAGAAATTAGTAGTATATTACTATCTCAGTGCATTTGAAATCTGGCCTGATAAGAGGGGTGACCTTTGGTGGAAGTGGCCTTATAAGAAGGGGACTACTGTCACATGACTCAACTGTATATTTATATACCTCTTCTCCTATAAAATATGGTTGTTGTTTATCAGTCCATTTTTGTGGACAAATGACATCAGTGACTTGACCTCTAGCATTGTTATTATAGCTGTATATCTACAAAGATAATTACATTTTGTACTTCTATTATGCATGTATATATCAGTATTAGATGAAACAAAATCAGATCTTGACAATTCAAACAAGTATTAGATACATTTGTATATGTAAATTTGATAATGACAGTTACAAGGCAGCTTTGAACACACATTTTGTATCAACGTAAAAAAGAGCTAAGGGACAAGCAAATCATAGGTACACACATGTATTATAGAATATTGATAATGTCATCTACTTTTATAAATCATAGGTACACACATGTATTATAGAATATTGATAATGTCATCTACTTTTATAAATCATAGGTACACACATGTATTATAGAATATTGATAATGTCATCTACTTTTATAAATCATAGGTACACACATGTATTATAGAATATTGATAATGTCATCTACTTTTATAAATCATAGGTACACACATGTATTATAGAATATTGATAATGTCATCTACTTTTATTTGTCAGTGACTTGCAGCAGGTTGGTGGTTTTCTCAGGGTACTCCGCTTTCCTCCACCAATAAAACTGACCGCCACGATATAGCTGAAATATTGTTGAAAGTGGCATTAAACACCACAATCTTAACTCTTTGATAAAGATCAAAGCAAATATAAAATAATACTGCATGCAATAATCCACCAAAAAAATCCAATGGAGTTCAAAAAGTTAAATATTTTAAAATAAAGAGTATAATAATTGCATTATTGAGGGAACATATAAATTTTAATACATGTATAAAATAAACAAAACATACTAATTTCTGAGAAGTGGGTTGCCTATATTCTCCTGTTGATGTTGGCCTGGAAACGACTATTTCTTCAGCCTGTTTTAATCCATATTTCTGTAATGCTTTAGCATCGCTATGCTGAAATATAATGCCAGATAAAATAACATGAGAGGTTCAAAAGATGAAACAAGTATAAAACTCATATCTATGTCTCACTAAATATTGACGTAAAAATCAGTAGACCATGAAAATGAGGTCACAGTTGACCCACTACTTCAACTGATTGTTAAAAAATCTTAACAATTGATATTACCTCATCACCGACATATACTGATCTGTGACAAGTCGAACGTAGAATACCAAGTTCAAGGAGTCATACAAAAAAAGAAAAAATGCAACATAGAGGCTAACATGAAGCTACTAAAACCAAGAAACATAATTAAATACATTTAATCAATTAAATATATAACATGCTCCCTTAACTGATGCAACAAAATGAGCAAGTGCAAAGGCTGGATGGTTCTAAATCAGGATAATGTGTACAAGTGAAATGTCTACCTGAGGACTGTTTCTGTGAGCTAGCACTAAAAAAATCCAAGTCAGCATGTTGGTCTTGTACAAAGCAAACATCACCATCATCTCATTGAGATGTAATTTGTTCTCGTCATGATACAGCTGAAAATTCCTCACCTATCATTACAACAATGACTCATCCACCCTTGACTCTAGTTTAAGAAGACGCTTTCAAAAGATACAAAAGCACCATATGTGCAATTTGAACAAATCATAACTCATAAGAAAATACTACTCTTATGACCTAGATACTTACCTGACATTCAGGTCTGTGAATCCATGGTTCAGATTTCAGATGTTTAGTCCTTCGAGCAATACAATGAGGTATTGTGACAGGATATGTATCAGAGGCTCTCCCTAGTCTAAGATTAAGTGATCCAGGATGTATTATGACAACTGTAGCTGTCTGTATAGGCTGGAAAAAATAGATTGTTCGGTTTAAATTAAATAACCTTTAGTTAATAATTTTTGCTGGTTATGAAGTACAGAAACTTATTTTATTTTTTCATCACTTACGAAAGAAGTATTTTTGAATTTAAAAAAATGGGTCAAAATAATAGACATTTTTAACTGTCATAGTCCACTTCTAAATTGGGAAAGTCATTCCACACCTTCATAAAATCTGACATTGAGAAATTTACTTTAATAAAAAAAAAAACGTCATGATCATATGATAAACTTGTTAAACATGACAAAATATGGCAGGCACTTCGAAGCGAACATTTGAATAAATAAATAGCTCTGAAAAACCTTTCAAACTAGGTAAGAAAATATCATTATTTTTTCAGATCTTATTCTAAATCTTAGAAAATGTGCTTATGTATGAAATCTTACCAGCACTTCATCTGACACAATCCGTTGAGGACAAAATATGCATTGGATTGTACTGGGGTCAGACTTTACATTTCCAGAATAGAATTATTAGGGACTAGATTTGTAGGAGGAATTAAAACAGAAGATAGTTCAAACTGGAGATTCAAATTGCAACGAGATTAGTAATTTTACACTAACTACCAAGGTTTGAGGGCAAAAAAGATATTGCACATCAATCTTAGGGAAAGAGTTCCTTAGTTATGGCACCCCACCCAACAATAGTATAATTACCCGAACCCTGACCCTTTATGATCAAAATCATTAAACTAATATGCTTATTAATAAATATATAAATTCCATAGATTTTTGGTTGAGGTGCCATAACTTGCATAAGGAACTCTTACCGAATGTTGATCAATAATAACTTATAACATACAAGATTAAGATGGTTGTTGGAAGACACATTGAATCAAGGCAGTGCGTTTAAACCAATTAAGGTTAAACATATTTAAATATATATCATAATAAGATCTCGTATACTTCATTTGAAGGGTCTGGTGTCTGTGTATAAAGCCTTTTTGTAGCATTTGTCGGCATGTTGTCATATTTGCTCAAATTAAATTTGCATGTGCTTGTGTATACGTCATCATTTCATGTGTTCCGGACAGAGTAAAATCTATACCGATTTCTGACATTTTCCGGAATATTCTGTCAGTTCATCTGGTAAATCATCTCCCCTGGCCCTGGTAAATCTCATTATCAGCGTACACTCGGGACACATGAAAGAAAAAACTTATTGTGGTATAATTTGAAATAAGAAAATGTTTTTCGTTTTACAACTCTGACAAGAGTCATTTGTGAAAATTAAAACTTTTATACTGGAGCCAATATTATAATAATGAAACAAAATTTGCAGGGATTTGAATGATACCTATTTTAGTATTTATGAAGTTGGTCACTCTGAGGGAGGATTCAGTAGAGTGCCATAAAGAAATCGTTTTTTTTTTTAATATTCTCAAGAATTGGCTATATATATCTAAATAAATAAATAAATGCAATGAATCTTATGATATTTGGCTCGAAACATTTGAAAATTGTGATGTAATTTAAGGATGTTTGTTGAATAAATATCTAGAACCGATAACACGTGTTAGTACAAATAAAGAGGCATAAATAACTGATGGGGAGTTACAAGATACAAATTTTATTTAAAGTTGGAGCTTTTAAAACCGACATACATGTAAATAACAAAACAAGCATAAGGACAGACATGCATAAAAAGCAGAGCACATATATATTATAAAACAAAAGCACAGTAGTTGAACTAAATTAAAAATAAGCACAGTTGATGAACTAAACTAAAAATATTTAGCATACTAAGGGAAGGAAATCAAACTGAAGCCTTGCATGCAAAGCAATGACATGAGCTGCATGACCATGTATTAATCAAATTTTGTCTAGTGACATGTCTTTTCTAAAGTGGTCAGGCAGCTCATTCCAGAGCTTTGCACCTGCATAACGAAAAGAGTTAGTGTGTGCATGCAACAACATAAAAATAAAATTTAATTTCATGTTGAATGTAATTTAAAATTTATCATTGCACAGACAATGCCAGATTATATTTGGCTGTGTTAATGAAACATGATGAATAATGGACATCAAACACAGAAATGCATTAATTATACAAGGCAAACATATTGCACAAAATTAACCTGATATATGGCTTTCAACAAGTCGTTCAATGATATGAACCCAGACTAATGACTGGCTATCTAATGACTGGCCAGATCAAGTTTGACTTGACAGAAACTGTGTCGGGATATTAGTCTCATAACCTGTGTATTTTATTCAGAGGAATCATATACACATGTACTTCAGTGTCAGAAATATTAGGCAGAATAAACCAGAATTCCATGTATATAAAACTAAACTGAAGGTTTCAATGATTTTCTAGGAAATTTTCATCTTCAACAAGTACATGTACAAGCAATATCTCTTCATGTTAAATTTCAAGGTTGAATACAATTTTTTTTTCAAGAATTTTGAAATAGTTTTACTGACATGTTAATTTATCTATGACTTTAGCCAAGGAAATAACAAATATATGTATTTTTTCAGGAATATGGAAAAAAGAGTTGGTTGGAATGAAGTTGTGACTTTAACTTTTGGAGATATTGTAGATGAAACTTTAAGATGTCAGAAATGTCTATTAATAGACAAAAGTGATTACTTTAAAGCAATGTTTTCATCTGGCATGGTGGAAACAAAAAGTAACACAGTTGAAATAAAAGACATGGATATCAATGTGATGAAAAAACTGATTGACTATATGTCTACAGGAGTATCTAGTTTAACTAATAAGACAGTATACTGTATCACTCCAGCAGCTTGTAGATTTCAGGTAGATTTTCTTTAAAATTTGACAATGTTGTAAGCTAATAGTTGAAATAGTAATAGTAGTTTCATAGATGACATGTACATAATATTATAAGTAAGAATATGTGATTGTATGGCAATGTCAGAATCACCTGTTACTTTTTTTTTGTGCTTTAAATATAGTTCTCCACAAATGATTTTTATAGTATTTTGACACAGTGATCATTTTATATTTTTTAAATTTTGTTGAACAATAACATGACAGGTGCCACTACTGGAGCAGGAACTGCATACCTGTCTGGAATATATGAGTTGACTTCTGGTTTTTAGTGGGGTTCATGTTTCTCGATAGTTAGTCCTTTCATCTTTTTTTTCTTTTGGTCATTGTATTGTCTGTTCTTTGATTTACGGCTTCTGATTACCCCTTTGATATTTTCAAACTTTTTGTAGCAAATTTCTAATTATAGTATTTCATAAACTTCCAATAAGTTCATTAGTTTTTGTGCTCTAATTTTAGTCCCCATGCATGGCATGAGGCTATGTATTTTGTGAATTCAAAGTACAGTCAATTCTCGTTATGTCGAATCCATGTGGACCAGAAAATTTAGTTCGACTTAACCGAAAATTCGAGATATCAGGAGCAAATTTGTTTAGTTATTACTGTTGATGGGCTAAACACTTAATTCGAATTACCCGGAATTTCAACTTAAATGTGTTCGAGATAACGAGAGTTGACTGTATATTAAATTTATATGTTTTACATTCCAGGTGACTGATTTAGTAGAGACTTGTTGTGAATATTTGGAAAAGAATTTGTCTCACACCAGTTGTTTTAATACCTTCGAGCTGTCACATTTGTATGATCTTAAAGTGTTTGAAAAAGCTAAAAGACACATACAACATTACTTCACTCAAGTAAATTAACTTTTTAGTTATTTAGATATATTGAAGTAATAAAATACCTATGTGATATTTTGTATCAGTTTTAAAAAATCTTATGACATGGCTTACTTTTAATATACTGTAATTTGTAATGTTTTTCATTTTCATTGATTTTCATCAATACTTGTTGAGTTGTAGACAAATGATATTAAATGGACGACAACCATGTTAGTTTTTTCCATTTTACCTAGCATCTATCTAGGGTAAACAGAAATAGAATTAGAAAATGCACAATATAGTTGTCGTGATCATATGGTAGTTGGATTTCCAACTGCCTGTGCAATCGGTGCCTATCATCACTAATGTTGTGATTTCGAACCCCACTCAGGGGGGGTTCAATACAACGTTATGTGATAAAGTTTGTCAGTGACTTGTGACAGGTCGGTGGTTTTCTCCAGTTTCCTCCACCAATAAAACTGACCACCATGATATAACTGAAATATTGTTGAAAGTGGCATTTAACACCATAATTAAACCTAAACCAACCCCTGTGCACATTTTATTGGACCTTGTAGACACAAATCCTCCAAAATTGTTTCTGTTTTGGTTTTTTTTTATTAAAAAGAGGACCTTTGACCCCTTTTTACAAAGTCTGATTCAAATGTATTATTGTACATTTTATATATTTATGCCTGCAGATAAGTAGAATGGAAGAATTTCTGTCACTTGAAGTAACAACATTGGAATGGCTTCTGCAGCAGAAAGTGTTGAACGTAGAATCAGAGATGGAGGTTTATTATGCATTAGAAAGATGGTTGGATTCAGACATCAAAAATAGACTTCAGTATTCAAAAGAATTGTCACAATACATTCACTTTGAAGACTTGCTTAATCAGTTTGATGAACTCCCAAAACTGAAATATTTAAACCTGTCAAAAGATGACATTTCAGAGAGAATGAAGAATGGAATGAAATTGAGAGGAAGAAAGGTAAATAAATATGAACAATTTGAAAAGAAAGGCATTTATCTTGCTTAGCAATGAATCTAATGGAAGCCTGACATAGGATAATGCTTTTCAGGAAATATTAAGAATGTCAAGTTTTTGTATCCTATTACATGTAGTGATGGTACATTTTGACATACATATATTTAATGTTTGCACTTCCAGAGTTACAATTCATTATTTTGTCAAGAATATTGTTAAATTGTTATTATGTATTTTATTTTAATAAGTGTTAATTAGAATTCTTTGAACTATGAAGAGTAAGTATGTAATTATTTTATAATTTCAGTATAGACAAGTACCAGAAGTTATGTTGTGTGTTGGAGTACAGTTTTTTGAAGAAGAGACAAACACTAACACGTTTGATTCTAGAATTTACAAGTTCAACATAAAAGAGAAATGTTTTAACATTGATTATACCAATTGTCTGACAGATTTAAGGATGGTTTTACCTAATGTTGAAGGTCATGGTGGAATTAGTATATGTGTAAATGGTTAGAAAGCAAGTATTTGAAAGGATTATGATGTACTCAGTAACTTTATAATTAAATTCAAAGTTCTAGATCTATTTTAATATGTATTTTTCCTGTCATCATTAGCTTTTTAAAAAAAAAAAAATCATCTTCTTAATTATCTAAAATTTTAACTGTAGCTACATAATGAGTTGTGTAATACAGTTTTTTTGTATATACAGTCAAACCTGTATTAAGAGGTCACCTTTGGGACAAAGAAAAAGTGGCCTTATAAGATAGGTGACCTCTTAAAAGAGGTTCAATCCATATAAAATTATCTACATTTTTTATGACAGGGCAAGAAAAAGGTGACCTTTTAATACAGGTGACTGCTAAATAGAGGTGACCAAATGGCCAGGTTTGACTGTACATGTATCCAGGTTTTCCTTTAAACTTTGTAAATTTGCCAATTTTTGCTGAATATGCAATTACTCATTTTGACCAAAATATTATCTAAGTCTTCTCTGAAATGACAGGACAAATAACTGGTAATCTTGTTTTGGTTGGTAAGATTATTTGACTGATATATATGACAATATTAGCCTTATATTCATAAACCTTTGAGTATGAATTTCATACTTGTACTTAAGATAAGGTGTCCAATCAGAACACTGTATAAACTTGATGTAATCTTTTGATTGCACATTTTTCAAGTGTTAAACCTTAATTTGCACTCCATATTTCATGACTGCAATATTTTGATGGGTGTGGTCTAATGTTGTGGCCCTGGGGTCAACAATGACATACAAATCCAATTCCTGCATGATTTCTACTTTGATATAGTATAATTCAGGCTACTGTAATGGAACAAAAGGCTTTAATAGTATTTTAATGATATGTAGTGAAAAACGAAGTCTCCAAGGCAGTTTTAATTCTTTGCTTTGCATTGAAAAAAAAATGAAATGGGTTTGCATTGAAAAAAATGACAGACCTTTAATAATTGTCCTTGCAAAATTTTTATTCCATAAATGATGTTCTTCCAAGTAATATAGCCCATAAAAAACTGCATCATGCATGAGATGATGTTTTCTATGGAGTTGCTTGTCCAAGGTTGAAATTTTGAATATGTCGCATTTAAAACTACAATGTATGTAAAAATCATCAACTTTCAAGTAGTTTTATTTTGATTTTTCATTACTACAATGTACTACCAAATACTGACAACCTTCAACATGTTAAAGATTATTTACAGAAGAAATAGGTTCTTCCATACTGTCAAAATAAAAGACTTTAATATCTTTCACTTGTGTGTAAGATACAATGTCTTTTATCCTTTTTCCACTACTTCATACATTTTCCTACATGTACATCTAATGTGTTATGGAATAAACTATCAGTCAGTATTTCATTTCAGTTTTGAAAGACAAAAGGTTGTGGTATACACCCCTCCTATTACAAATTACAGATTTCACATTCAATTTTTTGTCAGGTAAAGATATAATAGTATCAGGAGGAGAACCAGTATTGGGTAAGAATACCTGGAACCTTGGTGTGTACTGTTTTGATACATTTAATGAGCAGTGGAGACAGTTGACAGATCTACAGAGTCCTAGAAGACACCATGCGTCATGTGCTATAGACAAATGTTTGTACCTGTTAGGAGGGTTTGGACGATACAGGGTCAGACTTAACTCTATGGAAAAGTACGATTGTGATGAAGGTAAGAATATGGTAGAACTCAATATCTTTATGCCTGCCACAGGAAGCGTGATATCAGTGATTCTTTTATGTTGATCGAAAATCCAAAATTGCCACCAATGCAGGACTTAGTTTTAAACTATAGGAATATGAATAAGTGCTTTTTTCTTTGTAACTACAAACATGATTAAGCCCAAATTGTGCATTACTGGTCATTGGATGGTCCCTTACAATTATTACAAAGTATTGAAAATCCTCTATGGCTGAAAAACATCTTCTTGTTTAACAACATAATAATTTTATTTTTTCTTCTTGCTTGTTGCAAATCATGTCAAAAGTCCAAGCTTTTCTTGATGTACCCTGTTACACTCCACTGATTACTCAAGGAATTAATAAGCTGATACAGAGTAAAATTCGTTGGATTGTCCTCATACAAAAGTGTGTAAGGGCCTATCCGGCCTGGGTGGTTCAGTGAGTTAGGTAGTTGGATTACCTAACAACTCATACAAGCCTATCACCAATACAGCATGGGTTCGCAACCGGCTTTTGTAAATTACAAAAGTACACTCGACTCGCAGCCACAAGTGATAAAGTTTACCAGTTTCTTGCCCATGGTCGATGGTTCTCTTCGGATACTCCGGCTTCTCCCACCCCTAAAACTGGTCGCCATGATATAGCTGAAATATTGCTGAAAGTGGTGTTAAACACAATAAATCAAATCAAATCAAAAGTATGTATGTTGACCTTCCATGACATCCAACGTGGCTTGTGATTGGTTTAAAATCCTAAATCTTTGTAAATCTTCTTCAGAACCCAAATGTGTTCCAAATAGTCCTTAGGTGGCATCCTTTCAAAATTGTGTCTCCAGATTTAACATTTATCAACCAGACATAAACAGTACCACTCAAATTCAGATTCTGGATAGTTTAACAATAAATTGATGGTATAATACATTGTATTATAATCATTAATAATTACAGAAATTACAGTGTAGTTAAGATGAAGAACAGCAATATAAAAGCACTGTTTCTGTATATGTTTCTTAATGTAAAATGACATTTCCTGTCACCTTCTTTAACATTTATATCCCTTCTTGTGGGTGATGGTTCCGTTATTGGTATTTATTGTCACTTTCAGCAATTTTTCAGCTCTATATTAACTACCAGATTTAAGAGAGGAGGAATGCTCTACAGTTATAATGAATGGACTGATGAAACCCTAGGTCATGGATGTGTGTCTAGAAACCTTAAGACTTGAGATGGGTATTGGAGTTCAAAGCCACATGTCAATGGTGTTAGGCTTGTGGTCACATGCCAACGACCTTGACCACTCCTTCACCCATACGGCCCTATCCTTTCTTGTGAATGTAATTCTATATAAAAAGAAGGGGCTATGGTGTTTGATTCGTCACTTTCAACAATATTTCAGTTATGTCAGTTTTATTGACCCTACTTTAATGCTGATGAAGATGAAGTACTCAACATCTGTAATATCTCTGCACAAAAATTGCCATATTTATAACAATTTGGAAAGAGAAAAAAAATAAAAATAATAATATATATTTAATAGTTACGCCAAATGATATTATTACTATATAAAGAAATTAACAATTTAATGTTTGGGTTGTCTCCCTTCATTCAGTGGAGATAAACGGAAACTAATATTGTTTCTGCATGCCCACACTGGCCGTCCGCCAACAATGATCCCAAACACCACATGGCAGTTCAATATATACATTATGCTTACCTTTGGTTTTGAGAAATACAGATGTTAAGCCCTTACATACTAAGGTAAATTACCAGGATTTAATATGCATAATCCCAGTTTAGTAACTGAAAAAAAAAAGAAAAAAAAATTGTACGCCTTTCTCCCTCGATACACCTCGTGGTGAGAGCACGTGTTTGATATTGACTATGAAATATGATAACATCGTGACCATGTTGGAACTAAAAAAATAAATAATAAGGACTGTATCATTCCATGAACTATACAGGGTTAGTAATATATAATTAGGTATATAGCTATGGGATAATACAGTCAATAACATTTTTACAAATTTGTGTTATCACACTTGATAGTAATAATTGACATTAGAATGTACCAGGAAGTGTCACATGTTATTACTTAATTTACCCTTTATATCGTGTATGATGAATGTATTAATTTATTAAAGTAACAGAGTTTAAAGATATAAACAAACAATTGTCATTTAGAAAATATTGTTACACCTATGTACTTATGATTGAACTATAGTAGAAATGTATGAAAATTAGAAGAATATAAATATTATTAAAAAGTGAACATTATTATGAAAAAAAAAGAAAAAAAAGAAGAGAGTTTTATATAACTTTCATTGCTCTATGTCATAGAGCTTAACTATAGCCACATGGCTATTTCCCAATAATCTTTATATACCTTGAATTAGGTTAATTAACTTTATTTATTTAAAAGGTAAAATTAACAGAGAAGTTATTTATAATATGGCTAACATAGACCATATATATTAATAATTTAAAATGATATTTTTATATATTACGAATTTAGTTTGTTACACATATTTTCATTGGTTCTTCAACCCTGAATGTCAGCATATATTCGGAAAACAGACGGGGTATATATTTTCAGTCCCCAAAAACGATTAAAACATGGACGACAAAACATTACGCTTCACTGAATCAATGGTATAATACGGAATAATAAATGTATTTTTACCAAATTAAATGCTGTTTTTATACTCAAAACGGCTGCATGAACAAAAAATATTACAACGATTAATTCCGTCACAAATACCTGATCGATTCAGCAAACTCCTATGTTCCACGGCTGTACCATAACAAATAAACAAAACTTTGAGCCTTGAAAACTTTCGACGTCATGGGGCCACACCAAGGTTTTATTTACATGTTGTTAACATTTAAATTATTGAAACTGTTTCGCAAACCCGTTGTTTTCTTATGTGATATATCAATGTTATATTTATAAAGTTTATAAAATTTACTACATATGAAACTGTATTGATTTAGAAATTTAGTACAGTATTTTCCTTCATGAAATATGACGTGACACATATTTTGACGTCATTGAAGAATGACGTCAAAGGTACGGAAACGGACATCTAGAGATACGAAAAATGAAAATAAAAGAGGCAAATTTATTTGATACAGTTGGATGTTATATTTAAAAAAAGATGGTTAAATCCGTAATATATCTGTTATTCAGCTATCAGACAGGGTATATAATGTGACATTCCCGGCTTAGGATCTATATTCCCTGAGGCGATAGCTGAATAACATATAATATAGCAAACATTTATAATTAAAATAAACTAGTGACACTTGTCAAAATGAAAACAAACAAAGAAATGAAAAATATAATTTATCACATATCCTTTTCCTCTTGTCCGAAAGAACAAACCTCATTCCAAAACACATACGGGTAATGGAAAGAAAATCTTAAATCCACTCAGAATGTATTTGGATCCTGAATAGATATAATCTACTTAATTAAATTTGAATTTGACTGAAAGTCTTAATATAGGTACATGGTTTTTAAATTGGTATTGCCAATGAGGAACCATACTAATTTTAATTTAAAGAAATATTATATTGATGTGTAAATGGAAATTATGTAATACCACAAAAACTATAGGAAAGGCCATTACAAAGGCAAGAATGCTAACAGGGACATACATGTTACAAACACTAAAGAGCAAGTTCAACCAGGCCGAGGTGGATCCAACCTGCCCAATCTGCAGACTGGAAACAGAAACCATGACTCACGTTATCACAAGCTGCCCACTATATAATGAGATCAGGAAAGAACACTTTGTGAAAATCAAGGGAACCATTATAACTGCTATTGGCTTTGATAGTTGGAAAAGAAGCTGCAATAAAAAGGACATTATATGCCATCGAGTCATTGACTGTCAAAAACTGGTGGTCACAGGTCTGCTGCCAAAGAATGATGACCTAATACATGAAATTGAAACAGCATCAAAGGTCCTTTGTCACGCCATACATACAAGAAGACTAAACTTCAACTGTGCTGAATAAAGACTGGTATGGATGGCAGTCTCTGTGTAACATCTGCCACATCTCTATTCATTTATGTCACCGTTTATTAGACTATAAGAAATCAACTTATCGGTACCTTTGTTTTAGATTTTATAATAAGTTCTCACATTTTATTCCTTTCTGTCACCGTGTGTGATGCAATATGTACGAAACCAGAATATCGATAATTGAGCTTTTAGATTTTATAATAAGTTCACTCCATGAGTTAGGTTTTTAGATTTTAAGATGAATATAGTTTTATATTTTATTACAAGTCCAATATATAGGATAGGTCTATTCAGGTGCATCTGAATCCTGTGAAAATTAGAGGAATTTAACCGCTGTAGACTATTAATGACAGTATTAATAGCAAATAGTCGAGTAGCAGGAGGACATTATAAAGTTAATTTTTCATAACTTTATCGCTACGTCTGACCGAGCGGGTTCCGCAAATAACTTTGTATATAAATCCTGTGTACATATACCTGATTCATATAAATTGGTGGAGGAAATTCATGTTCATCTTAAAATTGGTGGTGGATACAAAGAGTGCTCCTAGACTGGAGGGAAAACAGAAGAAGAAGATAGGCAAAAGTTCAAGTTAAATATTGATTAAATAACCCTTCACTTGTCATAAATATAACTGAAATACTGCTCAATTGACATTAAACAACAATTAATTCATCAATCAATAACCAACAACTATAGATATATTTAAGATCATTAAGATATACAGAATGGTAAGTTTCTGATACTTCTCTCTCCATGTGTACATGATGTCCAGGCCTTATAAATATAATCATAATTATTTTTTTTAGAAAAAAGGTTCGTATTCGTACTCCAAAACCATCCATAAATATATATATATATATATACGTCTGAAAATTAAACCAAACAGTGTTAGAATTAGATTTTAGAGCTGTCAAATTTTTGTTCTTCCCTCGACGGGATTTGAACCCACACCATTGTTACACTGCAGCACCATTCGCTTAGCCTTACGTCCAGCGCCCTAGACCACTCGACTACATCCACTCCCTATATATATATATACTAGATATAGTATTCTGAGTGGACACTGTTGGAGTACAAGTATTAAACTCATTCTGACTATTAGGCATGTTAAATTGGATGTTTTTGGAGTTAAAGAATGAAACTCAAAACTTGTATGACCGAAACTATTATGTCCTACGGTCATAAAAGTTTGAGTTTCATAATCCTAATTTATCCAATCAGAACACTGCATAAAGGTTTTGAGTATGAATTTCATGCTCACCGTCCAGAATAATCCAATCAGAATGTTGTATCTAATATACACAGTGTTCCTATTGGATGATTTTGGAGTAAGTGGAAGAAACTTATACATGAAACTTTTATAGCCACAATGCTGGGACTTATTACAAACATAACTTACTACCAATATATATCATTAACAATTTGTTTGCAATTGTGTAAAATGAACGATTTTTTTATCTTACAAATGCATTCTTGCAGTAATTGGCCCGAAATATCAGTTCAACAAATAAGAGTTAATGATTGGGAAAACAAAATCTTGTTGTTTCTAGTGTTTGTTTTTCTCTCCCATATTTCTATTAGTTAACTTTTCAATTTTAAGATCCCCTTGTACCCTCAGATTTTAGAATATAAAAATAGATAGAGGATTGAAAAATATAGTAATCCACTAAAAGTAAAATAAAATGCATAGTATATTCAGGAAATCTTACAATCCACATTAATCATTAAAATCCACATTGATTATTTAATTAACAATAAATCACAATTTAATCTTTGTTACTTTTTAATGTGAAACATAAATATTTTGATATTTCAGAAAAATGGACCACACTGGCCCCATCTCCAATGCACGGATATCACAAAGCCGTAACTGTTCTTGACAACAATATATATGCACTGTTTGGTAATGACATGGTGCTATGTTATTGTCCTGTACAAGATTCCTGGACAAATTTACAGCTACCTAGTTGTATTATGAATGATACCAAGTCGTTTCTAGGAGCGCATACTTATAACAGCAAGATCTATGCAAGAGGAGATAATAACAAAATTTATATCTTAAAAGTTGATGATATTAAATCATTAGAAGTGGTCAAAATTTTAGACCAATTTACCAATGTGAATAATAATACGCACGGTATTCAAATATGTAATGATATAATGTATTGTATACACAAACAAAATCAGTCAGAACTGTTATATATAGATTTAATTGATTCTACTTTGGTAGATAAAGCTACCAATGTTATGAGTAACCCTAACAGAGATCTGGTATTGTCATCTGAGTGTAAATTGGACCTCATTGTAATACCAGTTTATAATCCTGATTAATTAAAGTTTTTCTAGATATTTTTCTTCTGTGTTCTATAATCATAAGTAGAATTGAATAAACACATTGTTTCCTGTTAAGTCCTGACTTTAAGTGAAGAAAGGAGGGTTTGGATCCCAATAACTGGTTTAATCCCCATCCCCTTTTTATCCCCCTGTGATAGCGGTGAGGGGATATAGTAATAGCGGCCAACAGTCCGTCCGTCACACTTTCTTGTTTACGCGATAACTTGAATAAACATGGATAGATTTGAATAATTTTTTGCATGTGGCTTGTAATTATCATTATCTTGGATGGGTTCTAACATGGAAATATTTGAAGCAAGGGTTTTGGGGGAAAATCTTAGTTTTTGGTTGAAAAATCACCAATATTGAGAATTGTGTCTTGTTTACTCGATAAATTTAATAAACATGGATAGATTTGAATAATTTTATTTTGCATGTGGCTTGTAATTATCATTATCTTGGATGGGTTCTTACATGGAAATATTTGAAGTAAGGGTTTTGGGGGGAAATCTTAGTTTTTGGTTAAAAAATCACCAATATTGAGAATTGTGTCTTGTTTATGCGATAACTTTAGTAAACATGGATAGATTTAAATAATGTTTTGCATGTGGCTTGTAATTATCATTATCTTGGATGGGTTTTTACATGGAAATATTTGAAGCAAGGGTTTTGGGGGAAAATCTTAGTTTTTGGTTGAAAAATCACCAATTTTGAGAATTGTGTCTTGTTTACGCGATAACTTCAGTAACCATGGATAGATTTGAATAAGTTTTTGCATGTGGCTTGTAATTATCATTATCTTGGATGGGTTTTTACATGGAAATATTTGAAGCAAGGGTTTTGGGGGAAAATCTATATTTACATCAGAGGTTTACACAGTGTTCAAAGTGGAGTACTTCCTGTATATTATTCAGATCATGCTGCAATATACTCCATCCTACAATAAAGTATGTTATGCCAGTGGAGGGGGAGGGGGGGGGGATACGTCCATTAATGCGCTAGGCGGTTCTTTTATTTTGGTATGTCCCAAGCCAGGACCTGGATTGCCAATATCATATATTGTTGTCTTTTCTATGTTAATGAATTGGGGTGAGGTGAGGTGAGAGGTGATTGTTTGTTTTATTGATATTAGTAAAGTTGTTGACCATCACTGTTTATACTTTATTTTCATAATTATGTAGTTGTCAAGCAATATTGTGGAATTCGGATGCTGCATCGTTTAAAGGAAGGAATTTCATATGGAATTTTTTTAGAAAAAACCCCATTAAAATTGGACTTGAAATAAAAAATAATAATTTTGGGATATGTCTGCATCCTCATATCTGATACACAACTGTATGTACAGTCAAAACCTGCCCATGCAGTCACCTCTATTAAACAGTCGCCTGTATTAAAAAGTCAGCCTTTTCTTGCCCTGTCATAGAAAATTTCATATAAATTGAACCTCTTTAAGAGGTTACCTGTCTTATAAGGCCACTTTTTCTTAATACAGGTTTGACTGTACTACAACAAATCTTTAAAATTCGCTATTCTTCAGACAGGAATAATTTGAGGGAATTCAATGAAAAAACAGATCCATACATATCCCATTTGAAATTAAAAAAAGTGATTATTTTTTTGTGTTATGATTTCACTTTCATGCTTTTTATTTGGTAATACCTGAGAGCCAAGTCAAGTCTGTTGGAAAACAGGTGCCAGCAATTTCATTAGGAATCAATTGAACTTTCAGAAATGAAAAAAAAATATATCAAAATACAAATTCTAAATTGTGAGTGTTGACCCCATTTTGACCCCTTATATCTTGAAAATGGTAATAATGTACACATTATGTTGGCATATTACATCTGAGACTATAGTACTCCTAGATTACATACAGAGAACTTTATATGGATCTCTTTAATCTTCTTCCTAAGATATCCAGACATATTACATCTGAGAGTATATTACATAGAGAACTTTATATGGATCTTCATGATATTATTCCTAAGATATCACCCTATGTATAAAGGGTCAAGGTGTTTTGTGAATTCATATGATATGATGTATTGTTAGAAAAAACAATTGACTTTTAAAATGTAAAAAGTTTAACTATGAATCTTAAAAACTTATTCCTACATTTTAGTCATTTTCATAAATACAGATATGGCTTGTAAATAGCATCAACCAGTCCCAATCTTTATTCTGTGCTAAAAATCATTGTGTTAAAATGTCAGAAGGATCCTCAAATAGAATTTAATTTATTGTGAAAAAAACCTTTTTGTCTACAAATGAAATTTTTCTATATTTTATGTGCTATTCACTGTCAGTTTGAGAATACATTTATATAAACGTCATGTATATAGAAAACCACAACGGACAACGACAACTACATGACCTTGCCATAATACCACTGCAAAGAAGTTTATTATGGTATAATAACTAAAAGGTGTAATTTATTTTCTGTGGCGAGTTTTATAGAATCAATTGTCCAATGTGGGAAAGTTTATGACATCTGTTAACTAAGGGAAGAATTGCAGGCTCTATATTTTATGCTTGCCTTTTGTTAAACACTGTTTTCTTCTTTAGGAATATATACTGTTACATCTTGAACTTTGTGGCTTTCAACTTGAAGCTATAAGACGGGCGGGATGTATGATTGATTTATTATTACTTAACGTCCAGTGAGCAGCATTTCAGCTATATTCAGGACAAGAACAAGTTCAATGGTATATAAAACCTATATACAAATGAGGGAAGGGATGTACCAACAACTTCACTGTCAGTGAAAATGTTTGACAAATTGGGTAGGGACGAAAAATTTAGTCTTTTGTAGTGGCTACAATACTCTTTTCGAAATCTACAAAAGAGGTATATAGTGTTGTACTCTTCAGACGTGTTTCACACTGGTCCATGATCAGGCTTTCAGTATTTCAACATGACAACCAACCCCAATCGAACCGCATCGATGGTGTAATGGTTAGCGTGCTCGACTCGAGTGCGTTAGATCGTGGGTTCAATCCCCGATCGGGTCAAACCAGACTATATAATTGGTATTTGTTGCTTCTCCGTTAGGCACGCAACATTAATGAGGAGAAAGAGGAAAGACTGGTTTGCTCGGAATCAGGAGAATGTGTCCGAGTGGTGCGACATGTCTAACTGCGGACTGTTGTTTCAGTGAGCTGGCACTATAAAAATCCAACTAAGCGTGTTGGTCTAGTACAAAGCGGACCGCATCATCATTTCATTGAAAATTAACTTGTTCTCGCCATGATATAGCTGAGAAATTGATGAGTTGGCGTTAAACAACAATCAATCACTCACTTCCAACCCGAATCGACTAGGGGACTACATCTGTGTGTGTCTGACACGTGTAGATTAACAGAACTTGAAACAGTCGGCAACGACTCCTGTTCTATACCGGAAGAAGTTCTCCCTATCCTCCATTCGGGGACGCGCCGAACGATATAGGGATGTATGAGTTATCAAAAAGCACACATTACCTGTACTGTATGATCATTCATAGTCAAGAGAATCGGTGGTGAAATGGTTAGCGTGCTCGCCTCCGAGTGTGGTCGATCGTGGATTCGATCCCAGGTAGGGTCAAACCACAGACTATAACATAGGTGTTGCTTCTCCACCAAGCACGCAGCTCTGAGTGATAAGAACAATGACTAGTTGACTCAGTCAGAATAATGTGTCCGAGTGGAGTGACATGTCTACCCGGGGACTGTTGTGTCACGGCAGTGAGCTAGTACGAAAAATCCAACTCTTCCTGTGGGTCTTCTACAAAACGGACATCTTCATCTTTATCATCTCATCAAAATGTAACTTGTTCTGGCTATGATCGATACAACTGAAAAATTGCGCAATAATCACTCACTCTCACTCTCACTCTCTCAAAGTATAGCGTATTCCTTTTACAATTTCAGCTACCGGGTATCGACTTATTATGGCAGTAAAGTCAGGTCAGGTATAGCTAATTGACAATTAAGTAAAACAAACCGGCCTTGGGTAGGTGTCTGAAAATCTGAACACTTGAGGTGTGCATCGGGACACGACGCAACAGTATACTGGGGTTGGGCTTGTAAGTGGGGTTGGTTTTGTGGTCGAAAGTTAACAACATTAACCGCTCGATCACCAACGGTATAGAAAAGGTTGGGGAGCACGAGGATACAGTACTAAAATAACTTTCCAATAGTACATAATTTTATTGAACAATTTACAGATACTCCTTCAAAATAAATGGACATTTAACATGATAACAAATTCAATGTCTGAAGTAGTTTTATATCAGATCATAGTATAGTACAACTTCTGGAATGTTTTTTTCTTGTCTCGCGTCGAATGTTTTCGATTTGATCTTGTAGCTGTTTTTCTCGGCGATCATATTCCTGTCGTAACTCGGCATCGGTTTCTCTCCTTATTTTCTGCTTTAGAGCCAACATTTCTCTCTCCCTTTGTTGCTTTTCTTCTGCTATTTTTTCTTGAAGAATTTTCTCAGCTTTTGTATAGTCTTCATTGGTATAATGAGATCCACCATTTTCAGCAACCATTTTGTCGATCATTTTTATTAAATTTTTGACTTGCTGATTTGCCTCGTGTCCTTTTAACGTATTGTCAAAGGCGATGTATCTATTCTGACAGTTTTGTAGGAAATTTCGTGGGCACTCGGTAAGCGAGTTTATAAAACCATTAATGTTGTCATCACTTACGCCCTTGTCTTCTTGATCTCTCTTCCAATCATCTAGCCTTGTAAACAATACTATGACATATTTCATCAACGATTCTCCAAAATGGCTGACAAAATGGTTGACTGTGTCTACGTCTTCAGCGGTAAATCGTCCGATAGGCACACATAGAATTATAGCATGTGGACCTGGTGTAGTCAACCATATACATCTTTTTATTTCCTCTTGTGTAGAATCAATTTCCTTTCTGGTATCGAACACTCCAGGAGTATCTACAATATTCACTTTTTTATCAAACCGTTTAGCGTCACTCAATTGACATGTGTCTGTAATAGAACCACTACTACAACCAAAGGCAAATTCCTTTTTGCCTAAAATGATATTTCCCGTTTTACTTTTTCCACTTCCAGTTTTCCCTAACAACACTAGCCGTAGTTCTTCTTGTGGTGCCATGTGCAGTTCGGTTTCTGCTTGAGCCATTTTTTTATCTGACAAAAAAGATGACAAATTAATACAGCACAATACAAAAATGTATTACATGTGTGGATTTGAATATATAAATATTAACTTTGAATATACTGTAATTAAATAGAATAAAAGTCAGTTGCTACATGTTACGTAATTATCTACTAAAAAAAACATATCACCAGAGATTATTTTTTTTTGATAAAAACGGAATTCAGAGAATATATATAGAGAAGTGTCTTCTTGAGAAGAAGGTTTAAATAATAAAAGTTTACGGGTTACAGACACCAAATAATGGCAGTAGCTCATATGACCCTTAACGTCAGGCGAGCTGGGGACAAAACCACAACTACATCACCATTGAATGCTCATTCAAATTCTTCCTTGTCCAAATTTATACATTTTTATCTGTAATTGTTCAAAATTATAGGAAAGTAACTTCATGATAATGAGATGAAGATGTATTGTAGTGTGCCCATGGTTTCTGTACAATATTTGCGTTACAACTCGGATGAGAAATAATTTTCATTTAAACATATTTTATCATTTAATTCAACATAACATAATAACAATATTCAACTATATGATACATAATAGAAAGTAATAAATAGGATTGGGAAACAAGTTTCTAGAACTTATATTAATCCATATCCGTAGAGGTATGTTTTATTGTTATTAAGTCCATAATAAAGGGGTATAGGTGTGTTTCTTTAAAAAATACAATACTGTATTCCTGAATAGTTACATTTTCTTTCATTAAAAGCAATTACATATGTAGTTAGTAGTGCACTGTTTAATAATTTTGTAAGTGCTTTGTTTTATATTACTTATTGCGGGGTTTAAAGATTAAAAATGATATAAAACATATACTGGCATCATGTGATGCACTCATAAAAGTCAAAATTCTGAAATAATCAAAGTGTTTTAGTTGAATATATTATCTACACATCCAGATAAAGATGGACGGAAAATGGTAAAATAGCCTTTACCCCTCAAAATATTTCAACCAAGCGTTATGGCTGTTGAAAAGATAGAATTTCTCGCCATCATAAATTAACACCCAACCTTTTGTTAGCCCTACCTGGCCCATGGGTTGAGAAGGAGCGACGTAAGCGTTGTTGAGAATGATAGATTTTACTCACAATTTAAACTTACTTCACATTAGCTTTCAACAATATTTCAGTTATATCGTGGCGATCAGTTTTATTGGGAGAGGAAACCGGAGGAAAACCACCGACCTGTCGCAAGTCAATGGCAAACTTTATCACATTATATTGTATCGAGTACACCTCTCTATGAGCGGGTTTGGAAGTCACAACTTTAGTGCTGGTAGGCCCTGATTGCACAGGTAGTTGTAAATCCAATTACCATACGATGGAGTGGGGGTGACCATGAAAAGGGCAAGAGTAACTGTTCAGCAGCTATATTCAAATCATTGAATGCAAAAAATTAATACGACATATGCCGATGGATAATCTTGTATCCAAAGGCAATGCAGACATGAACAAACTATAAAAAAAGATCACACACCATGGTTTTTTCCCCAAAATTTGTATCATATATCACAGGCTCTTGTGTAGAGTCAAAAATATGCTCGCCATGTACCTAAAATACATGTAGAGTCAAAAATATGCTCGCCATGTACCTAAAATACCAATGCCACGTATTTTAGGTACATGGCGAGCATATTTTTGACTCTACACAAGCGCCTGTGCATATATGTACCTGTATGCTACATTATATAATATAATATATATGTATACATGTAGGTACAATATATATAAATGTCTAAGTAGCTTGCTAATGAAATGCCAAAAAATTAAAGAAACTTACGTTTAGATGTGACCACAGTTTCAGCTGTATTATTAGTATATGTACATAATCAATAGCAGCGTTATGGATTAATATAAGTTTTGTAACTTGTTTCCGAATCCTATTAATGATTCATCCAAATAGTTTGTACATATTCATGCTTGTATTGAATTACTTAATTAAATATGTTTACACGCAGCGTCGGATTTAAATACCCAGTACACAGGAAATACCCACAAGACTATTTTTAAAACAAAATCCAATATCTAAATTTAGACTTCATTTTTTAAAATTATTCCAAATCAATTTTAAAAAAATAATGATTCTTACTTTGTTTAAATGACAGGAGGAAATTCCATATCCTATTTTTATACATGGGTTTCATGTTGCTTATTAAAATAAAACTATATAAGTATAAGTTAATACTCATGCGAAAAATACACAAACTGGTTTAAACGTACCGGGTGTTGACTTGTATATACTATTACATATAAAAACAACACTAGAAGGTAAGCCAATATATTGCAGTCATGTTAAGGTTGTCCATCAATTGAAAATCCATTAAAAAAAACGTGTTTTTACTTTTTGGTTCAATACACGTGAAAATAAATTAATTTTACTCATTTAAGCCATAAACCAATAAAATTATGTGTGATCTACTCAAAATGAAAATAGAATAATATTAGGAATCAAACACAGAGGTCACGTGATCACATTAAAGAGAAAGTAGCACTAAAACCGAGCAGAACAACGGCATAACGATGTTCAATACAAGTAATGAAGGAACCGGCGGATTGGGGATATCATATAAGAAAAATGCGTGGTATAGTGTTGAATTTCATTTAATTAAATGTGCGAATAGATTGAAAGGCCAAATATGCAAGATACCCCCCTTTTTCCGAGCCTGTTTTCTTCTTCTTCCCGTAAGGAGTGTACTCAAGGCTGAGTGTAATTACTCCGTGCATGTCCGGACTGTACAGTTAAAATCAGTATTATTTACAGTTAAAAACAGGGTGGAACACTATTTACACCTGGGACTGCACGGGAAGGGTAATAGAAATAGAAATAGAAATAAGTTTATTAACCAAATCAGGGCCCCAGGAGGGCATATACAAATAACAATTATGATTGATACACAACAACAATACAAATAACAATTATGATTGATACATAACAACAATATATCAATAATTGTGGTGCAGGCACACTCGGGCAGGAAAAGAGATATATGCACATAAATGTACATACACTTACTCACATATATATGAGGGGGGGGGGGATGAGAGAGAACATATACATATATATCAGGTGATTCATCACCAATCTGCAAGAGACACCTTGAGTCGATGCTAAAAGGAATAAAGTCCTACTTGTGTCTAGTGCAGACCGGCCATGTTGATATAGAAGAATTTTGATGTGGAAGGAATATTGTTTGGAACATGGAAAGGGATCAGAGCTTTTGGATAACCAGCAGCGAGCATCAAGGGACGATGCCAAAAAGAATATTTTCTTTCTCATGCTCAATGCAGGTCATCCAGTTTGCAGATCTCCAATTCCATTTAATCAAATAGTTGTTGATAAAAGATATTGACCTAGCCCTGCCTGGAAGTGGCCGATAGTACTGGCCTGACGTACATCTGGTGGTATGCTGTTCCAGGTGATGATGGTACGAGGGAAGAAGGAAAAGCGATATACATCTGCTCGTGTATATATAGTCCTGAAGGCTGCAATCCCCCTAGTTCTACTATCAGCTGGTATGAGTAGATGTTCTGCATGGATTTCAACTAAGTTATGTACGATCTTATACATCAGAACAGATCTTGCCTTTGTGCGCCTTTGTTCAAGTGATTCCCATTTTAAGTTGGAGATTATAGATGTAACTGCTCCTGGTTCTCGGTCTTGGAAGTTGTTCGAAACAAATCGTGCAGCTCTTCGTTGTACAGAGTCTAGTTGGAATATCTGGTTTTTGTTGAATGGGTCCCATACAGCACTTGCATATTCAATAGATGGTCTTACTAGTGTTGTGTATGCAGCTTCTTTAACTTCTTTCGGACATGCATGTATGTTACGCCTGAGGAAGTCGATGGTACGATTGGCTTTGGCTGTGATGTTACTGATGTGATTTGCCCAGCTCAGGTCGTTGCTAATGGTTACACCTAGATATTTACTGTCCTTTGTTACTTCTAACACTTGGTTATGCAGTAAATAGTTGTATTCTGTTGGTTTCCGTTTCTTTGAAATATGGAGTATAAAGCATTTATCTGTATTGAATGACATTTGCCAAGTTTTTTTCCCATTTCTGAAGTTGGTGTAGGTCTTCTTGGAGCTGCAACTGATCGGCGTTGATGTTGACTACACGATACAGTAGGCAGTCATCGGTAAATAGTCGAACGTTGGATGTAACTGAATCCGGTAGATCGTTGATAAATGCAAGAGAAAGTAAGGGTCAAAGCACTGTTCCTTGTTGTACGCCTGAATCAACGGCACAAGTTGATGAGTGTGTGCCTTCTAGAAGTACCTGTTGTGTGCGGTCTGTAAGAAAGTGGCGTATCCATTGCAGAGTATTTCCTCGAATCACGTAGTGGTCAAGTTTTAGTAGAAGTCTATTGTGTGGAACTTTGTCAAAAGCTTTTGAGAAATCTAATCTATGGGATTTTTCTTGCTACGTTCAACCCCTGTATTCTTTGCCATATGAAAATATCGTAAAGTCTGTTGACTGTTAAAATTTTGCCAAGATCAGTCTTCGGGATGCCGTTGTTCTATTGCATTTTTTAAAATTTAATAAACAAATGCTAAAAAACGTTTATTTTAAAACACTTACAGGACGTAGGGTTTTTGTAATATCGATTGCGGACGTTTAAATATTCCGGATAAGTTACGTCACAGGAAACGTCATGTCATACAATCGTGGTTTTCATTTTCATTTAATAATCAGCGTAGTAACAATTTTCCTTAAATACATGTTTTATAGATGTGCTTTAAAAGCTTCCTTCTTCACAAATTAATTTGTATTATTATACCTCACATAATAAAGAATCAATTATATTGGTTAAAAGATAATCACATGACATAAAATAATCTGGATATTTTTGCTTCTAATCGCCGCCAACGGTGAATAACCTCAAGAATTACACACGTCCATTGAATAACCCTATTATTCAATGGTGTAATAACCCTCGGAAAATTACAACGTCCAGTGAATAACCCTAATGGAATAATACTTTAACAATTCAAATATTAAACAGTATATTTCAACTGTTTGTTCGGTATAATAAAACAGTTACGGCCCTCTGAATCGATGAATATCCAAGCCCGAGGGAAATAACCCTAGTGGGGTTGACAATATACAATTACTGTCTTTTGTTGAGGTAAATGTGCAGTGTTATTGACTTTTGTGAAAACAGATATTCACTGAGCCCGAAGGGCGAGGTGAATATCTTAGTTTTTCAAAAGTCAATAACACTCACATTTACTGAAACAGAAGACAGTGATTGTTTTATTCTATTATCCGATACGTTTTTTTTTTTTTTTTATACATGTACTTCCCATAACCTCATATTGATCAAGTTCAAGTGTAGTAATTGTTTTATTACAAAAGATTCTTTTTGTCCTTAATTTTTATATTACATATGTTTTTCAATATTATTATTTAAATATTAAAATTTTGAAATTTTATGAAAACTGAAATTTTTGAAATTTTTTGAAAATTTTGAAATGTTATGAAAATTTTGAAATCTTACGTAAATTTTGAAATTTTGAAATTTTGAACTTTAAATTTAAACAATTTAAAAATTTTAAATTGCGATTTGATTGGACGATATAAATATCGGGTTTTACCTTTTCTAAAAATATGCTGCACGAGGCATTTTCCGCGTTATCGGAGTCAATAACCTTTTTTATTCATTTGGCTGTCTATGTAATTTTACTATTAGTATAAATATATTATAGAATAATTTGGATATTCACCTCTTCCGAGGGCCATAATTGTATATTGTTTATCTGCTGAAATATCTAAACAACAACGTTACCGTAGCATTGTATATGTGTAGACCCTCTCTACTGCTTTTTTGGATAATAACAATAGAAGCAGGGTCGTCTTAACAGCATCAAGGGCCCTCGGGAAAAACAGTGCACTGGGGCCCATACCTACACAACCACTCATAGGAATAAAACTGTAAATGTATATAAAATTAAACATATATATATTGTATTGGTATTTCCAACAAAGTCAGTGTTTAAACATTAGACAAACATACAGTACACAACATACATAGATAAGCATGGGGCCCCTATGCTCGTGGGCCTCCGGACAACTGCCCCGCGTGCCCATGCGTTAAGACGGCACTGAATATACACCTTTCCTACATCGCTCCAATGTTAATGATAAAGATTTACAGACCACGCTGGACGCAATGTGATGATAATACCTTACATGACCCTTTGGGTCTGGTCATGGTGAGGTAAGCATTGATCCATGTGCGTTTTGTATAAACATGTACTATATATGCACGCACTACAAAATAGTCCCAAAACTTGATAACGTAAAATAGTTAAAGCATTTGGTTTTGCCGTTTCTAAGAAAAAGATTGAATATTAATAAGAAAAGTGATGGATAACAGACGACGGACACTAAATGATAATACTTCACTTGGCTGTTTTGGCCAGTTGAGCTTACAAACATGCTTAATTTCAAATAGGTAAACATCATACAAATATTCAAAAACCACAAGAAATACTAAGGTTTGGTAAATAAGTAATGAAGTGAGTGATTGTTGTTTAACGCCAAACGAGCAATATGAAGAACTTGATATTTCCAAGAACTCTGGTAAACCTTACAAAAATACTACTTTTGACAAAGAAGACATTTTGGCAAATCACAGTCATATTATGTTATCAAATATTGTGTACTTAAAGTTGTCTTAGTTGTGTTTGTCATGTTCTGTATTGATAATCCTTTGTTTGGATTTTTAGATCAATAAAAATTATTATTATTATCATTATAAAAACGGACGAACATATTTTAACTTATAGACTTACTAACACACATGATTTTTCAAGGGGGTCCATGTCTTTGTTCGGCATATATATTTTTTAAATTTCTTAGTAATCTTAAAATTTGTCGAAAAAAGTGGGGTTTCCAACCACGGAATACTCCTTTCTTGATCCGACCCTATTACACATACATTCATATATTATATTTGTTCCTACTGTTCGGCTGCATGACAGAACTGAGATCAGAGAAAGAAATTATTCCCTTTAATATAAAATATATCTAATTCAAAATTTGAACCCTAAGTAAGCCCCGTTTCAAGACACAGGACATTAGGGTTGGGGTTATGGTGTTTAACGCAGCTTTCAACAATGTTTCAGTTATTTCGTGGCGGTCAGTTTTATTGATTGAGGAAACCGGAGTACCCAGAGAAAACCACCGACCTGTCACAAGTCACTGACAAACTTTATCACTTGTACAATAATACCCTCAGCAATGCTATTGTATAAATACGGTCTTCTAATATAGTATTATTACGGGATGTTTTTCATATTGGCCTAGTTATAGGTCCAAGGCCTGCTGTATTGGCCTGAGGCGCAGCCGAACGCCAAAACAGCAGACGGAGGACCTATAACAACGCCAATATGAAAAACACCACGTAATGATACCTTTATTAATTAACCAGTCCAATATCGCTCGGGACTTTTACTTGCAATTGTCGAAACGTCTAGTGGATTCCGATCTAGCTGTTATTGGACTGACTGGAATTGGGCCAATACGGAAAATATCCGTATTGGACTGGTTTTTGCCGTATTGGCCCAATGAAAGTTTTTATATTGTATTGACAGATTTGACCATATATAGGCTAATAAATCAAAGTTAATTAATAATATCAGTTACAGACCGCTGTTCGAGGCCGCTGATATAGGCCGATATTTTTGTCAATCTTTATATGAAAGAGCTTAAGCAATGTTGTAATAGGAAAATTAGGTAAACTGGTTCACAAACAAAACTGTTCTCACGACTTTTGTTTTATTTCATAAATTATAACATTATTATTGTACAAGTTAGATACATTACTATTGAAACAAAAGAAGTTGCCCGTATTGGATATAACGGGTTTCTTTTTTCCGAATTCGTACTCATGCGGTAAAAGAAAGCCGTTATATCCAATACGGACCGCTTCCATTGTGTCAACTGTAATGTATCTTATACATTTTCTACAGGTTAATTAAACAGAAGGGACATTTATATTAGATTTTACTTTTATTTTAGGATAATGGCAAACATTGGTTCATTCAGAATTGTACTTATCGGGAAAACTGGAAATGGAAAAAGCAAAACAGGAAACACAATTTTAGGACAAAACGTTTTTGAGTTTAGTGCTCAAGCACAGTCTGTAACAATTTCTTGTTTACTAAAAGAAGCTAACAGGTTTGGAAAGCGTCTCTGTCTCGTCGACACGCCTGGCTTGTTTGATACACGAACAGATAATACTAATGTCCAATCAGAAATCAAGAAATGTATATCTCTTACTACACCAGGACCACATGCCATCATTCTATGTGTTCAAATTGGCCGATTAAAACAAGAGGATATAGAAACTGTTAACTTTTTTGTCAAACACTTTGGAGAGTCAATGATGAAGTATGTTGTTGTATTATTTACAAGGTTTGACGACTGGAAGCGAGATCATGAAGATGATATACAAAACAGCCAAAATATAAATGGCTATATTAACTCACTCTCTGGTGAACTAAAATCATTTTTACACCGGTGTAATGACCGATATATCCCCTTTGATAATACCCTGACGGGGGTTGCTGCAGAAAATCAAGTAAAAGATCTTATCAAATTGATAGAGGGAATGGTCCAAGAAAATGGGGGGAGTCATTACACAAATGCCGATTATGCCGAAGCAGAGAGAAAGCTCAGAGAAGAAGCAGATAGAATCAGACATCAACAGGAACGAGACAGACAAATGAGAGAGGAGAACATACGAAAACAACGGGAAGCAGAACTAAAGAAGGAACATGAAGAGATGGACAGAAAGTTAAGAGCACAACTTGTTCAAGCTCAACAGGAACAAGAAGCAGCAGATCGTCGTCGTCGTCGTCATCGTCACAGGAATCATTGCACATTGCAGTAAAGTTTTTGAAACAAGTATCATTGAAATCTACAAATAGACATACGAAGTTAGAGATTAATGTATATCTCTTGTTGAACTTTGAACTTTTGGCTTAATACTACCCGCCTTCAACAACTTGAAGATGATGTCAGAGGTCGCATGTGACAATTGAAAAAAACATTTCGTCAGTTAACTTTTGTTCAGATATATTTTATCGAAATACTCATGTTAAAGAGTATGTACACCGTTTATTCTACCTAGTTCTTAATAAAATTTTAATAATATAATTAGAAATACTATTTTTAAATGTAATGATCTGTTTGATCTACTAGTGTTTACTTCAAGGGGACAGTATTTAATATTCATGAACAAACCAGGCATACATGAAATAAATCATGTAGGTAAACAGATGGCAATTGGATAGGCCAATGGGGATATAATGGGAAGGGTCGGAAATATCTACTTTGCACCAGGGCACCAAATTACCACTCCTAACATACTGTTAGATACTACTGTAAGTTGTACTTTGAGTGCAAGAAGTGTTGCATTCTCTATACACGAAGTATTAATGTGCGTCATGTTTCAAGGGCTTGATCTGCCAGAAAATCTAGAGGCCGGTCCTTTTCTATACCCTCTCGGAATTTAATACATTACACTTATACCACATAATGTCATTTGTTTGGGGTTTTTTCGTTTTTCATTTGCTTCATACGATAAGTTTATACTTTGGTTGAAAGAATGTAATACAACAAAAGTTAATTGTTCTTTTTTTAATTACTCTCAATGTTACAGTTTATGTTGGGACTGATCATTTGTATTAAGCTTGTGTCAAACACGGGTATCAACACACTGACACCGGTTTGGTTTGGTTTTAGTGTTTAAAGCCACTTTCAACAATATTTCAGTTATATCGTGGCGGTCAGTTTTATTGGTGGAGGAAACCGGAGGACCCGGAGAAAACCACCGACCTGTCGCAAGTCACTGGCAAACTTTATCACATAATGTTGTACACCCCGCCCTGATCGGGATTCGAACATACAACATCAGTGGTGATAGGCACTGATTGCATAGGAAGTTGTAGTCCAACTACCATACGATCACGGTCACGACAGCCCCTCACTGATACCGGAGTCTGTGTCCCATTTGGATGCATATATGAAAGTTATTTTCACGTTGTGGATGGGACAGGAGATGCTGACATATTCGATGCATTTTGTTGAACTGCCAACAAAACGAACAACCGTCTCTCATCTCAAATCATTGAACACACAAATTGCACGACATATATGCTGATGGAAATCCAGGTCCTGGCTTCGAACTGGCACAAAAATGTGACGGGGTTATTAAAGGTTCCTTCTCATTTGCTCTCCAATGGCAATACAGGTATAAACAATCAACAAAAAGAGATACATAGAAAACGACGACACACTATCACAATCAAAGTGCCGAGGTTCTGGTCTAGCTGCAGGTTTTTTTTTATTTCAATGTGATGTTCTTTCACTTATTTCAAATAATTCAAACTAAAAGAAAGTCCTTCAGATAAAATTGTTTGAGAGGAATTGGTAGCTAAATGAATACGACTAAGCACATAACACTTGTAATGCTGAAAAAGGGCACATCTTATTCAATATGTACCAGGTTTCCATAAAAATATTTCCCCGGCCCATTTGTTTTTGTTTTTTTCTCTTCTACGATTTCCTTTCTGTTATGTTATTCCGCCCATCAAGCTTCATGTTTCTTCCACTACTTTGTCTTCACACTCTCCAAGAAAGACTCAATGAACCTGTATATCATTGCTTAAGAAAATAAGAGGTTGTTTTGGTAAATACTGATTCTGTCATCTGTCTTGTTCGCATAAGTTTGGTACTATTTTATTTCTGTGGCTAGATACCATTTTTTGTCCATTACTTGAGTTAAAAGATCAAAGTTTTTAGTTGAACGTTAGTTGACACTCTTCGCATTTTTGTGGAATTATCATTTACTAAAAGTGTGACAACAACAATTACACAAAGGTAGATGCAAGATGTAAAACCACAGATAGTTTTGTCCTTTAGATTAACCCATGCATATTTATAATCATATTCTAGAGACCAAAAATAATATCCTAAGATGTACAGATATATTGAGTAGAAGCATTTGACAACATTGGTCAAGAAAAAAACTGAAGAATACGAATGTTAATGAAACCTTTCTGTCAATCCAATTAAAATTTACCTTCTAAATTTGAGCATAGTGGGATAAATAACAGTTGAGTTGAATATCTTGAGATTAAGACGGTGTGGTATTTGACCCAAAATATTCGAATACTCCCCTTATCTTTAGCACAAAATGTTGTACAAAGATCAAAATCATGTAAATTCTGACCAGTTTGTTACATGGTTTGTGTTTCATGCTGATCCCATTTACTGATATGTCTTTGGTAGGAACCGATCGGTAATCAAATCACTGATATCTCTTTGGTAGGAACTGATCGGTAATCAAATCACTCGTCCGCTATTACTGATATGTCTTTGGTAGGAACCGATCGGTAATCAAATCACTCGTCCGCTATTACTGATATGTCTTTGGTAGGAACCGATCGGTAATCAAATCACTCGTCCGCTATTACTGATATGTCTTTGGTAGGAACCGATCGGTAATCAAATCACTCGTCCGCTATTACTGATATGTCTTTGGTAGGAACCGATCGGTAATCAAATCACTCGTCCGCTATTACTGATATGTCTTTGGTAGGAACCGATCGGTAATCAAATCACTCGTCCACTATTACTGATATGTCTTTGGTAGGAACCGATCGGTAATCAAATCACTCGTCCGCTATTACTGATATGTCTTTGGTAGGAACCGATCGGTAATCAAATTACTCGTCCACTATTACTGATATGTCTTTGGCAGGAACCGATCGGTAATCAAATCACTCGTCCGCTATTACTGATATGGACCGATCGGTAATCAAATCATTCGACCGCTATTACTGATATGTCTTTGGTAGGAACCGATCGGTAATCAAATCACTCGTCCGCTATTACTGATATGTCTTTGGTAGGAACCGATCGGTAATCAAATCATTCGACCGCTATTACTGATATGTCTTTGGTAGGAACCGATCGATAATCAAATCACTCGTCCGCTATTACTGATATGTCTTTAATAGGAAACGATCGGTAATCAAATCACTCGTCCGCTATTTTTTTTAAAATACATTTTAACCTTCTTCTCTTTTTGACACCATTGGGCATCTTGTTTCTTTTGTGTATTTACGATCAACAAAAAACATAAACTTTTTGGAGGACCATTCAATGAACATTCCTACCTAATTGGTCACCAAGTGGTTTCAGAGAAAAGATGAAAATGTAAAAGTTTACGGACGCCAAGCGATAACAATACCTCACATCATCCTTTTTTCCATCTTCGCTAGCCAAGGGTTACGATCCGCTCTACTCAACTTCACCCTTGGCATCGTTAGTCGGATTTTCGTAATTTCCGCGCACTGCCACCTGCTGGATTTTGACAGTTACGCCCCTTGTAATGATGTCATTTTCAGCCAAACGACGCGAGGCTTTCATTTCCTTTCGTTTGAATGCCCTGAAAATTGACTCGAGATTATAATATGGCTGATTTTCAAGCGAAGATTTGACGAGGCTCATACTGTTATTCAATGGTAAGCTAGTGCTTTTATTTCAAACTTACAACATTATTTTATATGTACACGCATTTTTATTTTGTTGACATTTTTCCTACAGAACATGTGCTTTTTGTAAAGCGCGTTCTGATTGGTAGCTGCATTACATATAAACCTCGAAAATCTGTCTAACGATGCCAAGGGTGAAGTTGAGTAGAGCGGATCGTAACCCTTGGCTAGCGAAGATGCTTTGTATCAGGTGGGCTAAAAATATATAAGTTCGTAAATTAAAGATTAATAATGATTTGAGCTCCGAACTCTTATGACACACCTGCAATTTCATTTATTCAATGCATGGGCTAAATACGATCTGTACTGCCGAAACACAGTGTCACAGTGTATAACCGGACAGTTTTGAAAAACGGAAGTTGCTGTACTGTCCGACCAGGTAAGGTTAGTTGCTTGCAGAAATTTCGACATTTTTGGATGATTATCCGTGATTTATTCTTTGAAAGTGGATCAACCGAAGCAACAAAAATAAAAAAATACTGCAAAGGTATGTCATTTATATTTCTGATCAAATAACACTGCCCTATTTGAACACTGAAACTGGAAATCGTCGTTTAAACATCGTGGTGGTATGTTTTCGCTCGAAGAAAAGGGGTAAAAATCTAATTTTTCTCCACTTATTCTTTAAATTATGTAAAATATGTTCTCACTATCTGATGAAATAGACATCGACGTTTTCAATGCAAGGAAAATATGACCGTAAACGCACTCATTTTCCTTACGACGGGTACATTTAACATCGTTCTTCATTCTACGTCACTGTACGCCTAATTGCTAACGAATTTTTCAGTCCTGTCCGCACACTTGTGTATTCCTTCAAGTTTCGAAGTTGTTATCTGTTGTTCTAAAATTTCATACTTTTTTACGTCATAATTTACTATATACTTATGTTAAATTTGAACTTAAAAATATAAATTTTGAGTTTAACTTACTGTTATTCAAAAATTGCAAAATTATTTCAAAATTACTGTAGGAAACTATATTAAATTTGAATTTTAATGGTGAAAATTTTATGAAAATCGGACCAGAAATGACTGGTAGAATTTTTGGAAAAAAGAGAGCTTTATATATAATATATAAGTAAAAGACATTTGTTCATAAATACAAAAAAAAATTATATGGCACAATACTGTATGTATTGTTTCATTTCAAACAATTCGTATGACATATTTTTTTATTGATGTAGTTAACTCATGAATACATAAGAAAAGAATTGCAGAAATTTATATTCAATTGTTTTTATGTTTAAATTTTATACAGACTAAGTATTAGGTCATTTATTGTTGTTATAACTCATTTTTTACCTTCGTTTTTAAGTTTTCTTTTACAGAAGAAGAGATCCATTTTTTACTGTTGTTTTTATTATTTTTATTAAAGTGTACATGTTATAGCATGAAATATTTTGCTTATGTTAGTGTATTAGGAGATGTAATTATGTCATCTTAGTCGTTGGACAGATAGAAGTGATGAGTTTTTGCAGGAAACCTATTAATAGATATGCACATAGAATCACCCAAAACATTTTGCATTGCGATTTCTGATAATGTACTTTAAAATGAACCAACCAGCCAAACCACAAGTCCAGAGGTCGCAATTTGTTTTTGCAATATTCTGTGTCAAATCAAAAGCATAATTCATGTAAAATATATTTAAAAATTCTCCAGGTAGTGTCAAAGGGGAGAAAAATATCTTGGTTGGCAGGCGGGGTCATCGGATATGATTCTGAAAGGGGGCCACACAAGGACCATTCCACCAAGGTCTGGTCCCAATTGGCCAAGTTAGTTTCAGAGAAGATTTTAAATGATTTTTTTGTGTCGAATTTTCTATTTACAGCAATGGCGGCCATCTTGGTTGGGAGCGGGATCATCTGATACAATTCTGAAAGAGGACCACCCAAGCACCATTAATCTTGCCAAGTTTAGTCTCAATTGGCCCAGTGGTTTCAGAGGAGAATATTAAAATACAAAAGGTTAACAGCGGACGGACGGACGACGGACTCCCAGTGGTAGCAAATGCTCACGGGTCAGGTGAGTTAAAAAACTTCTAAGGAAATGACTAAGATCAAAATGTTAGATAATGTGTTTTTAATATACTATTCCTGAAAGTCAAATCCAAGTCTTTTATGCGGTAATATTTTTTCTTCGTTGCACTGATGGTCTTATAGGTTTTATTCCCTTACAATGGTGCACCAAATTTCGTAATGGTCGCATTTTTTCGCTTAGCATGCTTCCGCTCAGCCCTGTCTTCAGAATCGAAGAAATGATCCTTTGGTTCTATTAACTGTATATTGAATGGGTTTAGAAATACCTTTTTTACTGCGGATTCCGATGGCTTTACGCATTACTCTCGGGACTCGTCTTATATTGCACCGGTACATTGTGGCGAGAATTAATTCCTAATGTATGAAACACGATATTCGTATCAATCACGTACATTGTAGTTGTAAAAGACAATCATTGCAGTCAATGTATAGACACCTGCTGCTAGAGGAAGATAACTCTGTAAACGGGAGAAAACTCATTTAACTTGTTCCAAAAACTGGGAATAAGATACATATGTATTTGAATCACATATCATATAAGATTACTGAATATCTGGTAAATGTAGTTCCTTACAAGTCTTCCAATGCAGGCAGCACATAAACTATCTTAATTTTCGGTGAAATTAAATTTGTAAAGGATTAGACTGTAGAAAAGTTCTCGATCAACTTTAACAGAAAACAATTAGGCGGACAGATTAGTTTTAAGATTCAGCAATTAATGATAACGTACAGTAGCAATTAGGTGTACAGTAACGTAGAATGAAGAACGATGTTAAATGCACCCGTCGTAAGGAAAATGAGTGCGTTTACGGTCATATTTTCCTTGCATTGAAAACGTCGATGTCTATTTCATCAGATAGTGAGAACATATTTGACATAATTTAAAGAATACGTGGAGAAAAATTAGATTTTTACCCCTTTTCTTCGAGCGAAAACATACCATCCACGATGTTTAAACGACGATTTCCAGTTTCAGTGTACAAATAGGGCACTGTTATTTGATCAGAAATATAAATGACATACCTTTGCAGTATTTTTTTTATTTTTGTTGCTTCAGTAATCATCCAAAAATGTCGAAATTTCTGCAAGCAACTAACTTTACCTGGTCGGACAGTACAGCAACTTCCGTTTTTCAAAACTGTCCGGTTATACACTGTGAGTGTGTTGGATAAAGAAAATAGGCACATGTGGCTGTTGGGTGTCTTCAGATTAGAAACATTGCAAGTAAGCTTGGCTAGTGAGACCCCATCTCGTATATTTATAAAACAGTGGTGAAGTGTGCTTTTACATACTAAACAATAAAGGAAATACGCGTCACAAAGTACAACAAAATAGTATATATCCTATAATATATGTATTTATTTTTTTTTATTTAAACGTAAAAATTTATCCCCCCTTTTATTTGCTCCCTCTCTCTCTCTCTCTCTCTCTCTCTCTCTCTCTCTGGCAGATTTTCCCCCCGCCTGCCAGGTATTGAGACAAGGCTAATGAAAAACACAGACATATTATTGTTTTTCTTCTGCTTTCATAATTTCAGATTATTTATACTTTTCTGGAAATTATGCGACGGAATAGATATATATAACACACAGCCCCACCCAACCCAAATTAAAAAGACCAAAGGTTGCTCTCTTGTCTTGAGTATTGCGGAAAATGCATGAATAGAAATATCAATATTTATTCCATTTAAATCGAAAGTTACATTTTTTCAGGTCTATTTAGTTAAATTTAAACATAGATTTTGGGTTTACCTAGCTATTTTTAGCCGTCAATTTTATGTTGTATTAACAAAACAGACGCAATCATTAAATTATCTATTTTCTCTTTATAAGAAACTTTTATATGAACAATATTATACGTAAATTATATAAGTATTAATGAAGAAATAAATCATGGAAGCCAGAATGTGTTTTGAGTTTTAATATGGGTTGGTGGATGTTAGTAAATTTTATCCCTCTAACATCCACCAACTCATGTTAAAACTCAAAACTCATTCTGGCTTCTATGATTTATTTCGATTCTGGTATGTCTAAGAGTACAAATACGGTAGTATACTTTGATTGGAGGACGGTAATTTATATTTACGTTTGTGGACAATGTCGCACACAATTTATGCTGCCAAATTCGAGCAGACGATAAATAAGCCCATTGCTATCGATCTCGGATTGAGTTTTTGATAATGTTTGAAGTTGTTCAACACTGTTTATAATGAAAACGTCCCACAAAAGTGATGAATTAAAAAAATTTAAGAAAAAGGGGGGAGGGGGGCCACAAATCGGGTACCTATGCTGTGGATGATTAAAGACAATAGATAAAAAAAATATCACAAATTTATTTAAATTCTTTTTTTATCTGGTATTTGGTATGTTTAAGCACTGCACTTTAGTAAAGCTAAGGGGAGTACACTTAAACTAAGTTTTGGTGGAAAATGATGCATCATCATGAATAAAAATATGATAATGGTTTTCCTTACGTTTCAGGTCATTCAGAGATAATAAACAATGTTTAAATCGAAAGTAAATTTTTTTAAAAATGACTAATAATTCGATTATGTTAAATTTAGAAATGGGAAATTTAAAAATCCATCTGGGGTTTTCCTGTCTATAAGCTATTATAATCCGTAGATTTTATTATAATATACTAGACGTTACCCAAACACTACATCACATGCATGTTTAATAGTAAGTTGCTTTACATTTTGATACTTAAATTCTAGGGGGGAGGTCACTTCTATATACAAAGACAAGCCGCTGGATTGGGTCGACTTTTTCAGCTTTCAAATGAAATATATGATTGGGTCGTAACTTTCCCACTTTTAAAAATATATCAATGGATGGGGATTTTAAAGATATGAATAGCCTATCCAGTTTCTTTATTGCACAGATAAATGCATTTCTTATAATTTAGTCTTATGTATGATAGTTTTCGCATTTTGAATATATGAATGGGTAATCAGTGGCGGATCCAGAGGGGGCGAATGGGACGTTCGCCCCCCCCCCCCTTAAAAAAAAAAAAAAAAAAAAAAAAAAAAAAGAGAGAGAGAGAGGGGAGGGGGCGGTCTTCCGTCCCTCTATTAAGCATATCAGCATTCATTCATTCGCCTGTTAAATGTAATAAATCATTATATATGCTTACCGTTGCATTGCTCTGTTAGTTTATCTAATTACTTTTGTACTTTTGAAGCAGTCGACGATTAATCAGAAAACAAAGTGATATTATAATCCCTTAGACATTAATTTTATCAAAATCCATCCATTCTACAAACACTTCAATACAAATTACCCCATTTTCAACAGAGAAACTTGAGAAAATTGGCTAATATAGCACGCCGGGTATTCGGAAACTCGGTGCAAGCTAGTTATTTTGAACGTTTTCATTGGTCAATTTTGAATTTTTGGACACTACATACCGCGGAGCATGCTGTTTCGTGTTCCGTTGCCGTCATGCTCCACGGTCTGTAGTGTCCAAAAATTCAAAATTGGCCAATGAAAACGTTCAAAATAACTAGCTTGCACCGAGTTCAAAGTGTCCGCATCTGTTCCGAGTATACGAATACCCGGCGTGATAAGGAAATCAGGGAAGTCACAACTCCAGATAGATAATTTCAAGTGACATCTCCCTTTAATTTACACTCACTGCTTAGAAACTATTTGGAGAAGATTCATGCGTTTTAATACACTTCATCACATTCACAAAATGCTTCAAAATTGTTGACGGAAAAGCTTCCTAAATACTCAAAACCCAGGAGCTTCCGGGGGGGGGGGGTCGCTTCGCTTCGCCCCCCGGGGCTCCCTACCAGGGCTCTGCCCTGAACCCGCTGGAGACCTTAAGCGGTCCCCAGACCCCTCGCCGACTTTCGTCCCCCCTAACACAAAATCCTGGATCCGCCCCTGCGGTATAGTTTTCATGCTGAGGGTATATATGAATAGGGGTGGGATGTTTTTTAGACCATAGCGGCACCACTGCACCCAACTTTACCAGAAGTAATCCCATTCTTATATTATGAAGGTTTTGAAGTCCATGTATATTTAGTCATCTACCAGATAAATCCAGTTGTAATTTAAATACTTATTAAATAATAAGGGAATAATGAATTGGAAATTATGTTTTAGAATCCTGCTTCAATTTTTTTTCAAATTTTAGGGACCAATGCTTTTGTTTTCTTTATTGCAAAAATGTTAGAATCTTCATTTTTAGTTAAGTCAGCAACGATTCAGCGGACTTATTCATGACAAACACAAATTATGTACGAAAAGTGACACTGTGCGGAAGTGTACATTGCCATAGGAGAAAACAGGATAATCGATGCCTTGCAATGGATCACCTATTCGACAAACTACACACAGCTTTGCCTTTACGTTTTCCGTCACACATTTTATTTGTCAATCGTAAAAACTCTGTTATTATCGTTACCCATCTAAAGTCCATTCTCGCTACCGATCTAATGGTCATCTAGGCAGAGAGAATGGCATAGTATTTTAATGCATTCATAAAAACGTTAGTTTTTAGCAAACGATACATTCGGTTATTCAACGCATGTTTATAAAAATACAATCATTATTCCTCGAAATATATGATGAAAAAATTAATATTTTTATTTTTATTTCAAAAGGATATGGCTGAACCACCGAGAAATCAACTACGTATGATTTTAGTTGGCAAGACAGGAAATGGAAAGAGCAAAACTGGAAACACAATACTAGGGCAAAACGTTTTTAAATTTGGTTCTCAATCAAAGTCTATTACAGAGACTTGTCAACTGCGGGACGCATTTAGGTTTGACAGGCAAATTAACTTGGTAGATACTCCTGGTGTATTTGACAATAGAAAATGTAATGAAGAAGTACAGAATGAAATAAAGAGATGTATTGGATTGACGAGTCCTGGTCCCCATGCCGTACTATTGTGTGTTCCTTTTGGACGTTTTACAAAGGAAGATGTAGAAACTATACACCATTTCTGTTCATATTTTGGTGAAGACCTGATGAAATATGTCATCGTTTTGTTCACAGGATTTGATAATTGGAAACGTGATCAAGAAGAAAATTCTCTTGACCCGACCATTACAGGGTTTATGAATACCCTTACACCAAATCTAACTGAATTTTTGCAAAAATGTAGAAATAGATATATTGCATTTGACAACACTTTAAAGGGGAGTGAAGCAGAAATCCAGGTAAAAGAGTTGTTAGAAATTATTGAGAAAATGGTGTCAGAAAATGGAAATTCCTGCTACACAAACGAAGACTATCGAAAAGCAGAAATAGCCTTGCAAAAACAAATTGAAGAAATCAGACAACAAAAGGAAAAAGAAATCCTTGAAATGCAACTTAAAATGAAAAAGGAAATTGATGCGGAGTTGAGGAAAGATTATGAAGAAAGAGAGAAAAAGCTGAGAGCAGAAATAGACAGAATAAGAGACGAAGTACAACAATCAGAGGGTTGGTGGGAAGGCGTGTTAAGAGCCGGAATGAATCTTCTCGGAAAAGTGTTTAAATTTTGATGTTATCATGTTTGATAATCATGAGCACGAATCGTCTCACCACGGAAGATGGGAAGGGCCAAAACCAGTATTTATTCTAATTTGTTAATGCATATTACTAATCTGTCATAGCAAATCATATATTTACAGATTAACAATCTTACAATTTATTACGACAGATAAGTAATATGTAATAAGCTATAACAAATTAGAATTAAAATTATTGGTGTGGCCCTTCCAGGCTTCCGTATCTTGCGGTTTAAAAACGAATGACATTTCTTTTTATAACATTTCATTTCAGTAGTTGGACCACAGGCGCTCGTGGCACGGACCACCCCCCTTTTTCTAACTTTCTGTTTGCAAATTTATTTTCAATAAAATTTCTTTATTTCTTTATTATTTCATCTCTTTTTCCTTATTTTAACTTGTTCGTGTCAATATTCATACAATCTCATGTAAACATCAAATTGCATGTTTCGACTCTATATATAGTTTCGACTCTATATATATCTATATATATAGAGTCGAAACATGCAATTTGATGTTTACATGAGATTGTATGAATATTGACACGAACAAGTTAAAATAAGGAAAAAGAGATGAAATAATAAAGAAATAAAGAAATTTTATTGAAAATAAATTTGTAAACAGAAAGTTAGAAAAAGGGGGGTGGTCCGTGCCACGTGCGACTGTGGTTGGACAATATAGTAAAATAATTTTGTAATATAGAAATGTGTTCTTTTTCACAGTAAATGCGGGATTGTCCTCGGCAATTCAACTGAAATTCTAACTGTCATGATAAGTAGTCCTACAATATAAGACTCTGTACGAGGATTAAGAAAAAGGAAAAAGTCAACAAAAAAGGTGAATTTATAGAAACGAAACAATTGAATGCTTGATTGTTGATTACAGCGTCAACTATTTCATGTATATTCAGGACGAGAACAAATTGAACAATATATAAAACCTATACAGAAATATGACAGAGACGAATCAGCTACAATGAGCTTACTCCACTTCGAATTCTACAAAAGCGATCTTTAGCGTGCAGGGATCGTGGTCTCTCCAAACATGTTACCCACTATGATCCACGATGGGGCTTTCGGTATTTAAACCCGACACTCACAGGGCACCCATATCCAGCACCTGTGGGTTGTGCTCCGTCATCAGTACGCAGTGAAAACCGGGCATTAAAACAATGTCGAAAGTTGATGTTAATGTAGATTGCAATCATTGAGTGAGTGATTGTCGTTTAACGCCAAATGAGCAATGCTTCAGCTATATCATGGCGAAAACAAGTTACATTACATAAGATGAAGATGACGTCCGCTTTGTACTAGACTAACACACTGAGTTGGATCTTTATAGTGGTAGCTCATTGAAACAACAGTCCACAGGTAGACATGTCGCTCCACTCGGACACATTATCTTGATTCCGGGACAACCAGTCTTGGCTTTTACAACTTCATCTTGCGTGTTGAGCGGTAAAGCAGCAAATACCAGGTTTATAGTCTTTAGTTTGACCCGACCGGGACTCGAACCCACGATCTACCACACTTGAGTTGAGCACTAGCCATTATTTACAATCATTGATGATCTCTATGGTTTGACTTGAATCTTATTTCATCATAGGGCCGAATCATATTAGCTTTCTAAAAAGGCTTGCCTGACTTGTCACATATTAAACATTAGAGGTAAATTTGATAATTTTCTGATAAACTGGTTTTGGATATGCGCTTTAATCTCACTTGAATCGAAAAGTTATTTATGTGAGCTATTGTCATCACTTTCCATCCATCATGGTCTGTCTGTAAGCTTTTTATATTTCAATCTTTTCCGAAATTGTAACCAAACTTGGCCAGATTGTTCATTAAGTGGTACTTTTCTAATTCAATTTCTGGTCCTGATTCGCTCTTATTTTTGTTTACCATATGTTGTTTTATATACCAGTATATATGTTTGCTATATGTTCTGTAGTTTTTTCTAGTCACAAGCAGTAAACTATTCTAAATTGACAATTATGTATTATTATTATTATTAATAAAGTATTATTATTTAAAATATATTCAGGACAATAGATTCGACAAATTTATACCAATACAGCACTGTCAATTGTCTTTCTCAAAATTTAAACAGTTTAGCAACAAACTTCAGACCTGCTTTGACAACACCTTCAAACCAACCCTCGGATTCCTGTTGAGTAATAGGTCGTATGCGGTCAATGGATTCTTTCAGTTTCGTTTCTCTGGCGTCGTATTCTTTTCTTAGCTCTTCGTCTATTTCTTTTTTTATTTTACTTTGCAATTCTAATATTTCCTGTTCTTTTTGTTTTTTGTTTTCATGTATTTCTTGTTGTATTACTTGTTTAAATAGTCATCGCTGGAATAGTGTGTTCCATGTTCGTTCACGGTGGTATCAATCATTTCTATACGTTCTTGTACTTGTTTTCCCGCCTCATCTGCGTTGAGCGTATTATCGAACGCTATATATCTGTTCTTACACTTTCTCAAGAATGCTTTAGGATATTCCGTAAGAAATTCTATAAAACCATCAAAACCATGATTTCTTGCAGTGCTACCTTCGTTGTCTCTCTTCCAATCATCAAACCGCGTAAACAGAACTATGACATATTTCAGCAATGGCTCTCCGAAGTATTTTGACAAAGTGGTTGACGGTTTCTATGTCTTCTGCCGTAAAGCGACCAACTGGTACACATAAAATGATGGACCGGGGGTTGTTAGCCATATACATCTCATTATTTCACTTTGGATTTCTTCGTTTTCTCTACTTAGTATCAAATACTCCGGGGGTGTCGACAACATTCACGTGTCGTCCAAATCTCTCCACGTCACCTAATTGGCATGTTGCTGTTACTGATGCACTATGTGCACCAAACTTGAATGCGTTTTGTCCTAGTATTGTGCTTGCTGTCTTGCTCTTTCCGCTTCCGGTTTTTCCAAGTAATACAATTCTCAATTCATTGTTAGGTGGTTCTACCATTTTGTCTGGAAGAAAATAAGAGGTGTTCAAAGAATGGCTCAATTTGATTTGAATACTATCATGATATGAGCCAATCTGATTAAAATCACATCTTTTACGTGCTCCTGTTACTGATATGTCTGCACGTGAGAGATGTGATTTTAATCAGATTAAATATGCATGAGGTTTCAACTGAGATCAATTAAAATTGGATGTTTCCTTTATTTAAATGTTTTGCAATACACTAAATTAAGATATTGCAAAAACAATGTCCAACAGACATGCAATCTTAATTAGACAGTCCCTTTAAGACGCTGAGCAGATCTTAATTAGACAGTCCCTTTAAGACGCTGAGCAGATCTTAATTAGACAGTCCCTTTAAGACGCTGAGCAGATCTTAATTAGACAGTCCCTTTAAGACGCTGAGCAGATCTTAATTAGACAGTCCCTTTAAGACGCTGAGCAGATCTTAATTAGACAGTCCCTTTAAGACGCTGAGTAGGTCTTAATTAGACAGTCCCTTTAAGACGCTGAGCAGGTCTTAATTAGACAGTCCCTTTAAGACGCTGAGCAGATCTTAATTAGACAGTCCCTTTAAGACGCTGAGCAGGGTGGTAGAAAATGAAGTGAAAGAAAGACCTGACAAGACAGGACATTATCTTAATTAGACAGTCCCTTTAAGACGCTGAGCAGGGTGGTAGAAAATGAGGTGAAGGAAAGACCTGACAAGACAGGACATTATCTTAATTAGACAGTCCCTTTAAGACGCTGAGCAGGGTGGACGAAAATGAGATGAAGGAAAGACCTGACAAGACAGGACATTGCGGATGCTACAGGTTATGTATGACCTTATGTGCGATATGTATTAAGAGGACAAGTAAATAAGTTTTAAAGAATAATTCCACTTTTATATGAATTTGCCAATATTTATTGAAGTTGTTTTTATAACCATGCAAATGTAATTATTAGGCATTTCTTCGAGGCAAGTGTTCTATGTCCGCGTTTATTCACGGAAAATATAATTTAGGTTTAAGTAATCAGTTTTTTAAAAGAGGGTTTAATAATTTCAGCTTTCTACCAGTCTTTATGACAAGAGAGACGACTTCAGTTTGGTGTGGAACTAACTTGGTAAATGGAAACACTGATGACTCGATACAAGACGTCACCATCGGAAAAGCATTACCTGTTTCTCACTTTCGGACGAGACAATAAAACGTTGTTAATATCTAGGATATACATGTATTATAAAGTTAAGTTGTATCTATAATAATTTAACCTCTTGAAACTGTTTACACATTTTACATCATTTTTAAAAAAAATTAAAATATGCAAACATTATTTGTTAATGAACAAAATGTGCAAACTTTATTTGTTAATAAACAAAATGTGCAAACTTTATTTGTTAAAGAACAATTGTTAAAAAGTCACACAACAGAGATATATAACGTAAAAGCATCGACATGGTGGGCAAATTATATTTACACGAAATAGAAATTTACTAGATATAGACATGAGCGCAAAAATACTTACCAGTTTTTTTAATACCTCCAGAATGACAAACCGCGTATCAAATACTGAAGTGATATTCTGTGATTTCTTGCACAAAACCTTTCTTTTACAGGTAATTCCACATATTTCCCGTCCAAATATATTGTTTTTTCGCTTATTCTGCAAAAATGAATACATTTCAAGGAAATTGCAACATGTTCAATATTAAGATATGTATTTTTACCTTGTAGTTGGAAAGACATTTTTGATATAAGGAAAAATTATCAATACTATACGACAAAGGGATCGCCCCAGTTTAATATCATAAACATCTTCGAGTGGTCCTTAGAGCTGACCGCAAATGGTCAAATCACACAAACTTTATAATAGAAAAAGCATCCAAACACGTATCTGTTCTAAGGAAGCTGAAATTTAGAATGTCTAGAAAGTTTTTAGAAAAAAATTGTTTTTATTGGGATATTTATATGAAGTGTGGGATAAAGAATAAGGGACTGACATGCTACGCGCGCAAAAGAAAAACACGATCGAGACTCTTATGCTTTGGGTGTTTAAAGCCTCGTATATGAAGTGCCTACGATATTAATACACAGCTCGAGCTGTGATTGACTAGTTCTGAAAAAGCCTGCCCTTGGTATTTTTTTTTCAAAATAAAAGAAAAAGGTGCTAATTATATCCGGGCGGGTCACCCCTCAGGCTGTGGGACGATTGTTCTTAAATATCCATACACTTGGTAGTTTCTTTTATAATAAAGCATTAGGCATTTGTGTGCTAATAATACGATCTCGAGAGATCTTTTCGCGGTTTTGATGATCTGAAAGCCTTGTATAAGAAGAATGCACACTATAAATACCAAGGTGGGTCATTGATCAAGTTATGGTTAACCCCTTCTCTCACGACCATATTGAACATGTAGATTATTTTTTTCTTGCGCCAGTGCACAAATAAAGTATTCACGACTAACTTTCAGTAACTTTCCTTCCTTTTCTTAGAATTCTATTACTGTACAATTTTAATATAAGCATACTAATGTTCGCGCAAAGAAAACACAAGTCAGTTATCCAAACATACTTATTTTATTGCAGACTGGCTCCTTGTGGACAGGTTTCTAAGTTCTATTGCACGCTGTTGTCGAGGTCAAGCTTCAACTTAGACCACCTAACGACAATACTTAATCCAAGTACATTGAAAGGGAAATCATAAAACACGTCCAAAAAATGCCATGCCTATTGCGTTCTACATTCTTTCTGATCGATCTATTTTAGATATGAAAAATAATAAACCGGACATATCCCTTAGAGACAAAGATCCTGCGATATCTTCAAAATGTATCCGTATTATACTATACCCTTTCCAAACAGCATTCGAAATTTCGAAGTCAATTTCATTTTAGAAATTGTCATATTTGTCGAATCAGAAAGTAACAACGTTTACTCGAATCATCGCTTTCATTGTGTAATTTTAATAAAGAAATTAATCATGAAACTGTATATGTTGTATCTGCAATATCTATTTCCTGTGTTTTATTTTAAAACTATGTTGTAAATATACTTAGAAGTGTTTCATGACTTTATCATTCCTCTTTTTTTATTCGATGTGTAAGATTCGTGATGCAACTATCTTTTCTTATTTTGTTTGTTTATCAACGAAACATAAAAAACGAAGAATTTTGTCTCTCACATATATGTACTATGTATATATTTTCAGTTGAAATCATTGTGTGTCGAGTACTTTTTCCGTTTTAAGTATCCTGTTATACTATTGTTAATTTTTTATTATTTTCCCATTAAAACATATTACAAGGACTTTAACATAATATGTCATACGGTCTATATTTGTGCAAACTTGAATATGCATATCACAATGGTGATCCAAGCAATTTACAATTGCCTTTCCATATCATCCATGCCAAGTTTGGCTCTATTTGGCTGAACAGTTTGGCAGAAGATTACAAAAAGGTCATTGAATGTCCAGAGAGCTAATAAAAAATGAATCAATTGTAATTAATTTAAACATATTTTATTGTACAAATAGAACAAATGGATCAGATACAAATTTTACAACTTAGTATCGTATTCTCTATTGTAATGATAAGGACATAATAAAAAAAAACCGAATATGTCGTAATCAAATGGCACCGATCGGCTTCCGTAAAAGTAAAAAAAGAACTTTAATGATCATCACATTTGGCAAAATTAGAGTTCATTAGTTTCTGATGATGTAGACCTATTGGAAACATTCTTACAAATTTTCTTCTTTGACATCTAGGCATCCATTCCCAATTTAGTTACTTCGCTTTATATTGTTTGTCCTTGTGTCCGAACACATTAACTTCTTTTCTGTTTAAACAACCTAAAGAAAAAAATGATATGCTTCAATTTTGTTTTTTAACAGCGAAATGGTATGTAAAAATTCAGACTAGTTCGAGGCTATTTATGTGAACATCATTTAGTTGTTTAAAGTGCAAATTTGTCGTATATCAAAATGTCTACTTTTTCAGTTATATCATTTGTTGTGATTGAAGGTATATCTCCCAGCATAATGTCTCTTTGTTCTGATTTATTATCACCTGAATTCGTGACATCGTTTTGTAAATCACTATCATTTTGTTCGCCCTTTATGCATGTACGTTTGCTATCTATTCTAATATTTGCAATTTGCCAGTTTTGTGTATATTCTTCTATTTTTTCCTTAAATTTACTCTTGAAACTCAAATTGTCCGGATCAACGGTAACTGGTTCCGGTTGTTTGAACAAAACAAATCTCAATATATACTGTAGAAACCCTCCAGCTAAGGTAGCAAACACTTGATTGGTTGCTGAGATTCCATATTCTTCGCCAAAAGCTAAAATTACAACAACAACAACAAACAAAAAGACGCAAGTTATCAGAAACCTTTGCGTAGCACGAAGCAAACTCGTAAACAAAGGACCGGGAACACCAGCTTGTTGTAAATAACAAGTATCAAAGAAAAACTTAGAGGTAATATAAGGGGTATCATTCTTGTCTAGAAATCAAATTAAGCGGTTTATTTTCCATTTAAGTCTTTTATTTACTATCACCAAAGATACAGGTTTGTCATCGTCTCCAGTGTTGTCTTCCAAACTAACTTGGAACGCCGTGTTTCTCTGCGACTCATGGTTCAACGCGCTTTTCTTTTCGACTTTATTCCGCATCTTGTTTACCAAATAATTGTTCAAGAATCTGTTGAACGCTACATATTCTGTGGTAACGTTACTAAAGCAGTCGCGGGCATAAAATCCTATAAGAAAAGCCAATGATACAAACTTGAGTGTATGAGAACTTGAGAAGCGTTTATAATTATACCAATTAGTGTGTACATTACAATTTCAACTAAAAATACAATGCATTCCATTGCTAGAAGTACGCATGAACTGATCGTGAGTAAACATGCAAGTATCACGAATAATTGCAAAAACCTGTTTTTCATAGAAATTCTGCCCGGTTTGTCAATTGATTCCTGACTTGTTATAAGGTCCATCCGGAACACCCTGTGAATATAATTCCACAACTGCTTCATTCGAATACAACATCTTACTGTTAAACAATTTCGTCCATATGGAAAAAGATATGCAACAAAGTAAATAACAAGACGCACCAGTATGTTGACAGTCGGTAGACAGTAAAATGCTAATGTGATTGTCACGATAGGAATAGCTGGAATATAGTACAACCATGCGAATAATAATCCAAAAAACCCAAAATGTCTGAAAGGATGAATCAAAATTTGCACAGACCAACCGATAGCAGTTGTTCTTTTTATTTCCCGCATGTCACGAAAACATTTTCGCAATACGTGCTTTAAAGTCCTTTTCACATGTTTGGTTAATATTCCAAATATTACAACATCAATAAGAAAAATGGAATAACAAACAAGGAAAACTAAATGAAGTGGAGTTAAATACCATGTTAAGTTTCCCGCATACGACAAAGATAAATTTCTTGCAGCTGCTGCCTTTTCCCTTTCATGTCGTTCTGTAATTTCAAATTCGAAAAAGAAAAGTATACGAAATATCCAAATTTGTACTACTAGTAAATATATTTAAATTTGCATGATTTTCCGCAAAATTTTATACCAAGACAATGTATTGTTAAACGGTGTAAATGCACCAAGAAAATTACTTTTGCAACAATCTTTCATTGATGATTTCTTGCGAATTTCACAATTAAACAAAGCGGAATAAAGAGATTCGATCAACCCTACGGAAACACGGTTTGATGGTAAAAGTCTATCAATCTCCGTTACGACATCAATTTTACTTAGTGTCACTTCGTACCTAATGTCAATGTGCATATCCTCAACAGTTTTCCTGAACTCTTTCATTTCTTCAAAGTGTGAAATAGGTAATACATTTTCTCCTTTTGGTTTATTATATGTTTTCAGTATTGACAGAGTCAGTGGCTCTTTTAGTTTATGTTCATATGAGGTTTTCTGGAATTTATTCCTGTAAAATTTAGCCGGAATTAACAGCGGACTGAACATGACGGCTAAAAAATTCACCAGAAATATACAGACAAACAATATAGCTATATAGTCGTCCGATTCTAGTTCTTGACATTGTACTTTACTACTCAAAGCATTGTGACAACAAATGTAATAAAACAATGCCTTACCATCTCTAGGGCTAATTTGTAAATTACAAACATGTTCGTTGCCTTTAAGATATTATCATCTGTTGTAATATTTGAAGGAGATAACGAAGCCTTGAATTTATTAAGTATGAAATATCCCAATACTTGTGATACAATGGTGGCGTTTTTATTTGTCAAACAGTTTGGTGGTATTTGTGGTGGCACTGTGACGTCAATCTTTTCAGATCACAGGCTCAAAGACATCAAAGAAAATAGTTCGTATTGATGACGCAGTAGAAGTAGACTTCTTCCGTGGCGACCTGTTGTACGTATCCATGACAATGGTCTATAAGAGATTCCTTCAGATTCTCCATGTAGTGTCCCATTGAAGATTTGAAAATGGAAATATATATGAATTACTTTCGCACCGTTCTCAACCATAGTGTCAATATTAGAAGCGACGTTCGAATCCACTGGTTCAAGAACGCAGTTTTTAATCATACCATTAACAATTTTAGTCACTACAACGTCATTAGAAAAGTTGGAATCGGTGACCTGTGTGATCTCCTGGAGTAACAGAAAACAAAACCCTAACAAATATACACAATTATTAGACATTGTTTGTTTGTTTGTATAACTACGTACCAATACAACACCAATGGTGTAAATACACATATATAACGCAGTTTGTTGAGTAGACAACGGAAGAGTCGTTGTCTTTAACTTCCTGTTTTTGTTAAGTTCAAATTAAAACAATATTACCCCTGAAATGGAAAATATAGAATAAAACCTATAGGTCAGTTAGTGATTGTTGTTTAACGGCAAGTGGATAATGTTTCAGCAATATCATGGAGAGAGCAAGTAACGTTTTGGTGAAATGATGATGTATACTAGACCAACACGCTTGGTTATATGCTAGCTCACTGAAACAACAATCCACATGTACACATTCGAACACATTTTCCTGAATCCCACCAGTCTTTGTTTTTGTCCCTTAATTATATGTGCTTATCAGAGCAGCGGAATACTCCAGTTGTATAGTCTTTGCATAGTTTGACGTTCTCGACCGGGGATCGAACTTACCATTTACCACATTAGAGAGTATTACAACACAGAGACGGTCAAACTCTCATGTAACAGAAAGCAATACAGAAAATGATACTATTTGTCTACTTGCAGGAAATATAGTGAATTACATATTGGTAATAAAACCTAGTATGACTTCTAGATTGCAATATAAATGCAGGTATAATTTAGGGAACTACAATCTAACTTTATGGGAGTATGTTTTTTTGCCTTAATTTTCAATAGCCAATAGAAAAAAAATATTGACCTGAAAGGTTCAAAATAAACAATCTGATCCTGCAGTTTTCAACAAGAAATTTTGATATAATTTAAGAAAACAAACTGACCGGTTTTTCATGTCCAGATAGAATTAATCTATTTTGTTTTGTGTAAAAAAAACCCCATCCTTGCTCAGAAGAAAAAACATATCCCCCTCTACACTAAAAGGTTAAATGGTGGCTCCCTTAATCTATTTTGATATAACATTTATAAATCATGTATTCGACAATCCAGTTAAAATGACGTTTTATTTTGTTTTCTTGTTATTCAATAGCCCTATCTGAAATTATTACATAAGGGGGTCATATATTTACACAAAGTAATAAACACTCTGTAATAAGTAAATATTGATATGATTACAACTTAAATAATCTTGTATGTTCTCGTCATGAAGGGGTTTAACTTATCATCAAAGGTTACGATTTGGGTTAATTTTTTCTAACCTGAATATTTTAACAATGAATACATTAAAAACATACATCAACAACAACAAAAAACTGTTTCGAAAATATAAAGACAATATACTCTCGATTTATTTCGTGAAAACATCATCCCAAAGCATACTAACGTCCATTTGCTGTGATCACTTCTATGTATGTCTATAAACCTTTTCAATGCGTATTTAAACTGACGTTTCACTGCAAAAATTACAGACGAAAACAACTTTATTGTACATGCAATTCCAAATGTCTATACAAGTTAAACATCTAACTACAACAAGTTAAACATCTAACTATAACAATTTAGTTACAATTTTTATATAGAAGGAGTGAATTGTTTGGAAAAGATTACTCCGAGCAGGTATAATATGAATTAATTTGCTAGTTATAGGTAAAAACTGAATCCGATTATAATATTTAGATGTACACACACAGACAGTGGCCAAAAGTATTCGTATGTTTCCGACTTTCCCTATGTATTTCATATAAAACTATGGTTTTTCAAATAATTATCCTGAGGTCAATTCATGTCCCATTTTGATAATTGTTTTATCAACAAAAGCAGAAAAGTATGTAGTTTATAATGGTAATTTTCAAACAATATTTAGAAGCCCATATTTCAGATTGTCATGATTTAAACACAGACCCAAATAATTGTCTACAAAAGTATTATCATGGAATTGTGTTTTGGACGAAATATATTCAGTTTTGTGTTTGACTTGTGTGTTCTCAAAATGTTTATCTTATTAAACTATGTTGCAATTACACAGTATAACTTCTTTCAATTCTGTTTGTGTTTGTTAAAAAATTATCAAAATAGGACATAAATTGATTTCAGAATGATAATTTTTTGAAAATTCATAGTTTAATATGAAATATATAGAGAAAATTGGAAGCGTCCGAATACTTTTGTCTATTGTCTGTGTACCTTCTGATATTTTGATGATCATTTCTATTGTGTTCACATGACTGTGGTAGTTTGAACTAGAACAGTTCGTTGTATTGAATATGTACAGAAAAACTATGAACGCAATACTATGATTTGTCAGTTGGATTTTAGAATTGTTCCGACAGTGTGGTATTTTAGAATTGTTCCGACAGTGTGGTATTTTTAGAATTGTTCCGACAGTGTGGTATTTTTTTTGTTATTTTGACGATTTGATAATTGCATGTTATTAAAAAATTTAGTTTGATATGTAAAATAAACTAAAAACAGTAGAAAAGTGATTTGTAAATTGTACCAAATTGGTTTCTGAAATAAATCTCTTCTTCTATTCGATAACTTATAGGCCATGTTTATTACATAGTTACTAGTATAATTACTGATGACACTTCGATGTAGTGTACCCTACCTTCTTTGTCCGTATTCAAGTATCTAGGAGGAGCATTCACTAACCATGCTAATGTTCTGTCCATGTTTGTGTTGCTCATTTTTGTGATAGTGTAGTACATGGTCTTTGAGCGGAAGCGAATCTTTGCTTGTGTTTGTTTATATCTGAATTGCCGTTGAAGATCCAATTACTAGTATCAAGTGGACGGTTTGGATACTAATAACCGGTTTAGCAACATGTATGCCTGTCCCAAGCAAGGACATGGATTTGTATCCTCATATATCGTGGTATTTTCTGTATTCAGTAACTTGAGGTTTATTGTTCGTTTTGTTGATATTTGTGGAATTGTTGACCATCACGGTTTAATTACCTTTCATAATATATTCGAAAAATGATGCATAATATAAACTGTTTTTCATGGTTACTGAATAATACAACATGACGAAAACCAACAAGTCAGAATCACATAAAATTAGAAATAAGGAGTTTTCATGTCCAAAAAAGCAAGTTAAATGGTCGGTCCCTTAGGAAGATGAAGATATTGTAGGCACTAATTGCTTCAGAAGATACAGACACAAAGTTTTTGGTCTCTATTTCTGTTTCGTCTTAAATTAACATCTCTTATCTCGAATGGTGTTTCAAGTACCCATGACACATTCAACGTATGAGTATACTTGTTAAGTATGTGTATCATTCTTGTTTTCTAGTTTCTTCAACTGTAAAACCATGTGATAAAGGAAATCGAACCCAGCAGTCACTACATTATAATGTAGAGGTCGTTTGAGAGAATAGAAAACACGGTTATATTGTAAGAGAAATACGATTTATGTACTGCATTTATTTTCATTTTTATTAAACAAGTGTGGACACAGAAATGTGCTGTCCAAAAGGCAAGTGTGGATGTCAATATTCCATATTATTAACTTTAACCAAAAAAAAAATTCATGGATACAGGGATCCTGGATTTTTTTTCTCATAAAAAACTAATCCTGGATTATTATTTTTGCTTAAAGTCTGGTCCTGTGTTTTATTTCAAATTTTCATCATAGCCCCCCTCCCCCTCCCAAGGGATATAAAATTGTATCATTAAAAAAAATTAATAAATAATAAATTCAGATTTTCTATTTAAAATAAATCTCATTTACAAAACCACTGATATTTGTTCAATTTTTAACGCTGATTTAAGCTTTAGTCGCAACACATTTATATTTTTCTCTTTAAACTGTCGAAACATAACATTTATTTAACTGTAAGATTCACAAATAAACCCCCCCCCCCTTTTTTCCCTTTTTTCTTGTTTAAATCAATGATCAACAATATTCCAGAATCAAACAAATGAATAAATATAACATAGATTTCTTTTATAGGCATCTTTTTACCATGCGGAGTCAGTGTGTTTTAAATCGGTCATCCAATCAGGACGCTCATTATTCTTGTCCAAGATAAAAAAAAATAAAATACATCACTAAAATTACCTGCGAGTGTTTCCCCACTTCAACTCGTAAATTTACATAGAAATCGGAGATATTTCGTCATAAAACTTCACACATGGTTTTGTCTATCATATTTCTTGAAGACAAACATAAAATTGTATTGCATTTATCAATATTTTATGAGTATCAACAGTTTTTTCAACACCGTATCTGTTTCTCGATACAGCGCCCGATTACAGTGACTCGTGACCCACTTTAGCACGTTCGACCAGTTTTTTTTCTTAATACTGTTGTTTAGTGACAACCAGTTACATGAGGAAATGTTCAGTATGATATCTTATTTGTATCTGTTTGTTTTCCTGTTATTTATTAAAGTGATATCATAAGATATATAGTCAGTTGTAAGAAGAAGGTTTCAAGATCATATTTCATTTGGGTATCTCTTATTTTTATTTTTTTTTGTTTTGTTTGTTTTTGCTTTCTTGTATAAAGTGATGTCATAAGATAAATTGTCAGTTGTATGGAGAGGGTTCATTAATGTTCTTAAATTCAATTTGTTTCCATGCACATCCCATCCCATGTTACTAATTCCTTTCAAAAAGAGAATAGTACATTGCATATGTTTCATTGCTGTTTTTCTTTACAGACCACAGATCGTCTACATTTATACTATTTAAAAACTAAATCCAAAACTAGGTCCCTGCCTAACGCCTCTATGGTATAATATATAAATGTGTAGTATTGTGATAAACGATATGTTTATATCGCTGTACCAAGTGTGTATCTAATAAAAGAGGAAAACATGGATTGTTTCAACCCCAAGGCACTTCTGATCATATAATAAAAATGTATTCGTGCTATCTTAATAACAAGAGGGAACATAAAACAAATATGATTGATCGTTTTTACAGGTTAACATCTTGGAAATCAGTTGCAATTCATTTTTTTTTCTAGAAATCAAATTGCATGCTCTGTTTCTATTTATAAAGTTACTATTCCGTTTCTTGATATTCAACAAAATAAAAAGTTCTATTTATAAATTTTATATATAAAGTTGTCATAAAGTTTTTTTTATTGTATCCTGGAAAATCAAATTGTTTGTCCTGTTTCTATTTATAAAGTTGTCATTCAGTTTCTTTTTTGATATTCTGGAAATCAAATATTATCTACTACTTCTATTTATAGAATAAAAAATCCACCATACATCTAATTTTAAAAAGATTGTGTCTTGCGTTATTTTGATGCTACAGATTCTATTTTAATTTCAAACTGTTATTTGAAAACTAATGAATGAATAAAGTGTACGTCATACACATATATTCAAAATAACAAACAGTGAAAATAAAAAAGCAAAATAATAATAACAAAACGACAAAGAAATATTCCCATTTGTGATATTGTAAATAAATGGATCATATTGCATTAAACTCTCCCCCACATTGTGTGTTAAAGTAAAGTTACTATTATTTGATTATAGGACTGTATGAGTTTGGAGGATTTTAGTAAGACAACGTTGCCTTCATATACTATACAAAAGTATGGTTTCGATCTATGTTCACATCATGGAAATTCATTCTAATTTGATTTTTAAGCAAGGTAATTCGGCATTCCAATCTTGCAAGTTTCAGCTAAGGTAAAAGAAAGCAATCACTTTTCTGCTACATCATTATTTATAGGACAACGAGTAGTATGTCTGGAGCTAACTGCCTTCTAGTTAATAGATTATACTTTTTATTTTTGTTTTGCATATTATATAAAATCAAAAGCTTAAAATATCTAGACTAATCCAGCTTTTATTTCAGTTTTAGATTATAAAATCAATGAACCAAAACAGTTTGTTAACAGTGTATTTTTATAATATTTAAATTGCGGTACAATAAGCTATTGCCTCGGTCAAACCATATAAATGTTTCCGTATTCTTTGTTTAATCATCCCTTTCTCAAATTTCAAGGTCGTATTAGCGTTTAAAATTGTATCGATATAGAATTTTTAAAACTCAATACTTCCAGTAATATAATCAACAACAACCAAGTCACAGGTGATATAGGTCATATAGTATTAAAACAAACAAGGTATTAGGACGTACCACAACTTGGGATTGAATCATCGTTATGTATAAACATAAATGGTCATCGTTTTGTGTGCTTTTGCTGGTGTTGTTTGCACTAATTTTTAAGACAACAGGACAAGGCATAGAAAACAACTTTTCTATTGATATACATGGAAATAATATTATCGGTGATGTGTTAACAAATTGTGTTGTTGAAACAGTGAACTCGAACATCGCGTCAAAAGTGAATCAAATGGCAGACGACGGAGCAAAAGTAATATATGTGTATTTTCATATTCAAAATTTTACTGGAAATTTGCTTGAAGAAGAGAAAGCAAGTGTTTACAAACCGTTATCATGGGTACGTACAACCGGTCGGCACGGAAGAAGTCTGCTTCTTTTACGTCCACAGTTCGAAATATTTTCACTATGGTCTTTAAGTATTGGAACAGAAAGAATTGATGTAACTGTGACACAGACACCATCAAATTGTCTGACAAATTACAATGCGACGATCATTTCTGAAGAACTGGGAGAATTTTTGCTGCATAAATTCAAAACACCCAGTACCAATGTCTCAATAAAGGATGACACCCTAATGGAAAATGAACATATTTGTAATTTAAATATTGCCGACAGAGACGGTAAGGCACTGTTTTACTATGTTTGTTGCCATAAAACGTCAAGTGGTCAAACAAAATGTCAAGAACTTAAATCAGATAAATACCTAACAATATTGTTTGTCTGTATGTTTCTTGTGAACTTGTTTGCTGTAATGTTTAGTCCGTTGTTAATTCCGTCTAAATTATACAGAAAAAAATACGAAACTACTTCTTATGAACACAAACTAAAAAACCCGCTGACTTTATCTATTCGGAAAACATCTTCGAAACCAAAAGGACAACATGTTTTTACTATTGCTGACTTTAAAGAAATGGAGACATTCAAGAATACTATTGAAGAACTACACAGTGACGTTACATATGACGTCCTATTGAGTAAAATTTACTTCATGACCTCAATGGATCGACTGTTGCCATCAAATCGAGTTCCTGTAGGATTGCTCGAATCGCTCTATTCTGCTTTGGTCGGTTGTGAAATACGTAAAAAACCTTCCATTAAAGAATGTTGCAACAGTAATATGTTCGGACCATGTAAACCATGTAACCATACACTGCCGTGGTTTAAATTTTTGAGGCGTTTCATGAAACTCGTGATGTATATATTAATTGGAAAAGTTTGGATTATTCGACTGTATTTCTTTTTCGAATATGAAGAATCTGAACGCCATGAAAAAGAAAAGGCAGCAACCCTTAGAAACTTAGCTTTGTCATATACAGGAAATTTGACCTGGTATTTAACTCCTATTCATATTTCTTTTCTCGTTTGTTATTGTATTTTTCTTGTCGATCTTGTAGTATTTGGAATATTGAGTGAGCACGTGAAAAACACTTTGAAACACGTCATGCGAAAATGTTTGCGAGACATGCGGGAAATATCAAAAACAAGTGCAATCGGTTGGTCTATGCAAATTTTGCTCCATCCGTTCAAGCATTGTGGAATTTTTGGATTTTTTTTCGCATGGTTGTATTATATTCCAGCGATACCTATTGTAGTCGTGACATTAGCATTTTATTGTCTTCCAACAATTAATATATTGGTGCGGCTTATTATTTATTTTATAGCATATCTTCTTCCATACGGACGGAATTGTTTAACTGTACGGTGTTGTTCCAAATTAAAACAGCTATGGAATTATATTCACAGGGTGTTCCGAATGGACATTCTAACCAGAAAGGAATCGATCGAAAGACCGGAAAAAATTTCTATGAAAAACAGATTTTTGCAATTGTTCGTGATATTGTCGTGTCTGTTGACTATTCTCTCGTTTGTTCTTCTCGCAATGGAGTGTATCCTGTTCTTAGGGGAAGTTTTAATGTATACTGTTATTGGTATAATCATAAACGCATCCAATACATTGAAGTACTTATCATTGGTTTTCCTCCTTGGATTTTATGCACGTGATTGTTTTAGTACCGTCACTACAGAATATTTAACATTTAACAAGTTCTTAAACAGTTATTTAGTAGGAAAAATGAGAGAGAAAGTTGAAAGAGTTAGCGCAATGAACCACGAACTACAGAGGAACACAGCATTCCAAGTGAGTTTGGAAGATAGGTATGGCGACGATGACAAGCCAGTATCCTTACTGATAAAAGATAAGAAATTAAAATGGAAAATAAACCGCTTAATTTTATTTTTAGACAAAAATGATACCCCTTATATTACCTCTAAGTTTTTCTTTGATACTTGTTATTTACAACAAGCTGGTGTTCCCGGACCTTTGTTAACGAGTTTGCTTCGTGCTATGCAAAGATTTTTATTAATTTGCGTGTTTTTGTTTTTCGTTGTTGTTGTAATTTTAGCTTTTGGTGAAGAATATGGAATTTCAGCAACCAATCAAATGTTTGCTACCTTGGCTGGAGGGTTTCTACCGTATATATTGAGATTTGTTTTGTTCAAACAACCGGAACCAGTTACCGTTGATCCTGATAATTTGAGTTTCAAGAGCAAATTTAAGCGAAAAATAGAAGAATATACACAAAATTGGATCGTTTCTGACATCAGAATTGATAGCAAAAGTACGAAAGTTAATGTAGACAGTGAACATAATGACGATGTCGATGTTGCTAATGGTGACGAAAAATCAAAAGACCAAGCTATAATGTTACAGGAGATAACTCCTATCATAAAAAATGACACGTCTGATCAAATAGACATTTTGATATATGACAAGTTTACAGTATAAACTACTTTTATTAACAGTTTCTTCTTATTTCTTGTAGTAGGTGTAACCATGTAATATATTAGTTACATTAACTTCAGTACACTTTGTGTGTTTACTTGGCAAAATAAAACGAGTGAAGAAAATGTAGTTTGTTGAACAAATATTGAATGATACAAATCTCATCTCTCGAATGTCATGAAGTCGTCCTGTTGTTATAGCGAAGTGTAAGTAGCAGCAGAAGCAGTCTTTTTGTTTCGTTTTGGTCGTAAGCATACCGTTAAGAGCTGCGGTACCGCTGGCGGAAAGGAGAAGCAATTCGGGGGGGGGGGGGGGGGGGGCGGGGGGGCGGCTATGGTTTTTTTTCTAAAAAAAATATTCTGATTCCCAATGTTGCTGAAAAATATATTCTGATTTTGGTGGAGGAAAAAAAAATAATCTGATTCAGAGTTTTTGTCATATAACTTAATGTTAAATTCTTGAAAAAAAAAATATTCTAAATCTCGTGTTGTCCGAAAAAAAATTCTGAACGAAAAAAACCCAACATAGCCCCCCTCCTGCCCCCTACCCCCTGCAAGTTAAATGGTCGGTCCCTTATCAAGACAAACTACATATAATAGTTCATTGAAGCTGTAGATATATGCTTGATAACCCAGACAAAAAAAATATAATAGGATTATGAAAAGAAAGTAGTTAAACAGTAATGGTCAACAATTCTAACACTAATACTATGAGTCACAGAACTTGCAAGTGATTGTTATTTAACGCCAACTCAGCAATTTTTCAACTATATCATGACGAGAACAGGTTAATTTTCAATGAGATGATGATGAGGTCCGCTTTTTACTAGATCAACACGCTTAGTTGGATTTTTATACTGCTAGCTCACTGAAACAACAGTCCGCGGATAAACATGTCGCCCCACTCGGACACATTATCCCGATTCCGAGCCGAACCGTGATTGCTCTTTCTCTATCATGTTGGGTGCTTGGCAATCTAATTAAGATTCGATCTTTGATTGCTCCCGATTATGTCGCACAACAAAACCGGGGAGCAATTAAAGATCGAATTTTAATTAGATTGGGTGCTTAGCAGAGAAGCAGGAAATACCAATTTTATAGTCTTTGTTTTTACCTGATCGGGGCTCGACCCCACGATATATCATACTCGAGGCGAGCATGCTAACCTTTACACCACCGATTTGGTTCAGAACTTACAAAGGCGGCAAGTCATTTCTGTGGTTTCAGTATAAAAAAATGAAAGCTTAAACAGTGATGGTCAACAATGCCGCTGCCGAAAATATCTCCCTCCCTCAAAACAAAAAACGAACAATCGCCTCTCTCACCTCAAATCATTGATCATAAAAAAGATCACCACATATGGCGTTAGAAATCCAAGTATTGGCTTGAGACAGGCATAAAATGGTGACGTTTTTTAATTTTCGGCAGTCGATCTTTCAGTGTCAGTTGAGACAAAAGAAAGTTACAGGTTGATGAAATTAACTTTTCTGCTTCATCAGTATTTATTAGACAACAATTGCAACACTTTCTGTTGCAAGTTTGACTTTAGCCATTAGACCCAAAGGTGCCGGTAACAATCAATCGCAGGAAATCCATATACCGGTATTCTATTATACCAAGAAAGGAAGAAAGGTAACAATGAACTTTTATCCAACTCACTTCAAAGTCTTATATCTCTACAAATACCGCAGAGACATGTTCCAAAATGCACATATTTACTCATAAAGAAATATTAAGTTTCCTTGTCGTTTCTTGACTCTAGAATATATTTTCAAGCATATCCTACCTACAATCCAATGATAACTAATAGGTTTGAGTTCATTTAGATTAGTGGTTTCTCGAAAGAAGAAAAATAAATCATTTTACCATTGAAGGCTATGTGATACCCTTTTCTTCGATCAGTTTCACATTGATTTAAGGAACACAAGACTGCTGACGACTGCAATAAAAAAATATGAGAGAAAAAAAAACATAATGAAGACTGAGTGGCCCTCGTGGGTTTTTTTTTCTCTCTCGCTATTTTAATTTATTTTTATTGTACTGATGACGTATTGCTTGTCCATTGGTGTTTAATAGCTATACAACCCAGGTATTCGGGATGTCTGAAACGCCTCCCGCACCTGGTTTTCAATGTATCTTTTCCAAACAGTCCTCGACCTCTGGTGTACATATTTCTGAGCTCGTCGTATGGTGGGAAGGAATATCGCTCACCGAAACCCCCCATAATCACTACAAGATGTTGATTTATATCCATTTCACCTTTTAATAATTTCGGTCAGGAGGCAATGATATTGTATTTGTGTCACTTATTAAGTAAGGATATGACGGTTGTAAATGAACATGAGAGATTGTACAATATAGCGCTCAGTTAGACACAAATGAAAGTAACGGTATGGTGTTGGAGGTGGTGTTTTTCTGTTTAATGCCACTTTCAGCAATATTTCAGTTATATCGTGGGGGCAAGTTTTATTGGTGGAGGAAGTCGGATTACCCGGAGAGACCACCGAACTGTCGCAAATCAGACAAACTTTATCACATAATGTTGTATCGAGAACACCTTGCCATGTGCGGAATTCGAACTCACAACGTTAGTATTGATAGGTACTGGTTGCATAGGTAGTTGTTAATCCAATTACCATTCGTTCACGACCACGACGGTCCTGGAAGTAAAGGAACATGGCTTTTATTGTTGTTCTATATTCACAATCACAGTCAGGTCTTCAACAATGAGCATGACTCATACCCTACGATGCGTTTGAAACAGACATTAGCCTGCTGTTGATCGATATCCTTGATTCAGCAAATAAACGTTACATCTGACCATCTTTGTCGTTATAATGTTATTTGGTGTATATAATTTTATTTTTGTTATTATTGGTATTTTTAGGTTTTCTTGTAACTAAGGGACCGACCATTTAACTTGAAGGGGGGGGGTTATGGTTTTATGCTTCGTTCAAAATGTTTTTTTCGGACAACACGAGAGTTAGAATATTTATTTTTTTTGTCGCGCAAAGTGCGAATTTTTTTTTCCAGAATTCAACATTAGGTTATATGACAAAAACTCTGAATCAGATTTTTTTTTCCTCCTCTAAAATCAGAATATTTTTTTCAGCAACATTGGGAAACAGAATATTTTTTTAGAAAAAACCATAACCCCCCCCCCCTCTCCTTCAAGTTAAATGGTCGTTCCCTTAATGAGAATAAATTTTGTGTTTCAACAATTTCATAATCGAGTTGTTTTCTGTTTTCTGTACATATTATCAATGGATTTATGTAAACGGATGTACAAGAAATGATGGCTGACATGATTTTTTTTTATCTCTCGTCACTTTTATGATTCCACAGCACATTTGAAGCACCATAGTTGTGTTATTTAGTGTTAAAAGTGTATATAGACATTCACCTCACCAACACCAGTTCGTTAGTGTATTGAAACACACTTTTAAACCTTTTTAAACTGTTTTAAGCTGTCAGAGAGCGTTTTACCCAGCGCCGCCATCTTAAATTTCTTTTTATCAGTGTCATTTTTTATTGACATTCTTCTATGATAAATCTTTTTTATTCCTGGGACATAGCACAGAAAGTTTTTAGTGCTTATTCACAAATTTGCATAGTCATTTTAACCATTATTTTTCATAGAATAGTTAACTTTGTGCACAGTGCATGACCTACCACTCCAACTTGTATATGCTGTAAATAAACCTCTTACATAGACATTGTTGCTATTGTTCCATGATGAGTCTCGTGAACAGGCGTAGTAATAGAACCATGGCAAACAAAGTGATGTATACACCAACCAAATCATTGAGTAGTTATGGTAAAGATAAGCCAAAAAACCCAAAGAGAAAGATAAATGTAGACTATGAACTTCATAAAAACAAAGCTATTATAAACAAGAAAGATGCGTCAGAGCGAGAATTTAATGTTTTTTTAGAATACAAAAAGGGAAACATTGTGTTAACATTCTCAGCTGCTGCCTTTGAAGAATTTAGAGCTATTGCAAAAAACATTTTATTAAGCTTGGGCTTGAATATAAATCAAACTAATACTGCAGAACTTAAAGGTGTGACTGTCTCAGAGTCATTGGAAGTAAAGAATGGAAGGGAAAAGATTTTTGTAATAAACTTCTATAACTGGACCTCACGAGTCTTGCTGAATGGTAACCATGTACATATAAGTGAATTTGTGTCCACTCACTTGCGTGATATCCTACAAACTTTAGATCATAATAAGAACTTTGAGCAAGTTAATGCTAAAATTAGGGAATACTGCCAATCCTTCTTAGACATTGGCAAACAAGAAGAAGAGTCCAAGAACTCGGACAATTATAAGTGTCCAACGCCGTTATTATCGGTACAAAATAGTGATATATCTGGTCAGGACGTTGACAATGTAGACACAGATACCTGCCCAATATGCCTATTAGTATGTGATATTAATTCAAAGACTGTTCAATGTGATAGTTGCTTCCGATGGTCACATTATACTTGTGAAAAGGTTTTGCAGTAATGTTTGCTGTCACATCCACATCTTGTGGAACGAGATAAGCCAAAAAAATCGGAATCGGTAGGACAAACTTTGCCGCAGTTGCCATGGAAATAAAAAAAAGGGGGATTTAAAAAAAATATTGATTTCTTTCATCAAACTTCATGAAACATCGTAGGAATATTCACCGTAGTGTGTGGAAGCTTTTGGCGTGTTGATAAAATTCAAAATGGCGATACCATGGAAACCGAGGTACCAAAATAATGGGGTGGGGTGATGTCTGCTATTGCTTTGCAATGGCAATTCTAGTTGTGTTTGGATTTCTTTTAAACTGGTAAGTCATATAACGAAATGTCAATATAAATCTGGAGTTCGACAGTGAAATGCAGTTGGGCGTGACATAAACTGTCCATTACGTCAAAAAATTACCAGATTCGAGTTGTCTTAAGAGTAGACTGACAATTGCCTGTCTCAATCTAATGAGGTACGAGCCAGGGGACAGAACTCGTCAGTTTATCTTAAGAGTCATTCACAGTGATAAAAAAAAATGAACAGTTGTCCTTAATGATAGTCCATGTTAACATAAAGTCCTTTCAGTACGCCAGTGTTGTATTTTATTGTCTTTTGTTACTTAAATACGATTTTTAGAAGTTCATGATATCATTTTAGTTTTAAAATCATTTATTAGAGACTTTTTATTTTTATTTTTGGCATTCTCTCCGTGACACGTCAACTTTTATCAACTTCCGGACGAAAGGATTTCAATCTCATCATTAGGCAGACCCAACTGTGTGTTGCATGCCCATGTTGCTGTAGAGCTCTCTGTGCTCGTTATTAAGAAGCGATTTAAAATGGTGGACAATAAAGAAATGTGTTGACTGATAGTTTTTCTTTTCTATTTCGTTATGCTCACAGAGTTTGTATCTGCTGCATTCGGCTTTGACAGTTGTTATCTTTCAATATTGAACATAGACCATATTCTAAGACTATCGTTAAGATCCTACGATATTGAACTCAACGCGGAAGCTGACATTCGCTAAGTGAACCAATCCTAGAAACTGACCACTCGGAAATGTTCTCAGCCTAATCCTATTGATTGCATATGTTCAAAAATAACTAGCTGGATAAATATGCAAGAAACTAACAAGTAAGTGTTTACTTACTTTACTTTACTTTATCCTGTATATGCCACCTATGTCAGATGAACCACTGGCGTTGCTGTTAGTCGTCAGTGTTTAGCTCCTCCTCATCAGTCCACACAGTGAAATACCACACAAGTTGAATTGACTTCGAACAAACACACAATCCTTATATTAAAACGATGTACTATTAAAAATTTTAAAGTCATTAAAAAGTGATGTAAAAAAGTGCTGTACATGACCAACCACTATAACACACAAGACTTCATAGTCCTGCATAACATTATCTCTATGCAGTTCTGTGTTCATATATACACTGTACATTAGTTCATCAGGATCACAAATAAGTCAATAAATTTGAATACGTCATTACTACAGCAAAAGTGAAGCTCGTTTCTGATGCAAGTTAAAACACAGACCAGCAGCTATCTTTTCAATTCTGTGTTGTTGGGTTAATGACAAAAAATGGAATTTTGAGCAGTCTATAATCAACTGAAGTAAGTTGTCACTATTATCAAGAAGTTCTTGTATTAGATTTGGACATATAATGTCTATAAGGTAGCCTCTCAGTTTGTTGATAAATGGTGTTCTGATATCCTCTAATGCTTTGCATATAACAAGAAAGTGTTCACTTTTACATAGTTGGCAAGTTGGACTAGCAGAGTGTTTACTGAATTTTGATCGATCCTTTTGCAATGTGTAAGTTCCACATGCTAACTTTGCTTTGGCACATGATCTGTTGACAGCATAGGGTTCAGCACCACCACTATGCCATATATTGTGAGTTTTGTCAATCATTACATCATCTACATTCAAATATTTCAAAGTTGTTTTGCTATCAACTTCATCTTTAAGTTTTAAAGACCAGTATAAATTTACAGAGTCTGTAACAAGTTTTTTCCATTTTCTCTTGTTAGGAGGAGTTTCCATTAAATCATATGGCGACGGGAGATCATATATCTGAGTAATTTGGACAATTTTTATGAACCAGCTTTTTGAGTCATTTGACTTGATGGCCAGTTGTCTGTAGGCAATATTCTTCTCAACTGAGTTAGTGTTGGCTATAGCATTTCTGAATGTACATAGCATACGCTTATGGATCTGTCCTTCAATGGGTATCTGACCGATCAATAATAATGCCCCAGCATTCGCAGTCCTCTCAGGAAGATGCTGAATTTGCTTTATGAGTTTGTTGAAATATACATTGAGGTTTTTCACATCAATGGCAGATAGTTGGATAACATCAAGCCTGTAAAGACGTCTCGGGATGACATAACAGTTTATCAGATGAATCGAAGCTCTTGGATTAAGACCACTAAGACCGTGTAAACCAGCACCCATTAGTGCATATACTGTTCGTCTTGCTATTTGAATTTTATCAGCGACTACTTCCTTTGTTCCAGTTTTTGACTTATTATCCTTCTTGATCCCAAGATGTGTTGCCGTATCGGCACGCCCCAGATTGTGACCATTAATATTCCAAGTATGATTTTCCTTACTATTGCACTGTAGAACACATGATTTATGAGTGCTGATGATGTATCGTAGTTTATTCTCATGTGACATTTAAGTGTCCAGCATAGTCTGTAATTCAAACGGATCAAATGAAAACAAAGTCACATCATCTGCGACAGTTGGAACGCCACAAAAGATTGAACCTATTCGTGCACCAAGTTTCTCAGTCTCATAGGTTGTTAAAAGAGAGTTAATAAATATCTTGTATGCAGCAGGGGACCAGATTCCACCCTGACGGCCTCCTTACCTTTCATGAAGAGTACGAGAATGTTGTCCTTGCCACTTTATGTTTGTTTGCATATTGCTGTACCATTCTTTGAATAACAACCAATTGTTACCTGTTATGTTTGCTTTGAATATTTCCCGAAACAGGCCATCATGCCAAACTACATGTATATCAAATGCTTTTTGAGCATCAGTCAGTGCAATAAAGATGGATTTGTTGTTCTCGATAGCCTCGGTGAATAGTTCTGTCACTATCAGCGCTGCAATGGTAGGACTCTCTCCTCTTGTAAATCCTTTTTGTAAGACACTTTGTGTTTTACAGATATATTGAGTATTTCTACATAGAAAATATCAGTTTCCCGATCGGATTGGTAAATGTAATTTTCCTGTAAGAATTTGGGTTATCAGCTGGTTTCCCACCTTTTTTATAAATCGGGCAGGCAATCCCACTTTTCAATATTGGCGGAATATGTTTATTTTGGAATATAAAATTTACTAGCATTGTAAGTACAGTGATATGTTTTTGTCCCCCATATTTAAGATGCTCACTGGTTACCTTTGAGTCATCAGGTGCTTTCCATTCTTAAAGGAAAATATATACTTTAAAACTTCGTTTTCATTGAGCTCTGTCAGTGGCTCCTTATTTGAGCTATAATATACATGTAAGGTTTTATTGTCTTCTTCCACCTGGGTTTTGTACTTTTCATCAAAGCTAGGTTGATTTACAGGAGTAGCCAGGTCCTCAAAATATTCAGCCCATGTTTCCACTATCGCTTCATCACATTCTGCTACTTTGTCATTATATTTCAATTTTGAAGTTATTAACGAGTTTTGTTGCCGCTGGTGATTTACCAAAGAATAAAACTTCTTGTCATTAGTTTTACTAAGTTCCATTATCTCTGTCATACGGTTATTTCTCTTTTGTGCCTCTAATTTCCTTTGTTCTGATCTCAGACATTTTTTGATATCTCTCATTTTGCGATAGCTATCACTTTCCCTGTTATTGCCACCCTCCTTTTTCCATTTCCAGTGGAAGTACTTTGCTTGTTTAGCCAAATTTGACATTTCTAGAGTCCACATGTGCTTACACTTTCTTTTAGCATTCGATTTCCTCTTGGGTTGTATGTTCTCGGCAGTAGAGACCAGTGTATCACAGATTGAACCGACAAATGAGTTAACATTACTGACTGTCAGTGCCTCAACCTGCTTCAATTTTAATTTCATTTCCATTTCAACCAATTTCTCATATTCATTGAAGTCAACTTTGTTCCATTTTATTCGGTGTGTATGTATTTTTCCATCATAATTCTGATTCTTACAGAGTTTTATATTAATAACAATCATTATCGGATCATGACGTGTTTAAAGACTCCCTCTGAAATGTTATGTATTTTTCCACCATTCTCACACTTTCGACAAAATAGTCTATTTGGGATTCATCCCTGTTATTAAAATGATAAAAAGTACTCTGCACAAGACACATAGTAGGGATTTTCAAATTGAGTTCCATTAAAAACTTTTGAAAGTCATTATCTCTTGAGTTTAGTTTACTTCTATGTATTGAGGCATTGACATCTCCTCCGATCAAAATATTTGATGAATTTCTATATTTAGTAACGATTTCAGCAAGCTCGTCAAGCACCATAATATAATCGTCTTTTGTGATCTTGTGACTTCGAGTTGGTAAATAAACACAGATGATTACAATTGGCTTTTCAGTGTTAATACGTATGGCTACGACTCTATTTCCACCGCCAGGTAATTTGTCTACAAGGTTGGCAATATTTTTATTGTAACAAATAGCAACACCCGCTTGACCACGTCTACGTTCCAGTGGATCCATTATAATGTTATCATCGAAACATTTAATATGACTCTTAAAATCTAAAATGTCCATAAAATCCTCAATTTCTCTCTTTCCCCAACTATGAATCCAGTGTTCTTGCATAAAAATAATGTCAGATCTCTTAGTTAATAATTCTAAATACAGTTTGTTTGTGGAGAATCCTTCAATGTTAAAAGATAAAATCGACAGCAGTGCTTTTTTATTGTTGCAGTGTTCCCTAGTTGAATCATCAGAGTAGTTGTTGTAGTACGTTCATTGGCTGATTATAGTGTCTTGGGTAAATCGCATGCCGTATCATTGGATGACTCGGAGCGAACATTTGTGGATAACCTGGTGGTAGATTGACCATGTTGTTCTGTTGGGTCACAAGAGATTGGTAAGGTAGATGCATCATAGGAGCTTGTAGACCTGTATGAATCTGAGGAGTTTTTTTTATTGGTTTGTGAACGTTGGTCTGCATCGAACGTTTCCTGTTTGTTGGTATGCTGGGTTCCTTTATTCTTACATGTTTTCTCTGGCCCTGTTTCTCTAAAAAATGATTGTCATTACGATTAGTCTGTGCTACTGGGACTTCATCAGTTCTATAATTATAATCTGATTCAATGAGATCATCGCCAACTGATGGACTGGAAGATATATCAATATAGTCTGCTTGTTTTTTCTCATTTTCATATTTATTTGACCGATTTTGCCTTGCCGGCCGTCTATACTGATTTCCACTTAAAGTAAATTCCATTTTCATGTCCATTACTTTATCACTCAAAAGGTTCATTTTGCTATCCTGTTTCAATACTTCATGTTCCATTGTTTTAATCCTTTGTTCTAGCAACAATGTCTTTATATTTTCATACTGTTCATTGTGATGCGTCCCATTTAGACTTCCTTCCTGTGAATTAATCTTATTTTTCTGTTTTTGAATTTTCAGTGAAGTTTCCAAATCAACAATGTCTTGCTCCAGTTTGATAGTATATGATCTATTTGTAGCAAGTTCTTTCTTAAGTAAAATCGTCTCAGAATCCATTTTACAAATATGGCTATCCTTAGTCTTCAGGATTCTTTCACTTCGTGTCAATTTTGCTTTTAAGTGAGTTATCTCTTCTTCTAGTATTGTCTTTGTATCAGGTCCATTTATATTGTTAGTACTTGCTGACACCTGAGGTTGATGTCTTTTAGTTTTCCTACTCATCATCAACATTAAAGACGATTGTGTTGATATTGATTCTACTACTACTGGTGAGGTCATTCCAGAATCATTTCCATTTAAGTTGTCCAAGTTGTAGTCAGTAGGTACAGACTGTGATAAATTCGGATGGTCAGTTGTTACTTCCATGTTGACCTTGTCACTGTGATGTTTTGATTCTGCAATGTTCCAAGGTTCATTGATTCAATAGCAATAACATTATGAGTAGGTTGACTAAAAGATCTATGTTCATTTTTCATTAGCTGACAACTTTTACAGATATATTGAGCTTTCTTATTTGATTCAATTTCCTTAATCTTTTCAAGGGTAAGTTTTTCACAAGTATAATGTGACCATCGGAAGCAACTATCACATTGAACAGTCTTTGAATTAATATCACATACTAATAGGCATATTGGGCAGGTATCTGTGTCTACATTGTCAACGTCCTGACCAGATATATCACTATTTCGTACCGATAATAACGGCGTTGGACACTTACAATTGTCCGAGTTCTTGGACTCTTCTTCTTGTTTGCCAATGTCTAAGAAAGATTGGCAGTATTCCCTAATTTTAGCATTAACTTGCTCAAAGTTCTTATTATGATCTAAAGTTTGTAGGATATCACGCAAGTGAGTGGACACAAATTCGCTTATATGTACACGGTTACCATTCAGCAAGACTCGTGAGGTCCAGTTATAGAAGTTTATTACAAAAATCGTTTCCCTTCCATTCTTTACTTCCAATGACTCTGAGACAGTCACACCTTTAAGGTCTGCAGTATTAGTTTGATTTATATTCAAGCCCGAGCTTAATAAAAATGTTTTTTGCAATAGTTCTAAATTCTTCAAAGGCAGCAGCTGAGAATGTTAACACAATGTTTCCCTTTTTGTATTCTAGAAAAACATTAAATTCTCGTTTTGACGCATCTTTCTTGTTTATAATAGCTTTGTTTTTATCAAGTTCATAGTCTACATTTATCTTTCTCTTTGGGTTTTTTGGCTTATCTTTACCATAACTACTCAATGATTTGGTTGGTGTATACATCACTTTGTTTGCCATGGTTCTATTACTACGCCTGTTCACGAGACTCATCATGGAACAATAACAACAATGTCTATGTAAGAGGTTTATTTACAGCATATAAAAGTTGGAGTGGGAGGTCATGCACTGTGCACAAAGTTAACTATTCTATGAAAAATAATGGTTAAAATGACTATGCAAATTTGTGAATATGCACTAAAAACTTTCTGTGCTATGTCCCGGGAATAAAAAAGATTTATCATGAAAGAATGTCAATAAAAAATGACACTGATAAAAAGAAATTCAAGATGGCGGCGCTGGGTAAAACGCTCTCTGACAGCTTAAAACAGTTTAAAAAAGTTTAAAAGTTTGTGTCAATACACTAACGAACTGGTGTTGGTGAGGTGAATGTCTATATACACTTTTAACACTAAATAACACAACTATGGTGCTTCAAATGTGCTGTGGAATCATAAAAGTGACGAGAGATAAAAAAAATCATGTCAGCCATCATTTCTTGTACATCCGTTTACATAAATCCATGTATAATATGTACAGAAAACAGAAAACAACTCGATTATGAAATTGTTGAAACACAAAATTTATTCTCATTTAGTTACAAGAAAACGTAAAAATACCAATAATAACAAAAATAAAATTATATACACCAAATAATATCATAACGACAAAGATGGTCAGATGTAGCGTTTATTTGCTGAATCAAGGGTATCGATCAACGGCAGGCTAAGGTCTGTTTCAAACGCATCTTAGGGTATGAGTCATGCTCATTGTTGAAGACCTGACTGTGATTGTGAATATAGAACAACAATAAAAGCCATGTTCCTTTACTTCCAGGACCGTCGTGGTCGTGAACGAATGATAATTGGATTAACAACTACCTATGCAACCAGTACCTATTAATACTAACGTTGTGAGTTCGAATTCCGCACATGGCAAGGTGTTCTCGATACAACATTATATGATAAAGTTTGTCTGACTTGCGACAGTTCGGTGGTCTCTCCGGGTAATTCGACTTCCTCCACCAATAAAACTTGCCCCCACGATATAACTGAAATATTGTTGAAAGTGGCGTTAAACAGAAAAACACCACCTCCAACACCATACCGTTACTTTCATTTGTGTCTAACTGAGCGCTATATTGTACAATCTCTCATGTTCATTTACAACCGTCATGTCCTTACTTAATAAGTGACACAGATACAATATCATCGCCTCCTGACCGAGATTATTAAAAGGTGAAATGGATATAAATCAACATCTTGTAGTGACCATGGTGGGTTTCGGTGAGCGATATTCCTTCCCACCATACGACGAGCTCAGAAATGTGTACACCAGAGGTCGAGGACTGTTTGGAAAAGATACATTGAAAACCAGGGGCGGGAGGCGTTTCAGACATCCCGAATACCTGGGTTGTATAGCTATTATACACCAATGGACAAGCAATACGTCATCAGTACAATAAAAAAAAAAAAATAGTGAGAGAAAAAAAAAACCACGAGGGCCACTCAGTCTTCATTATGTTTTTTTCTCTCATTTTTATTGCAGTCGTCCTTAAATCAATATGAAACTGATCGAAGAAAAGGGTATCACATAGCCTTTAATGGTAAAATGATTTATTTTTCTTCTTTCGAGAAACCACTAATCTAAATGAACTCAAACCTATTAGTTATCATTGGATTGTAGGTAGGATATGCTTGAAAATATATTCTAGAGTCAAGAAACGACAAGGAAACTTAATATTTCTTTATGAGTAAATATGTGCATTTTGGAACATGTCTCTGCGGTATTTGTAGAGATATAAGACTTTGAAGTGAGTTGGATAAAAGTTCATTGTTACCTTTCTTCCTTTCTTGGTATAATAGTATACCGGTATATGGATTTCGTGCGATTGATTGTTACCGGCACCTTTGGGTATAATGGCTAAAATCAAACTTGCAACAGAAAGTGTTGCAATTGTTGTCTAATAAATACTGATGAAGCAGAAAAGTGAATTTCATCAACCTGTAACTTTCTTTTGTCTCATCTGACACTGAAAGATCGACTGCCGAAAATTAAAAAAAAACGTCACATTGTTATGCCTGTCTCAAGCCAATACTTGGATTTCTAACGCCATATGTGGTGATCTTTTTTATGTTCAATGATTTGAGGTGAGAGAGGCGATTGTTCGTTTTTTGTTTTGGGGGAGGGGGATATTTTCGGCAGCGGCATTGTTGACCATCACTGTTTAAGCTTTCATTTTTTTATACTGAAACCACAGAAATGACTTGCCGCCTTTGTAAGTTCTGAACCGCATCGATGGTGTAAAGGTTAGCATGCTCGCCTCGAGTATGGTATATCGTGGGGTCGAGTCTCGATCAGGTAAAACCAAAGACTATAAAATTGGTATTTCCTGCTTCTCTGCTAAGCACCCACTCTAATTAAAATTGCTTCCCGGTTTTGTTGTGCGACATAATCGGGAGCAATCAAAGATCGAATCTTAATTAGATTGCCAAGCACCCAGCATGATGGAGAAAGAGCAATCACGGTTCGGCTCGGAATCGGGATAATGTGTCCGAGTGGGGCGACATGTTTATCCGCGAACTGTTGTTTCAGTGAGCTAGCAGTATAAAAATCCAACTAAGCGCGTTGATCTAGTAAAAAGCGGACCTCATCATCATCTCATTGAAAATTAACCTGTTCTCGTCATGATATAGTTGAAAAATTGCTGAGTTAAATAACAATCACTTGCAAGTTCTGTGACTCATAGTATTAGTGTTAGAATTGTTGACCATAACTACTTTCTTTTCATAATCCTATTATATTTTTTTGTCTGGGTTATCAAGCATATATCTACAGCTGCAATGAACTCTTATATGTGGTTTGTCTTGATAAGGGACCGACCATTTAACTTGCAGGGGGGAGGGGGGCTACGGGGGTTTTTTTTCGTTCAGAAATTTTTTTTGGACAACACGAGAGTTAGAATATTATTTTTTTTTCAAGAATTTAACATTAGGTTATATGACAAAAACTCTGAATCAGATTATTTTTTTTCCTCTATCAAAATCAGAATATTTTTTTCAGCAACATTGGGAATCAGAATATTTTTTTTAGAAAAAAATCATAGCACCCCCACCCCCCCCCCCTGAAAATTAGATAGCCCGTCTCTAAATAGAAGTGACTTTGTGCGTCATTTGTGGAAATATCAAGTTTTATCTACCACACCCGAATTGCTTCTCCTTTTCGCCAGCGGTACCGTAGCTCTTAACGGTATGTTTACGACCAAAACGAAACAAAGAGAGACTGCTTCTGCTGCTACTTACACTTCGCTATAACAACAGGACGACCTCATGACATTCGAGAGATGAGATTTGTATCATTCAATATTTGTTCAACAAACTACATTTTCTTCACTCGCTTTATTTTGCCAAGTAAACACACAAAGTATACTGAAGTTAATGTAACTAATATATTACATGGTTACACCTACTACAAGAAATAAGAAGAAACTGTTAATAAAAGTAGTTTATACTGTAAACTTGTCATATATCAAAATGTCTATTCGATCAGACGTGTCATTTTTTATGATAGGAGTTATCTCCTGTAACATTATAGCTTGGTCTTTTGATTTTTCGTCACCATTAGCAACATCGACATCGTCATTATGTTCACTGTCTATATTAACTTTCGTACTTTTGCTATCAATTCTGATGTCAGAAACGATCCAATTTTGTGTATATTCTTCTATTTTTCGCTTAAATTTGCTCTTGAAACTCAAATTGTCAGGATCAATGGTAACTGGTTCCGGTTGTTTGAACAAAACAAATCTCAATATATACGGTAGAAACCCTCCAGCCAAGGTAGCAAACATTTGATTGGTTGCTGAAATTCCATATTCTTCACCAAAAGCTAAAATTACAACAACAACGAAAAACAAAAACACGCAAATTAATAAAAATCTTTGCATAGCACGAAGCAAACTCGTTAACAAAGGACCGGGAACACCAGCTTGTTGTAAATAACAAGTATCAAAGAAAAACTTAGAGGTAATATAAGGGGTATCATTTTTGTCTAAAAATAAAATTAAGCGGTTTATTTTCCATTTCAATTTCTTATCTTGTATCAGTAAGGATACTGGCTTGTCATCGTCGCCATAGCTATCTTCCAAACTAACTTGGAATGCTGTGTTCCTCTGTAGTTCGTGGTTCATTGCGCTAACCCTTTCAACTTTCTCTCTCATTTCTCCAACTAAATAACTGTTTAAGAACTTGTTAAATGTTGAATATTCTGTAGTGACGGTACTAAAACAATCACGTGCATAAAATCCAAGGAGAAAAACCAATGATAAGTACTTCAATGCATTGGATGCATTTATGATTATACCAATACCAGTATACATTAAAACTTCCACTACGAACAGGATACACTCCATTGCGAGAAGAACAAACGAGAGAATAGTCAACAGACACGACAATATCACGAACAATTGCAAAAATCTGTTTTTCATAGAAATTTTTTCCGGTCTTTCGATCGATTCCTTTCTGGTTAGAATGTCCATTCGGAACACCCTGTGAATATAATTCCATAGCTGTTTTAATTTGGAACACCACCGTACAGTTAAACAATTCCGTCCGTATGGAAGAAGATATGCCATAAAATAAATAATAAGCCGCACCAATATATTAATTGTTGGAAGACAATAAAATGCTAATGTCAAGACTACAATAGGTATCGCTGGAATATAATACAACCATGCGAAAAAAATTCCAAAAATTCCACAATGCTTGAACGGATGGAGCAAAATTTGCATAGACCAACCGATTGCACTTGTTCTTGATATTTCTCGCATGTCTCGCAAACATTTTCGCATGACGTGTTTCAAAGAGTTTTTCACGTGCTCGCTCAATATTCCAAATACTACAAGATCGACAAGAAAAATACAATAACAAACGAGAAAAGAAATATGAATAGGAGTTAAATACCATGTCAAGTTTCCTGTATATGACAAAGCTAAGTTTCTAAGGGTTGCTGCTTTTTCTTTTTCATGGCGCTCAGATTTTTCATATTCGAAAAAGAAATACAGTCGAACAATCCAAATAATTCCAATTAATATATACGTCACAAGTTGCATGAAACGCCTCAAAAATTTAAACCACGGCAGTGTATGGTTACATGGTTTACATGGTCCGAACATATTACTGTTGCAACATTCTTTAATGGAAGGTTTTTTACGTATTTCACAACCGACCAAAGCAGAATAGAGCGATTCGAGCAATCCTACAGGAACTCGATTTGATGGCAACAGTCGATCCATTGAGGTCATGAAGTAAATTTTACTCAATATGACGTCATATGTAACGTCACTGTGTAGTTCTTCAATAGTATTCTTGAATGTCTCCATTTCTTTAAAGTCAGCAATAGTAAAAACATGTTGTCCTTTTGGCTTCGAAGATGTTTTCCGAATAGATAAAGTCAGCGGGCTTTTTAGTTTGTGTTCATAAGAAGTAGTTTCGTATATTTTTCTGTATAATTTAGACGGAATTAACAACGGACTAAACATTACAGCAAAAAAATTCACAAGAAACATACAGACAAACAATATTGCTAGGTATTTATCTGATTTAAGTTCTTGACATTTTGTTTGACCACTTGACGTTTTATGGCAACAAACATAGTAAAACAGTGCCTTACCGCCTCTGTCGGCAATATTTAAATTACAAATATGTTCATTTTCCATTAGGATGTCATCCTTTATTGAGACATTGGTACTGGGTGTTTTGAATTTATGCAGCAAAAATTCTCCCAGTTCTTCAGAAATGATCGTCGCATTGTAATTTGTCAGACAATTTGATGGTGTCTGTGTCACCGTTACATCAATTCTTTTTGTTCCAATACTTAAAGACCATAGTGAAAATATTTCGAACTGTGGACGTAAAAGAAGCAGACTTCTTCCGTGACGACCGGTTGTACGTGCCCATGATAACGGTTTGTAAACACTTGCTTTCTCTTCCTCAAGCAAGTCTCCAGTAAAATTTTGAATATGAAAACACACATATATTACTTTTGCTCCGTCGTCTGCCATTTGATTCACTTTTGACGCGATGTTCGAGTCCACTGTTTCAACAACACAATTTGTTAACACATCACCGATAATATTATTTCCATGTATATCAATAGAAAATTTGTTTTCTATGCCTTGTCCTGTTGTCTTAAAAATTAGTGCAAACGACACCAGCAAAAGCACACAAAACAATGTGCATTTATGTTTATACATACCGATGATTCAATCCCAAGTTGTAGTACGTCCTAATACCTTGTTTGTTTTAATACTATATGACCTATATCACCTGTGACTTGGTTGATGTTGATTATATTACTGGAAGTATTGAGTTTTAAAAATTCTATATGCATGCAATTTTAAACGCTAATACGACCTTGAAATTTGAGAAAGGGATGATTTGGTTCATTGATTTTATTATCTAAAACTGAAATAAAAGCTGGATTAGTTTAGATATTTTAAGCGTTTGATTTTATATAATATGCAAAACAAAAATAAAAAGTATAATCTATTAACTAGAAGGCAATTAGCTCCAGACATACTACTCTGTCCTATAAAATGTATAAATAATGATGTAGCAGAAAAGTGATTGCTTTCTTTTACCTTAGCTGAAACTTGCAAGATTGGAATGCCGAATTACCTTGCTTAAAAATCAAATTAGAATGAATTTCCATGATGTGAACATAGATCGAAACCATAGAAATGACTACTTTTGTATGGTATGTGAAGGCAACGTTGTCTTACTAAAATCCTCCAAACTCATACAGTCCTATAATCAAATAATAGTAATTTTGTTTTAAACACACAATGTGGGGGAGAATTTAATGCAATATGATCCACCCTACAACCGACTATCTGGACAACAGATGCTATCGGGAACTCAGATCATATCTACGTCACACGGAATGACAGGTAGGAATTTCTTTGACGTTTTACTTCTATTTTATCTACTTTTTGCATTTTATATTTATGTCTGATTTGTTGCACTACAAATGAGAAATTTGCATACCAAATATGACAGTATAGATTTTAATATTTAGTAAGTTTTCAATCAATGAAGATAGAATTTGACATTTTCAACAGAGAATTCTTCAGAACATTAACGTTTTCTCTAAAATTTCAAAAGAAAGCACAAGTTTCTATCATATACATTTTAAATCGCTTCTTAATAGCGAGCACAGAGAGCTCTACAGCAACATGGGCATGCAACACACAGTTGGGTCTGCCTAATGATGAGATTGAAATCCTTTCGTCCGGAAGTTGATAAAAGTTGACGTGTCACGGAGAGAATGCCAAAAATAAAAATAAAAAGTCTACAATAAATGATTTTAAAACTAAAATGATATCATGAACTTCTAAAAATCGTATTTAAGTAACAAACGACAATACAATACAACACTGGCGTACTGAAAGGACTTTATGTTAACATGGACTATCATTAAGGACAACTGTTCATTTTTTTTATCACTGTGAATGACTCTTAAGATAAACTGACGAGTTCTGTCCCCTGGCTCGTACCTCATTAGATTGAGACAGGCAATTGTCAGTATACTCTTAAGACAACTCGAATCTGGTAATTTTTTGACGTAATGGACATTCTATGTCACGCCCAACTGCATTTCACTGTCGAACTCCAGATTTATATTGACATTTCGTTATATGACTTATCAGTTTAAAAGAAATCCAAACACAACTAGAATTGCCATTGCAAAGCAATAGCAGACATCACCCCACCCCATTATTTTGGTACCTCGGTTTCCATGGTAACGCCATTTTGAATTTTATAAACACGCCAAAAGCTTCCACACACTACAGTGAATATTCCTACGATGTTTCATGAAGTTTGATGAAAGAAATCAAAAAAAAATTTAAATCCCCCCTTTTTTTTATTTCCATGGCAACTGCGGCAAAGTTTGCCCTACCGATTCCAATTTTTTTGGCTTATCTCGTTCCACAAGATGTGGATGTGACAGGAAACATTACTGCAAAACTTTGTGAAGTTTGGGGTAAATTAAAAATAAATTGCACCTTGGTTACCATGGCAACGGCTGCGATTTTGATTTTTTTTCAACCCTCCAAAAGCTGCTACACACTACGGTGGATATTCCTACAAAGTTTCATGAAGTTTGATGAAAGGAATCCAAAACTTTTTTAAATCTCCCTTTTTGGTTTCCATGACAACTGCGGCAAAGTTTGTCCAACCGATTCCGATTTGTTTTGCCTATCTCGTTCCACTAGATGTGGATGTTGTTCCTATCATGTTTCATCAATTTCTGTTCGGCGAGTAACCTGCTATGCTCATTTTTGTGTTTTTCAATTTTTTAGCATTTTGGCCGTTTCCATGGCAACGGCAGCCATTTTGAAAAAATCAAACCTGAACAGCACAACTTCACATGGCATATGATATTCCTATAAGGTTTCATAAAGTTTGATCAAGGCATCTCCGAGAAATAGAGCGGACAAAAATGTGTGGAAGAATAATAAGAATAATAATAATAGTGAAAAAGAAACGTAGAATAGCAATACATCACCCGACAACAGTCGGGGTGGTGTAATTCCTGTCTCCAAGAATATTTGTACATGTACCACAATATTCCTAAAGTTCTACAATAAATGCGTAAATAAAAACGAATCTGGCCACCATTCATCGTCATGTTAATATTTTTATTATCACGTCATATTTTACGTTGCAACAAGGAAAGGTCAGCATTGCAATCGTATTTGGGTCACAACTGACACGCAAAGATGACAACGTCATCAATATTTTTCAATACGCATCTATAGTACACGTACAATAACTAGGAGGAGATCACAGGGACTTGCTTCCGGCCTTTCGTTATCAATAATGTTAACCCTACTATCAATGTGCGGTACTAAAATATCACAAGGGATGACACCTGCGCGATACCACCTCACTTCAATTCTATAATTTTCATATTTATACTTAATTCCTACCTTTTGTACGGTTTTGTTCACAGGGGCTAGGTGCGTCCGAAAAAAACCCAAAAAAACTATATAATAATACAAGGGGGCGAACTCACTTGCTTCCATTTTTTTAAGTCGTCGTGTTAAATTGATCGTAACTTCGGAACGCCTTAATATTTTCAAAAAATGTTTTCACCAGTCGAAAGTCAAGTAATTTTCCTTTCCAAAGAGACCCCAATTGTTAGTGTAGGCCTCCGAACTGCTGAGGTATCATACACCAACCAAAACAAAACGGCGTGAAAATCCGAAGTCGTACAAATGCTGGGTTGACCACTTCCCATCTGTGTACAGACTTTCCCATGCGTAAACGAGTCATTTTGACTGGATAAATACTTTCATCCATTCAAATTATGTTAAAATTTCTTACCTTACGCCAATGTATATGTCCTTTAAGTCTGTTTTTGAAAGAAATCCCCTTTACATCCTTCACAAACGCCATAGACTTGAAAATTGAGAGAGTTCTAACGGGCTTTTTGATTGGCTGAACAGATTGACGACCTTCACCTGAGAATCCAGCAACTTTTTCGGAACATATCTAGACTCTACATGACTTTTGACCAAAAGGTACGTAGTTTCCAAAAGTAATATTGGCGCCTTTATTATAAAGTCAGAAAAAAAATAGGAAAAAATTCACACCAAAACGTTCCCCAAATATGAATCTTGTTACCTGGTAAATGTCATTTCTATTAAGAACTGAATACATTTAGTTTTCTTTTCAATTATCACCATCAAAATTACATTATGAACATGTACTTTATGCCAAATAACAGAAGGGGGGAGGGGGGGGGGGGGGGGGGGTTGAAAGGACATATATAGGACTAACACTGTCAATTGCATATCTAATTTGGGAACAACGATTTCGTGCTACATAAAAAAGTAATTGATAAAGCTGCTAAAAATGATTTTTAAAGCATATAAAGAATCTGTAATTGAAAATCACAAAAAGGACATAGATCTGCTGATTCAGGCCAATCAGGGGGATGGGGGGGCTAAACATAATATATTGGATCCAAGCCTAAAGGTTACACATGTCCCTTGCAACTGTATCTGATAAGTTTAGCAGTTGCTTGCCCAAGTTGCAAGTTGACCATGGCTTCCTCCAACAATAAAACTGATTTTTATAATAACGTCTCATATATATAGAGGAAAAGTTTAAAATAAACCGGTGCATTGATTGATTCATTGATTGATTGATTGATTGTTGTTTAACGTCCAGCGAGCAATTTTTCAGCTATATTCAGGACGAGAACATGTTTACAATAAATCAATATGTAGGTTGAAAAAGGGGGACGGATAGGCCAATGGGTAAATAAAATTTAAACGCCACAGGACTCGAAACAAGGAAAGGTGATGGGTAGGGACGGAAATATTAGCCAGTGCAACAGGTCTTCTATGAGCTGTTACACTGGGTTCTTTAACGTGCGAAGAGGATGGCAATATCTCAACACAGGACCTCGGTTTTATTAACGTCTCCTCCGAAGGACGGGTTGGTTGTGAATTTATACATCCCGCACAACCGACGGACGCCCCTTCAAGCCGAAGAAGCTCTCGGTCCCATTTCTATACCCCAGGGTTCCCGCTGGGTTTATACCGGTGCAAAAGATCAGAGAAGTTAAAAAGTAATTTAACCATATTATTAGCATGAGATGATAACTGAATACAAGCATCTGGTGGCAGTCCTGCTTTTTTAACAATTTTGGTTTGGATTTGTATCTATACTGTCATTATATTAAATGCTGATTGTTCTATTTTAATGCACTTTATGATCAAAGTTACTGTACCTTTGCTGTGTCTTTAATTGGATTGCATATCTGTGTAGGGCACTGATGAATAAACTGCTGACAAGTCAATTTTAGCCTGTACAAATTCCAGATATGGTATAAAATAATGGATTTGCTCGGGGAAAAACACTAGGACTCATTTTAGCATGATTTAATCATCTTGCCTGTCTTGGTGAACTAGAAACCATGCCATCTAAATATGCTGAACAAGTGTGCAATTGAAATTGTTTCTCTATCAATAATAGCTGCTTTTGATGGAAACAGCAAAAATTTAAAAAAAATATGCATTTTATCAACACAATTCAGAGCTTGCTACATTGTGTAGATTTCCAGTGTTGAATACCTCTGGTTGGATTTTGTCTGGCATCAAAGAGTTATCAAATGAGGAATATAGACATGTATAATTGTTGTTCTGACATTGATACTTGTCAAGTTAAAAACATGAATCATTACAATTTCTCATTTCAAGGGCAATAACTTTCAAAGGGTCATCAAACAATCAATACATTTGTTTTCTTTCACTTGCATGTATCACATATGTATTGTACATTCTTTTTTGAGAATCGTCTCCATTTAAAACCGTTACTTAGACCTGCACAATTGCGGTGAAACCATTTACTGCACGAATCACAACTGATCCAGTCCTTGGATGAACTTTCTTTGTTTAAACAAACTGTACAGATATCGTCATCCAGTTCAGTCTCAGAGCTAACTGTATGTGTGGCCAATTGTGTTTCCCTTGTCTGTGACGTTGTTACATTGTCGTGTGGCCAATTGTGTTTCCCTTGTCTGTGACGTTGTTACATTGTCGGTTGTTTCTTCCTCTACATGTGTGTTTGTTGATGAACTCGAAACATTTGGATCTGAGCTTTGGTTTAAACATGCTGGTTTTATCATTGCACTTGCTATCTCAGTAATCTGGCGGTTTAGCTGCTTTATAATATTATCCTTATTTTCAGTACTTTTTATCTTCATATTGTATGCTTTACACAAAGACATTAACTCCTTCTTCTTAAAAGTACAAAGGTACTTTGAATTCTGTAAAATCAATCCTTTTAAAATCTGGTGAGAAACTGATTTCCCTTCTGAATCATTCACAATAAATTTAAAATCAATGTTTGAACCTTTGAAGGCTTTGGATTTTGCTTTTACTTGAATCTGTTTGCGGTGTGCCATTTTTTTTTCAACAGAGAGAGTTTGTAAGAAGTCTTTTCGATACTGGTTTAACAAGACTAATAGAAATTTTCTAACCAATTCTTCATATATTTCTTCTATTGCACATATTCTATCAACAGTTTCTGAAAGTAAGCAATCCACTGTTGATTCAGACTGAAATTCTTGCACATGACATGATGATGCGATAACAACAAAGGATTGGGAGTTATAAGGGCCAAAATCGGCTCCACCTCAGATGTCGATAAAATTTCCTCCAAAATGTATTCACAATATGTGTTTTTCAGAAATAAATACAGTTAGTTAATATGTGTATCCAATTCCTCACAGTGGATCGACAAATTCACGTAATGAAAAGCAGTGAACGTCATTTTTTTCATTATACAGAACGTACGTATCATTTTATTATACTGCATATCTTTAAAAAAAAAACAAAAAAAAACAAAGCATAATAAAACTCAATAAACAAAGCATAAATTTGACTTAATATGCAATGTGGATTGATTTCAGGAATAAAAACATGTTCCGAAGTTGTATTATGAAATTAAAGTGAACGAATAGTAATGTCGCAACGTCACCCATTTTCGACGGTCTCCTGTTTTCGACGGTTTGTTTCACGTGATAAAATCTCTCATTATTTGTATCGTTTAATTTGTCAGAGGTTATATTATGATGCTGAAATTGCATGAATGATCTCATGAAATCTGATCTAAAAATGTCATCTTTAAATGTAAGAACTACGTACCACATCTATTATTTCTCGTTCAAATTGTAGTTTTTCGTAATTAATTTTTTCGTCACCTTGACAAAGCTTTAATCATTTAAAAAATATATCTCACACAGACCAATGTTGGATTCATCGTCTGCTATGACATTGATAATGTACATATTGAGGTCAATAGGGGCGGATCCAGGATTTCAAGTTAGGGGAGCGCAGTTAAAAACAATTGCGCCGAGCGGAGGGAGGCGCGAAAATTTTTGGGGTATTTCGTGTGAAAAATCCAAGAAATCTTATTTTTTCCAATTTTAGGGGGGGGGGGCACCGGGTCCGCCCGCCCCTGGGACATCAATTCAGAAATTTTAGTATTAATCTTAAAGAAGTAATAGATAGATTTATTTGGACAATAGAGCTTCGTCATATTTGAAATTTTTTTAAGCACTTTTTTAACCGTACTTTATTCTTAACGACAACCAATGCGATGATATATTCCAGTACATTTTTACGGACAACCATCACAAATCTATAAAAAAAAAAAATGCCAAGGTGCGGGTTGAGAGAAGTCCAATATCTAAAGATCGCTTTTTTTATAATATGGAAATATTTTGGGAAATGGTGTGAAGCAAAATGTTTAATGTGTAACGATTTTAGCTAGGACCCTGTAAGAATTTTTTTTTTTTTTTTTTATAAACTGAAAACAAGTCTTGGAATCAGATATCCCATAGAAAGTGGTTGTCGATAGATAATTGTTTTACAATCAAGTATTTCATATATATTTATGATGAGAACAAGTTTACAACCATATGATTAATCGTGTAGGTAAAATGTGTGTCGCTGCCATGAGTCTATGTATGATTGCTTTGATTGTCACTAGAAAAAGAGGAGATGGTAGATATTATTTTGCTTTGTGTCAAACCAACAACAACACTCCTAATAAATTGTTGCTATCAGAATCTGCTGTAAGTTGTCTTTTACGTGAAAGGAGTGTGTCCTTTACATTCCGCGCTAAGGGATGTATTAAATTCGTTCCTCATAGCTGTCTGGTGTCCCTTTCACATAAAGTCGGCGTTTTCCTAGAGGAAGCCATTTGTTATTTTATTTATGTCAAATTCGCAGTCATGTTAGGATTCTAATAATAATAGGATATTATACATTATTATACAGCTACAATTTTAATCCAATCAAAAACAATATGGTTGTGATCGTCTTCCGTAATTAGAATCGTCAAAATGAAATACAACCGAATTAATATCAAACGGTGACTTGTTTCAACCTCATTTAAAATATACCTTGACATTATTTAATACTTGTACTCGTACATCACGTTCACGATCTTTTATTACAACACTATTTCACTCAAGTGTACATTTTGTTCCTGTTCTAGTTAAAGGACTTGATCAAACAGAATCATACAGTTTACATGTAATACAGTTAATACGCATTTAATCCACAGAAGAATATTTCTATTTTCCACACCTTGTGGTGTGGGGTCGCTATCGTGCATGCGAAATATTAACTGCAAACCCCATTGACTGGCTATTTGCTGCCTGTCTAGAATATTTCATTTTTTTCTCGATCGACAGTTCAGAAGCTAGAAAACAATATGATGAATATTGTCTGTCAATCATGCAAACACTAACTTATTCACATGACAGAACGCATTTTCAATGCACTACATACACAAACTTTTGATCCATCATTTGTCCAATGGGGGTTGATTTAAGAGAATGGAACTGATAGAAGTTAAAAGTTTAATTTGGGCGCAAAAGGGGAAACTTTATATAATTTATGAAAATGTGATGTGAATTCAGTGGCCAACCATCCCAGTCTGGTGGCAAAAGAAAAGGTATTGTTCTGATATGCCTAACGTCGTGTCTGCAATTGACGGAACTTCACATGAGATACAAATTCCATCCAATGAACCCCAACAAAAAACCTACTTTCAGCAAACCAATTATTTTCATTGATTGATATGAAAAGAAAGTTTATAAACAGTGATAATCATAAATTCCATCAATATCAATAAAACAATTACCTTTCATCTTAACTGAACTTGAGCCGTCGTGGTCGTATGGTAGTTGAATCTACAACTACCTGTGCAATCATTGCCTATCACCACTTAAGTTGTGGGTTGCGAGGTGTACTCGATAAAACATTATGTGATCAAGTTTGTCAGTGACTTGCGACAGGTCTGTAGATTTCTCTGGGTACTCCAATTTCGGCCACACAAGTAGTAACTGAAATATTTTTGAAAGTGGTGTTAAACACCTAACCTCCAATGGACAAATGATGGATCAAACGTTTGTGTATGTAGTGCATAACATAAAACACCTTTGGGTCATAATGTGAGAGCTATCTGTTGGATTGTGCCCAAAAAATATCTACTCCTTTTGGATCAAACTATTTTACTTCATTTTAGAAGTTGCATCGATAGACCATTAAACCTACCTCCGTATCCCTGTAGTAATAACTTTTTCAGTACCCCGGGAGAAAATATATAATCAATAATTGGGGGCTTATGAAAAAAAAACTATTTTGGATGAAGTGGTTGTTTATTTTATTTTTATCTTACATTTGTATATAACTGTCAGGTGTCGACATACCATCGTTTTTTACGGCAAAGATTGCTTCTCAAATATCAAAACGTCATCTAAGCGCTTGGAATATTTGAACATTTTCCCGTCGTTTTTCAAGAAATTTAACACCTCGTGAAACCAAACAAATATTTTAACAGTATTTGTGTTTTATTTATTTTAATAATCTGGTAAAATATTTTTCTGGTGCACGATTGCGGAGGTGCTTAATTTCTTCGAAAACCGTCCAAATATCGCGGGCAAAATTTCACGAAATACAGAAAACAAATAACGCTCATGACGTCACAATGATGTCAAATACGTATCGATTTTGTTGGAAACAAGTTTTAACATCAAAAGTGTGATCTCGTCTATAATATAAAACACATCAAATTTTAATCAAGTACCCCGTATGTTCTGAGATAATGATTCATTAAATATGGGGCCATATATGGCACTTATAGTCCCCAGTTCTTTTTATGGCATTGACGCCGGATTACATGCACTGAGTTTTTCTCTTGGTTTCAATGTACACAAACTGTATCTAAAATAAATACAATTATTTACAGAAACATAAGTTATTTACTGATGAATTTCATTACTTGAAATGAATCATGAAATGTACAGATGGTCTCATATATACAATCAGAAGAGTGAAAATATTGATTTTAAGGGTCTGGCTGAGGATATAAATAAATCAATATTTAATAACCTCCACAATCCTCCACCAACAAAATATTTTGATATAATCATTAACCCTCTATACTCAAAACAACTGCTCAATTTGGTGTTGGTGGAAGACTGTGGAGGTATATAAAATAGCTAAAATGTACATTAAATATGTCGTTTATAGTCCATTTTTAGCATTATCCGTCTAATTATGATGTCATTATGACGTCATAGAGCACCCAATTTCACGGAAAGTTATATTTTTTGAAAATTTGTTTATCTAACAATTAAATTAGTAAATTGTTTTTATTCTATGTCGAGCATTATTTTTTAATATAATGTGGGGCCAATTTTGCACATTAACGCCTCTCCCTCTTTCTTATTATAGTTCAATAGATTGAACTAATTTTTCGGATGAAATATTGTAAATGTGAGATCCTTGTACATTGAGATTTTTATCAACTAGACTTGCTAGGCAATTTTCACACAAATCAATGAAAAATTTATATAACTCATCAGTGATATTTGTTAGTCCTCTTGACACATTTTGTCTTTGGGCTGTCTCAAGTAAAGTTTCTGGATGCTCAGTGTGTAATTGCAATGAAGTTTCGCTTACTCTCATCGTGTCAAGTATCTGTGCTATAACACTTGATTTTTTATACTGTGCTTGATCTTTGGAAGAAGTTGTGTAGCATTTATTAAACTGAATTTTCTGATGTTTATATCTTAATTTTGCTAAGCAAAATCCACCAACATACCTAACTTTTCCTAAACTTGCAGTGGTTACTGTTCTTTTGTGGGAATCTCTGTCTGCAACCGGATATTTTGCTTCTTTTTCCTTTAACACAAATATTCTAACAGCTACTGTAAATTGATAAGCTATATGAGATACGGCTTTAGGACTTATATTGGGAATATTGTCCACCATTAAGAAAGCTCTTGCTTTGTATGCCGTGCTTGTTTGGTGTTGATGACATTTTGAATAAAACAAAGTCAGTTTATCTGGAGTAACACTAACAGCAGAAGTTTCAGGGGTGTCTATGTTGGAATTCTTCATAATTTCATATATAATTGTGAATTCTTGAGAGCAAAATTCTTTTACTTTTTCCATATTTTGCTGGTTTAAACTTAAGCAAGAAAATATTTCATTAATTTCTGATTGTATTGAAGTTAATGGATCGTCATATTTTAATTTGGAAATAATCACTTCAACATCAAATCCCTGTGGTAAAGTAGTGTCCCAGATGGTTCTTTCATTCACACATGTGTCAACGGATAAAATTATCTGGTTGAATTCATTATCAAATTCATCTTCCCCATATTCGTCGGCAGTTTCATTTAAAAATTCATCCATAGAGAATGGTGTCATGAACTCTTCTACAATTTCCTTCCTATAACAAATAGTGGAAAAACATATTATTACACCTATAAACGCAGACATATCTGGACATAAGGCCAATTAAACTTCAGGTATAGATATTCATCCACATTCCAATTTAAAAACTGGGCAGTTGGGGGGATTTTTTTTTTTTTTTTTTTCACTTCAAAATAATCAAAAACTAGAAAAGAAGTAGCGGTATGCCCCCGTACTTGATAATTATGGACAAAGTTGTTTTGTTAGGAGTGATTTAAAAAAAATGAAGTGTGTCTGAAAGACACAAATGATTCCCCCACCTGACCATTAGAAATTATAAACAAGTCAAAAACTGTAGTAGGAGCCATACAAACCATGTTTCCATTATGTAGCTTAGTAAGAAGGAAATGAAGTCCAACTACTCGTCATTTTGTGAATATTTGAGGAGAGTTGATTTTCAAGGGGCTGGTGGGGATGAAAATCATTCATTTCATTTTGATTGTCCTAAGCTACATGACTTTACACAGGGGTGTTATGTTTGATTAAGGAGGGGCATTAACAAATTAGGTACTTAAGGAATGTTTATTTTAAAATCCAGCACAGTAGACTAGTGAAAAAAAATCACATTCTGACCCCAATATAGTGGCCATTCAACGAATAATAAGGCCAAAAAAATATATGACTGTTTCCTGCCTCGCTACTGTAACCCTAATTTGTTTCGTTAAAAATGCATACCCTAGCTATAACACATTCAATGGTAATTTGGGCTTAAGCATCGTTAGTTTAGATTGCTTCCCCATTCACTCAATATTTTTCAAACAAGAAAATAAATTTTCCTATTACCTATAACCCTATTTTTTTCAGCTGTGAGGCAGGAAACAGTAATTTGTGTTGGCCTTGTCTTGGGGCCATATGCAGATCGCCATTAAGTGTGGACTTTTGTCACTCAACGTCTGGACCTCCCTTTTCCCGGTTGACCCCACTTTTTCCACAAAGTTGAATTTCACTAAATAAATTGTTTTCCCCTTAAATACGTGTATTCTGGACCCACCTTTTTATTTTTTTTCACTTAAATACAATACACGTGTATGTTTAATACATGTATTCAATGGAAGAAAATTAATTTAGTGAAATTCAACTTTGTGGAAATAGGGGGGTCAACTGGGAAAAGGGGGGTCCAGACGTCGAGTGCCTGTGTCGTTGAAGACTGAAAGATGATCTCTGTACGAGATATTGTATTTTCTTTGTTTTTTGTGGATCGTTGTCTCATGGACATTTGTTCCACATTTCTATATACCTCAGACATATACTTTACCACCACAAAAATCATCTTCATCATCATGAATTTACTAATTAAACATCTTTTTGTAGGTTGGTGTCAAGAATAAGAGAAAATCATGAAGGAAAAGAAAGTCAGGAAAATTTGCAAATTCAATACAGACTGGAAATGTTTGACAGTGGATTGAATGTTGAGAAAGAAAACAGTGGTGTATTCTCCAAATATATTCTTTCTGTATTTCCACATGTTAAAATTGAACGCCTTGCGCAAGGTAATGACAGAAAAAGGTTTTATGTAGGAATAGAATTAAAACCACTATTGCCATTACATAACTTATCTGACAAACTCTGTTTTGAAAACATTGTTTAGTATATACCTGATACGTACACTGTTATGGAAGCTAGTGAAAAATATATCCGATGTGAAATCAACACATCTTACAAAGCCAATGGACATGCAGTTAAAAAGTGCATAATTGTTTCTTCTGATATTACATGGAAATTACAAATTGCTGATGAAGACATAGATCTGAAGTCTCTGCTGATAAGTAATACCTACCAATTTACAAAAGAACACATTTCTGTTATTTTGGAAACTGTTCAAAAGGTCAAAATATGTGAAGGCGTGACAGTCACAAAATCAGTGACATGCAGTAGATTCCATACTTTAGAACGATGGGAAAATACACTTGATGAGCAAATTGTAAGAAAGCTAAGATCTGTCATTTGTACCAAGGTTGTTAATTTTACTTCAACAGTCAGCATTTGTAGGACATGCCAGAAAATGACATTAGGTGGAGTGTCTAAAGAGAAAACTCAAACGAATCTAGATCCTAAAACCAGAAAGGTCACTGCAGGTGACATCACAAAACTAATTCATAATGCAACAAAAGACATGGTCACACTTCTACTGAGTCAGGCAAATAATGCAGGGAGCGATCCAAGGGGAAGACGATGGCCAAAATATATCATTTCTATATGTTTACAACTATATAATCGCAGCCCCCTTGGTCACAATTCTTTACGTGACAGTGGAATTCTCATTTTACCATCGTCATCGTGCTTATTCTGTATAAAAACAGTGTCCATCAGCAAGTTGAGTTTCACACTGAAATATTCAAATGGATGCATACAGAGGCTAAACGTCTTAAAATTCCCACTGAGGGTTGGACAGGGGGTATAGTCATTGATGAAATGTCAATACAGGAAGACCTTCAGATATGTAAATCAGGCGATGGGATTGAAATTGTCGGCTTAGTCGACCTTGGCGAGGAAGGGAATATTTGCAAAACACTGAGGGTTGGTAAGAAGGAAAAACAGTTGAGGAATCATGTATGCCAATTTGTTTTTCTTGGACTGACAGGATTTAGATTCCCATTTGCACATTTTGTTTCAGATCAAATACAGGCTTATGACCTACATACTTTATTTTGGGAAGCTATTGATCAACTCCAGGTTTATGATTTCAGATGTGTTTTTACATGTATGGATGGAGCCCAGAGCAATAGGTCTTTTCTCCACATGAATCTGGGGCCAGAAAGACAAACAATGACAGTGAAAAGTCCATGTAATTTTGAAGAGACAGTCATTTTTATGATGGACTACTCCCATGTTATGAAGAAAGTCAGAAACAATATTATAAAAAGCGGTTTAACGAAAACATCAACCCGTAATCTGACACTTCCTAATGATGACGTTATTCAGTGGCAGATGTGGACTGACTGCTTCAATGGGACCAGCAAAATGGCTTGCAAATTCATAGGCGTCTGACTAATGAACACATTTTTCCAAGTCAACAATGCAAAATGAGAAACCATCTTGCAGAGGAGGTCCTTAACTGTGATATGCTACACCTATTTTTACAGTATCAGTCACACCTGGGGGAAAAAGGGTCAGTACTTAATGGAACTATCCAATTATTAAGACAGACCTTAGCATTGATAAATATATTCAGAGATGTTCGATCCGTATCAAATTTAAATGACAACAGGTTAAAACAACTTCAGGAAATCTTAAGTTGGTTTGGCGAATGAAAATCTGGTATCCAAGCCAAGTCATTATTAAAGAAGGAAAAGGCATCATTCCTGATGTCAACTCAATGTATGGAAGACTTAGAATCGTGCATTATTGGTTTTGTTGAATTGTGTTCTAAGCTTCTGACTCATGAAAATAATGTAAATATTTTCCTTACCCCAGCTCTAATTAATTCAGATGTCGTTGAAAATGAATTCAATCAACAGCGATCAACCTACAATGGTGCTAATACTTACCCTAATGCCCTTCAATACAGACGATCATTAAATAGTATTATTATTGGACAATCTGTAATATCAAAAAAGGGGAATGCAGGCCTCAATAAATTTTGCTCAGCACAGCCGTACTCATATCAAAATCAAAATCCACTGAAACCAAAAAAGAGAAAACAGAATGAGTCAGCATGACAAAACCCCAATTGAAAAAATTAAAGTTATCCGCTTATGAATTTGCAGAGCTGAAATTAAATTGTTGGCACCAGTAACTGTCGATATTTCAGTCAGCACGAGCTCTTCCGAGCTAAACTGAAACCATCTACAGTGAATGTTAACAATCCAGCAGCTTGAATCCACAACACCAAACCATCGTCGTAGACCAAGCACAATTAAATTGTTGGCACCAGTAACTGTCGATATTTCAGTCAGCATGGGCTCTTCCGAGCTAAAACGAAACCATCTACAGTGAATGTTAACAATCCAGCAGCTTGAATCCACAACACCAAAACTATCGTCACAGACCAAGCACATTTAAATTGTTGGCACCAGTAACTGTCGATATTTCAGTCGACATGGGCTCTTCCGAGTTAAAATGAAACCATCTACAGTGAATGTTAACAATCCAGCAGCTTGAATCCACAACGCCAAACCATCGTCGTAGACCAAGCACAACATACATATTGCTCTGGGCTCCCCACATCTGTCCAACCTATTTCCATAACCGAAACATTACTGATTGTTCCAACCAAAAATGAAAGGGATCCTCCTCTCTTCACCGGTAAGCTGCTGATAAAATTTCAAAACATTCTGAGAAACACTACTCAAATTATCATATGACATAGGGTAAAAATCCTATTTTCCGTCATATCAAATCCAATAACTCTGGAACGGCAAAAGTGAAAATCGTCAAAAATGAAATCGTTTTGATAACTTTGAAAGTGCCAATATCAAAAACAATTCCAAGGCACTAGAGACTACTGTGTGCAATACTGAGCAATTCAAGAACTCGTTCTTCGTCAAAAGTATAATTCATTGGAACCAGTTGGACGAAGAGATTGTGCATGCAAAGAGAGTTGAGAGCTTCAAAACAGCTCTCCATCACCTACAATAGGTGCTCTCTCTCCCGTCGAGTTAAAACCAGAAAGTGGTATCTTCGACGTATATATACAGATAGTGCTCAGGAGAATGATATTGGTTTGAAATGAACTTTTCTGCAACTTGTCAAGTTTATATATTCACAGAAATTAGTCATGTTTGCAACTTAATATTATTCACAACATTTGCAAAATTGTCACATACAGTTGATTTAAAAGCTCAATCTGCAGGTGGTGTTTTTCTGTTAAACTAAAAAGATGTCTACCGTCAACAAACTAATATTGTACCATTAGGAAGATATGTACGTAATAGTCCAGTCAATAGACCCGTAGACCCAAAACAAATTGCAACAGAAATTATAAATACGCCATCATTTTCACTTTAACCCATAGAGTAACCTATAAAAAATCGCCATGAAAATTTTATGTATTAAAGACAGAAATTAAGATAAAAAATGAGTACTTTTTACTTCTATCGTTTTGTCACTACGGATCCTCCATAGCCGAATCAGAGATGTTCCGGAAAATACAACTCAGACGGAAAGCAATGAAAATAGGAATTATTATCCATATCTAGGTAAGCGTAATAATAATATAATATATTTCTATGAAGTTACTACAACAAGTATGTTCAATTTTACCAAAACACCCATGAAAAGTGAACAAACAGGTCAATATCTATGACATTCAAATTGAGCAGACGTAATTCCCATAATGCACCATTCTCAACCCAAAAAGAGCTTTGTAAAGCCTTTTTAAATTACTTTCTACTAAATTTTGTGTAAAAATGTGTTATTATATAGACAGAGATATTTATTCAAGTGTTTGATCGAATTAGCACTTAAATTCGCGGATTTCCATAATAGGTAGATCTATGCGGACGAAAGAAAAAAAAATCTATGGAACGCCAGTTTACCTTACCTGACCTTACCTCTGTATCTTTACCCCCTTCAAAGTAGAACCATACTGTGTCGTATGTTAAACGTGTGTTGGGTGGCGGTGCGCTGTACAGTGCTGTGTGAGTGAAAATTCCATCACCTCCGTATCCATGAATACAATTTATGTACACTAAAAATCAGGCTTATTCACACGGGATATAAAAGTTTATCAAATCAAGTTAAAACAATCCACAACGATTGTCCCGACATTACGTATAAAATATGCATGTTGCATGTATTGGAAAAAATTTAAGAAGACGCATCACTGTTTAAAATCTAAAAGTCTCTGTTCGTATGGTTAAAATCTAAAATCTATTTGTTACGGTTTGGTTCGAGGTTTAAAAAGTAATTGTCACATCCTAAAATCTAAAGCGAATCGTATCTACAGTTTAAGATCTAAAACGTCATCTTTCAAAGTCTAAAATCTAAAACAATTATCACAGTTTATTGTAATGGATTCTTGGGCAATCCCCGGACGGCTCTCCCCTCCCCCTTTTCGCAATGTTAGTTCCGTTTCTTCATTGTTGTCTGTATTTTGTCTCTATCACTCTCCAGAAGCTTCGTTCTCTTAATATGCAATTTGAACATTAATCTCCTTGATAGACCTTCGAGTCTGGCTACGGTGGCTGAGTTTTTCTTGGTAGGTTTCACCTTGATTGAATTGTCCATTAGCAGTTGTAGTTGGTCAACTTCGCTCAAGTCCGTAAAATTTTCATTATTTTGGAACTCATTTTGCCATATAGCGTTGATCTCGGACAGTAAAGCTACTCTCTCCGACTGTAGTTTTTCACATTGGAGAATGAAGTGTAGTACATTCTCTTCAGCTGCTCCGCATAGCAGGCATGTTGGGTCTGTTTCAATTCTGTAGTACTTAATGCGTTTTGTTTGTAGCACGTATGTCCCGGTGACGAGTCTTAATTTTACTAGAATTCTACTGATGTCTAATGATGAGTAGCATCTGTGCTTCAAAATAGGATGTATTTTGCACTTGCTCAGGTTGTGGTTACTAAGTTATTGCAGCCCTATGTAGAGTTGTGCTAGAGTTGTTAGCTGGGTACACCAGTGGTCATTCACTCTTGATTTCACCAACAAGATCCATCGTGATTTTTTGATAGGATTGTCCAAATAGTTGTACGCCTCTTTCAGGTCGTATTTTCGTAGTATTTTGTTGACACATATAAACCAGCTGTTACTAGATTCCTCCTTTACGGTTAGTTGTCTTCTTGCAAGCTTTTTCTCAGTGTTTTTTTCGCCCTGATGACAGACGTTATTGAAGAATATGAGGGCTTTTATATGAATTTGTGCTTCTATTGGTAGAATTCCAGTTAGTATATAAACGGCTGGGTCCGGACAGCTCATCGGTAATGAAAGGATTTGTTTTAGTATCCTTTTCTGGAAGAGTTCTAGTTGTTCAAGAGGTTTTGAGGACGGTAATAATAGCTCCATACCGTAGAGCAATACTGATGTTATGTAGGTTTTGTAGATGTGTAGTAGGGACTCGGGATCTAGGCCGTTGTGTCCATGAAATCCACAACCGAATAGACTGTATGCACTACGTCTTGCTTTAATTATATTTTCATCAACATTGGTTTGGATATTGTGTTTCATCGTTGTTGTTCTGATGATACCCTACTTAAATGAGTAGCTTGCTCCACCTCGGGCATGGTGATATTCCCCATATTAAGTTTCTCGTTGGTTGTTTCGCACTGTTTGTTGTTTCCTCTAATGTGGATTGCTACACTTTTCTTTGATTGTAATTCATATCCCTCGAGGTTCGAAAAGTCAAGAGCCATGTTGACCATGATCTGTGCATCACTGAGCTGCGTAATGAGTAGTGCGATGTCGTCTGCACATCCTGTGTTGTTAACGTTGATGTTTCCTATTTTCAGTTCTATACCTACATCTTGCAAACGGTCTAATAGTGGGTTGATATATAATTTATAGAGATCAGTGCTAAGGGTATCTCCTTGCCGAACTCCCATACCGACCTTAAAACAATCGGACGTGCTTCCTGCCCATTTTATGCAGCTTTCCGCATTGTGGTGTAAGCTTTTAATAATAGTCCACGTTTTGTCCTGAATTCCCGCGTGGTACATACGCCGGAACAGATGTGAATGTAAAACTTTGTCGAATGCAGCTTTTGCATCGAGAAGTACAAGATGTCCATTTTGCTTTTCGTCGGTTAATATTCTGTATACTTCTTCGACAGATAGGGCAGCATTCATGGGGGACGATCCTTTCGTAAACCCTCTTTGCGTTTGATTTGGCATATTATGGATCAATGGTTGTATTCTATCTCTGATCACTGCTTCGACGATCATACTAATTACAGGCAGAACTGTTATTCCTCGATAGTTGATGGCATCGTTTTTGCTTCCGACGTCAAATGCTGCACACTTTCATATTTTGCGAGTGTTTCATCAAGTGAAACAATGGATCGGTGATGCTGACAACATGGAAGCAAAAGATTGGGGATGGTCTATTGAACACAACATGTGCGTGCCAATCAGATCAAGTTTGCCACCCGCTCTAGATGAACTTCTAAAAACGATATATTGCAGATGTAAGACAAACTGCGATTCAAAACGCTGTAACTGTAGAAAGCATGGTCTGGAATGTTCTGTCGCTTGCACTGAATGCCGAGGGAATACATGTAGCAACATGTCTGCATGCGAAGATCAGGACTTTGATTCAGACGAATAGTTGATGCCTAATTTTGATATTTGAAAGATACATGTATTGCTAACTTAGGGAACGACCATTTAACTTGAAAGGGGGTTATGGTTTTTTCTAAAAAAATATTCTGATTCCCAATGTTGCTGAAAAAAATATTCAGATTTTGGTGGAGGAAAAAAAAAAAAATTTGATTCAGAGTTATTGTCATGTAAGGGACCGACCATTTAACTTGAAGGGGGGGGGGGGGGGGGTTATGGTTTTTAGTTTCGTTCAGAAATTTTTTTTCGGACAACACAAGAGTTAGAATATATATTTTTTGTCGCGCTAAGCGCGATTTATTTTCTAGAATTTAACATTAGGTTATTAGGTTATATGACAAAAACTCTGAATCAGATTATTTTTTTTTTTCCCCACCAAATTCAGAATATTTTTTTCAGTAACAATGGGAATCAGAATATTTTTTTTAGAAAAAATCCATAACCCCCCCCCCCCCCCTCCTTTCAAGTTAAATGGTCGTTCCCTAACCTAATGTTAAATTCTGGAAAAAAAAATCGCGCTTTGCGCGACAAAAAAAATAAATATTCTAACTCTTGTGTTGTCCTAAAAAAAAATTCTGAACGAAACAAAAAACCATCACTCCCCCCCTTTAAGTTAAATGGTCGGTCCCTTATGCGATATCAGAACTTTCATTTAATTTTTTTGGTGGGGATTTTTGGTAAATTTTCTTTCATCTATGTATGTACATGTATGTATGTTTATGGTGTTTAGCCCCACTTTCAACAATATTTCAGCTATATAGTCGCTGTCAATTTTATTGATGGAGGAAACCGGAGTACCCGGAGAAAACCACCGACCTGTCACAAGTCACTGACAAACTTTATCACATAATGTCGTTAATCTAGGGAAGGAAAATAAGATGTTTCTATTTTTTTTCATTAAACAAACACCAACTGATTGTTAACAATTGACATTTAATTATATTTCAAAACATTCTTTATTAATCTGTACCGAAACAATCATGATTTAATTTATTCTGCCACGGAAAATAAAATTTTTTAAAAATTTCAGTTTTCAGCATTTTTTTTTTTTTAATGAAATTTTACCAAAAAAAATAGCCACCTGGGGAGAAAATGGATAGATTTTTTTATTTTGTTTGAAAGAATATTCAATAATAACAAGATATTTTTAGAGAAATTGGTAATATTCTGCAAAGTAGAGTGAAAATGTGAAATTTCCACTTTTCAGCGATTTTTCTTCAAAATCCCTTGTTTTTCCTCAAAAATTGCAAGAAGGCAACTTGGGATTTTCGGCGACTTTTAATATGTTAATGAGGACACTCCCAGCTTCAAGATGAGCCCAAGAAACCTTTTGTTCTAGGTCACGCCTTTTCTGGCGTATATAGACTGGACTATACGTATAAAGTATAAAGTCAAGATTGATTCAGAAGGGGCCAGTGTTCTCCCCAGAAATTTGAAATAGCTTCCTGGTACATTTGTAACTTGAAATTTTGAAATAACATCTGTGTCTCAAAATTATAGCATCACATTCCTTATACAGTCTATAAGAAACAATTTCAAATAACATCACATTCAAACAATATAGCATCACATTGCCAGGATGCTAAAAGGCTCTGGGGAGAACACTGGGGGCATACTATGAATTCATATGAAGAACAGAAATATCTCCCTAGAAATTGACCTCAAGAAAAACAACTTTATTTTAGGTCCTTTACTTTGTTAATGTGCAACCTTCCCTTATTTTATGCTTTCTGTTACCTATGAGACCTACCATTGTTTACCTGAGAATATTTCTGCAACATTTTAAATCAGGATCAGGAGCCAGACATGTCCTGCTACAGAAAAGTTCCACTGTTTCTGGGTGTGGCAAACAAACTTCATCTTTGTTGAAGTTTATTATTCTTAAACCATCTATAGATGTGCATCTACCGATGGCAACACCTAGCTGGCCAGGCAGAAATATTTGCTGGCAATCTACTTCAACTCTGAAAATATAAAGAAAACAATTTGCCTCATAAAAATCATAGGAAATATAAATTTATCAAAAAACTATTCAAAGCAGCTTCATTACAAGTTTGCAATTCCAAACTTTATACAAACTTGCATGTCAGAGTGTATGCAAGACTTCATACTCCTGCAAACAATTAATGTGCAAGGTAGAAAATAATTTCTAAAATTTCTGTCTATGTCATTCTTTGAAAGATAACTGTTTATTCAATTAAGTCTCAGACATTGGTTTGGCCAGAAGCTAATTTAGGACAGTGATTTCTGTTGTGGTGGGTTCTGACTGGGTAAAACTAGAACTGTGAGTGACCTCACTGAGTGATACCCCCCGCTTGCAATACTATGATGTTCAAACTTTGGAATTTTAGACAGCAACGATATTCCTTCATGCACATCTGCAGGTTGTGTACTACAATTGTGTAAAGTTTCATAAAAATTCAATAAGCAGTTTAGTAGGAGTTGCGCTTAAAAGGTACATGCCCCCCCCCCCTTTTCGTGAAAGTATAAGTTGAATTATCTCCCCTTTTAAATTTTGGACAGCAACCATATTCCTTCATGCACATCTGCAGGTAGTGTACTACAACTGTGTAAAGTTTCACAAAACGCCAATAAGCCGTTTAGAAGGAGTTGTGCTTACAAGGTACACAACCCCCTTTTCGTGAAAGTATAAGTTGAATTATCTCCTCTTCTAAAATTTAGATAGCAACGGTATTCCTTCATGCACATCTGCAGGTTGTGTACTACAACTGTGTAAAGTTTCATAAAAATTCAATAAGCAGTTTAGTAGGAGTTGCGCTTACAAGGTACATGCCCCCCTTTTTCGTGAAAGTATAAGTTGAATTATCTCCCCTTTTAAATTTTAGACAGCAACCATATTCCTTCATGCACATCTGCAGGTAGTGTACTACAAATGTGTAAAGTTTCATAAAAATCCAATAAGTCGTTTAGGAGGAGTTGCACTTACAAGGTACATGGACGGACGGACAGGGTGATTCCTATATACTCCCTCAAACTTTGTTTGCGAGGGGGGGTATAAATAATTGTTATGTTTAGTTTTTTATACTAAAAATGTTGTTTCTTTACTATACAAGGGGCCCATGGTGGCTCAATGAGTTAGGTCGTTGGATCTAACAACTCATACAAGCCTATCACCAATACGGCGTGGGTTCACGCCTCGGTTTGTAAATCACAAAAAAGGGTTCACTCGACTCGAAGTCGCAAGTCATAAAGTTTATCAGTTGCTTGCCCATGGTTGGTGGTTCTCTCCGGTTTCCTCCACCACTAAAACTGGTCGCCACGATATAGCTGAAATATTGTTGAAAGTGGTGTTAAAACACCAAAAATCAAATAAAAAATTAATCTTTACTATACATGCTATATAGGAGTAAATTAGCTTTGGAAATTGGTGGTTGGGGGTGATAATGATTTTTTTACCTTTCTAGTGTCATCCCTTGAGACTTGTGTATGGTTAGTGCATATCCAAGTTTCAATGGTATCTGATTTCTTACTGCTAAATTTCTTGTCGATGCAGGACTGTAAATTAAAATATAATGAAAACATAAAACATTACTTGTAGAAATACAGAACTGGCATGATTGAAAATTATATAAATACAAAAAAAAAACTACATGTACATGCAAGTACAGCATGGTCACCTAGGTGCAGAGTTCTTGAAATTTTTTTTTTTTTTGCTTTTCAGTCCTTTTGACACTCCAACTATAGTCAATTTGTAAATTTAGTGGCGGATCCAGAATTTCTGAAAATAGGGGGCCAAATTTTCCAAAATACCCCATCAATTTTAAAGATTTTTCTCCAAAACAGGGGGGGGGGGGTCTGTATCCGCCCTGATAGTATTATATGTATATCTTTGTTGAAAACTTGAACAAGAAAATACCCAGACGTAGATTAAATTTCCATGGGACAACAACCCAAAATAGCAGTCTGCAGAAAATACAAAATCTCACACAGAGATAAATATTTTAGTTAGGTGTATTTGTTTTGTTTTTTTAATTCATGCAATTACTTTATCGCTGTACAATATTTGTGTATATTTAGGCCCCTGTATTTGATCTATTGTCACAACATGATTGTCATTTTAGCTACTGAACATTCTGAAATAAAGTGAAAACATTTTATTTAAAGTCCTTTCAAGATTATGCATATGGAAATGAATTGTAAATGATTACCTGAGAAATTTATTTTATCCAATTTTGTGGTCACATCTATGGATGGGAAATTCACAACAGGGCCATCATCTCCACAACTCACAACTTTTCCAATCAATCCATTGACCAGTTTATCAGACAGGTTCCGTAACAATACGACAGGACAATATTTTATCAGCCAAAGTGTAGGTGGTGCTAAGACTTTTGACAGATGTTGTACATCTCCACCATCTCTGCTCTGTATTCGTACAACTGGCCTTCGGCTTGCAGTATGCATTGTCTGTTATACTTATCCACCAAGCCATTTGTAGCAAATAATTTTATACTGTCTTTTTCATCTAATGGTCTATTAAGTTCCGACAAGTACTTAATTGAATCTTCTGAGAGTATCCCACGTGACACTTCATTAATTGTCTGTAGGTACTGTCACACTGTCTTAATTTCTGAGAGAAAAACTGTATGCTGGAAAACCCTTTGAAAGGTTTCACTGAGAAAACAGAACTGACCTTCCTCATTATACAGGGAATTGTTTACAGGTGGCAGTTGAAGAGAGTCACCAGAGAACACAAGTTGAATGTTTCCGAAACAGTAATTGCCATCTTTAAGAGAGCAAATTGTTGACAGCTGTTCAAACAGTCGTTTACTTAACATTGACATTTCATCCAAATTCAGGACATCACAATGTAAAATTCTATGTAAAGCTTGTTTATAATGCACACTGTTTTGCAAAAGATCACAAAAATTTCTGATGATTCGTGCCTACCATCATCCATCCCAGCCCAGCTATGAATTGTGGAAGCATGACATTTCTGTGGGAAGTGTGTACAAGCAATACCTGTAGTGCATGTCACCGAAACCTTTTTGCCTGCAATTGTTAATTTGTCAAATAAATGTGTTAGCAGGTAAGACTTTCCAGTTCCTGCTTGTCCTCCGATGTATACATTGTGGCCTTTGAGGACTAAGTCAACAACATATTCCTGGTCTTTCGTTAACATAGTTTTTTCTTCTGTATCTGTATACTACATGTATATTAACACTTTCAAAATCAAAGTTATGAAAGTGTTTTGGCTTGATTTTACGTTTCGGTTTACTTTTCACCAAAAATTCAGAAGGATTTATATATAAATTATAGCTGGGACCAAACCCTCAACCACCTTGTACACGAATACCAGTCTTTCGCTTGTTCTGTTTATATACTTATGAGTTTTGACTTTCCCTTTGTAAGATTGTTCGGAGTTCGGTAACTTTAGGTCATTGAGCATCTTAGTGACAGAACCTTCTTCTCTTGTCTTATAGTCCCCGGTTAGGACCCTATGTAATAAAGTAGAGTAAATGCTGTTATTACTGTTAATATTTTCAAGATGATGGTTCAGCGTTGTGTATTCAAGCTGCTGGTTTGTTGACTTTCACTGTAGATGGTTTCAGTTTAGCTCGGAAGAGCCCGTGCTGACTGAAATATCGACAGTTACTGGTGCCAACAATTTAATTGTGCTTGGTCTGTGACGATGGTTTGGTGTTGTGGATTCAAGTTGCTGGATTGTTAACATTCAAGATGGTTTCAGTTTAGCTCGGAAGAGGCCATGCTGACTGAAATATCGACAGTTACTGGTGCCAACAATTTAATTGTGCTTGGTCTGTGACGATGGTTTGGTGTTGTGGATTCAAGTTGCTGGATTGTTAACATTCAAGATGGTTTCAGTTTAGCTCGGAAGAGCCCATGCTGACTGAAATATCGACAGTTACTGGTGCCAACAATTTAATTGTGCTTGGTCTGTGACGATGGTTTGGTGTTGTGGATTCAAGCTGCTGGATTGTTAACATTCACTGTAGATGGTTTCATTTTAGCTCGGAAGAGCCCATGCTGACTGAAATATCGACAGTTACTGGTGCCAACAATTTAATTGTGCTTGGTCTGTGACGATGGTTTGGTGTTGTGGATTCAAGCTGCTGGATTGTTAACATTCACTGTAGATGGTTTCATTTTAGCTCGGAAGAGCCCATGCTGACTGAAATATCGACAGTTACTGGTGCCAACAATTTAATTGTGCTTGGTCTGTGACGGTGGTTTGGTGTTGTGGATTCAAGCTGCTGGATTGTTAACATTCACTGTAAATGGTTTAAGTTTAGCTCGGAAGAGCCCGTGCTGACTGGAATATCGACAGTTACTGGTGCCAACAATTTAATTGTGCTTGGTCTGTGACGATGGTTTGGTGTTGTGGATTAAAGTTGCTGGATTGTTAACATTCACTGTAGATGGTTTCATTTTAGCTCGGAAGAGCCCATGCTGACTGAAATATCGACAGTTACTGGTGCCAACAATTTAATTGTGCTTGGTCTGTGACGATGGTTTGGTGTTGTGGATTCAAGCTGCTGGATTGTTAACATTCACTGTAGATGGTTTCAGTTTAGCTCGGAAGAGCCCATGCTGACTGAAATATCGACAGTTACTGGTGCCAACAATTTAATTGTGCTTGGTCTGTGACGATGGTTTGGTGTTGTGGATTCAAGCTGCTGGATTGTTAACATTCACTGTAAATGGTTTAAGTTTAGCTCGGAAGAACCCGTGCTGACTGAAATATCGACAGTTACTGGTGCCAACAATTTAATTGTGCTTGGTCTGTGACGGTGGTTTGGTGTTGTGGATTCAAGCTGCTGGATTGTTAACATTCACTGTAAATGGTTTAAGTTTAGCTCGGAAGAGCCCGTGCTTACTGAAATATCGACAGTTACTGGTGCCAACAATTTAATTGTGCTTGGTCTGTGACGATGGTTTGGTGTTGTGGATTAAAGCTGCTGGATTGTTAACATTCACTGTAGATGGTTTAAATTTAGCTCGAAAGAGCCCGTGCTGACTGAAATATCGACAGTTACTGGTGCCAACAATTGAATTGTACATGGTCTGCGACGATGGTTTGGTGTTGTGGATTCAAGCTGCTGGATTGTTAACATTCACTGTAGATGGTTTCAGTTTAGCTCGGAAGAGCCCATGCTGACTGAAATATCGACAGTTACTGGTGCCAACAATTTAATTGTGCTTGGTCTGTGACGATGGTTTGGTGTTGTGGATTCAAGCTGCTGGATTGTTAACATTCACTGTAGATGGTTTCAGTTTAGCTCGGAAGAGCCCATGCTGACTGAAATATCGACAGTTACTGGTGCCAACAATTTAATTGTGCTTGGTCTGTGACGGTGGTTTGGTGTTGTGGATTCAAGCTGATGGATTGTTAACATTCACTGTAAATGGTTTAAGTTTAGCTCGGAAGAGCCCGTGCTGACTGAAATATCGACAGTTACTGGTGCCAACAATTTAATTGTGCTTGGTCTGTGACGATGGTTTGGTGTTGTGGATTAAAGCTGCTGGATTGTTAACATTCACTCTAGATGGTTTAAATTTAGCTCGGAAGAGCCCGTGCTGACTGAAATATCGACAGTTACTGGTGCCAACAATTGAATTGTACATGGTCTGCGACGATGGTTTGGTGTTGTGGATTCAAGCTGCTGGATTGTTAACATTCACTGTAGATGGTTTCAGTTTAGCTCGGAAGAGCCCATGCTGACTGAAATATCGACAGTTACTGGTGCCAACAATTTAATTGTGCTTGGTCTGTGACGATGGTTTGGTGTTGTGGATTCAAGCTGCTGGATTGTTAACATTCACTGTAGATGGTTTCAGTTTAGCTCGGAAGAGCCCATGCTGACTGAAATATCGACAGTTACTGGTGCCAACAATTTAATTGTGCTTGGTCTGTGACGGTGGTTTGGTATTGTGGATTCAAGCTGCTGGATTGTTAACATTCACTGTAAATGGTTTAAGTTTAGCTCGGAAGAGCCCGTGCTGACTGAAATATCGACAGTTACTGGTGCCAACAATTTAATTGTGCTTGGTCTGTGACGATGGTTTGGTGTTGTGGATTAAAGCTGCTGGATTGTTAACATTCACTGTAGATGGTTTAAATTTAGCTCGGAAGAGCCCGTGCTGACTGAAATATCGACAGTTACTGGTGCCAACAATTGAATTGTACATGGTCTGCGACGATGGTTTGGTGTTGTGGATTCAAGCTGCTGGATTGTTAACATTCACTCTAGATGGTTTCATTTTAGCTCGGAAGAGCCCATGCTGACTGAAATATCGACAGTTACTGGTGCCAACAATTTAATTGTGCTTGGTCTGTGACGATGGTTTGGTGTTGTGGATTCAAGCTGCTGGATTGTTAACATTCACTGTAGATGGTTTCAGTTTAGCTCGGAAGAGCCCATGCTGACTGAAATATCGACAGTTACTGGTGCCAACAATTTAATTGTGCTTGGTCTGTGACGGTGGTTTGGTGTTGTGGATTCAAGCTGCTGGATTGTTAACATTCACTGTAAATGGTTTAAGTTTAGCTCGGAAGAGCCCGTGCTGACTGAAATATCGACAGTTACTGGTGCCAACAATTTAATTGTGCTTGATCTGTGACGATGGTTTGGTGTTGTGGATTCAAGCTGCTGGATTGCTAACATTCACTGTAGATGGTTTCATTTTTAGCTCGGAAGAGCCCATGCTGACTGAAATATCGACAGTTACTGGTGCCAACAATTTAAATGTGCTTGGTCTGTGACGATGGATTGGTGTTGTGGATTCAAGCTGCTGGATTGTTAACATTCACTGTAGATGGTTTCATTTTTAGCTCGGAAGAGCCCATGCTGACTGAAATATCGACAGTTACTGGTGCCAACAATTTAAATGTGCTTGGTCTGTGACGATGGTTTGGTGGTGTGGATTCAAGCTGCTGGATTGTTAATATTCACTGTAGATGGTTTCAGTTTAGCTCGGAAGAGCCCATGCCGACTGAAATATCGACAGTTACTGGTGCCAACAATTTAATTGTGCTTGGTCTGTGACGATGGTTTGGTGTTGTGGATTCAAGCTGCTGGATTGCTAACATTCACTGTAGATGGTTTCATTTTTAGCTCGGAAGAGCCCATGCTGACTGAAATATCGACAGTTACTGGTGCCAACAATTTAAATGTGCTTGGTCTGTGACGATGGATTGGTGTTGTGGATTCAAGCTGCTGGATTGTTAACATTCACTGTAGATGGTTTCATTTTTAGCTCGGAAGAGCCCATGCTGACTGAAATATCGACAGTTACTGGTGCCAACAATTTAAATGTGCTTGGTCTGTGACGATGGTTTGGTGGTGTGGATTCAAGCTGCTGGATTGTTAATATTCACTGTAGATGGTTTCAGTTTAGCTCGGAAGAGCCCATGCCGACTGAAATATCGACAGTTACTGGTGCCAACAATTTAATTGGGCTTGGTCTGTGATTTTTTTCAGCCAAGTCTTCGCCAGTAGGTTATCTGGATGTACTCCATCTGTGTATAAATTAAAGTTGTATTGTGTTCTTGTTGCCGATGTTCTATGGTCCCCTTTTTTATACTTGGATTTTGTCTGTAGGTCGTTCGAAAATTTTGGTGAATGACTATTTATTGTATCATTTAGTTCCTTCACTTTTGTATTTAATTTGATGACTTGATCTGCTAGTGTGGTATCTTGGTCTTTAAATTCGTCAGGTGATTTATGTTTGCGGTTACAATTCCAGTGGTATATGGAGTAGACTGGAGTTTCAAGTATGGTTACTTTACAGTTTTCATATTGTTGGACTAAATTGATGATTTTGTTGTAGTAAAATGAGAGGATGGTAATTTTTTCGTCACTGTATGAGCTGATCGAGATGAATTTCTTGTTGTATGAAGTGAGGTCACATGTACCAAACCATACATATATCCAAATAGCTCCTAGTTCTGCTATTTTTTGCTGTAATACTGACTCTAGCCAATTGAAACGGTCTTTAATTTTGGCTCCACCTTTGCACGAAAAGACTATTTCTCTTTCAACTAGGTGAGAGCTCCTTACATGATTTTGTAAATAGTTTCCTTTGCTATCTGAGAAAATCACGGGTGTAAAGTTCTTTTCAGTTGTTGGTGGTTCCTTTGTGTTGTTCAGGCATTTAACCAGTTTTGAGTTCGACATGATGGACTGGATTGTTTGGTATTAATTTATAACAAGGTGGTATATTAGGGATGGTTTACCAGCTATAATAATTTAGCAAGCCATAATTTAATCTTGTGTAAATGTAAACAAAAAGTTTTTCATTTATATATGGAGTAGACTGTTGTAATGTTTGATGTTTTTCCGACTTTAAATTAAATAAAGCTTATTGTACTGATTGAGAAATAAAGATGGAGGATATTGGTCGCACACAGTTAAAGTTCGATAGATTGAGTAAGTGTTCTTTGTAAATTTCTGATAAATATCTGAATTATCTTCTTTCTTCGTCGCCGATTGAAATTCTCCTGTCACTTCTTTTTGCATATAAACAAATTCTGACTTTACCCCCACAATAATGTAAAATCCAGAGATATTCCGAATAATTCGCGGGAAATGTATACTTTTGGAAACTACGTACCTTTTGGTCAAAAGTCATGTAGAGTCTAGATATGTTCCGAAAAAGTTGCTGGATTCTCAGGTGAAGGTCGTCAATTTGTTCAGCCAATCAAAAAGCCCGTTAGAACTCTCTCAATTTTCAAGTCTATGGCGTTTGTGAAGGATGTAAAGGGGATTTCTTTCAAAAACAGACTTAAAGGACATATAAATTGGCGTAAGGTAAGAAATTTTAACATAATTTGAATGGATGAAAGTATTTAGATAGTCAAAATGACTCGTTTACGCATGGGAAAGTCTGTACACAGATGGGAAGTGGTCAACCCAGCATTTGTACGACTTCGGATTTTCACGCCGTTTTGTTTTGGTTCGTGTATGATACCTCAGCAGTTCGGAGGCCTATACTGACAATTGGGGTCTCTTTGGAAAGGAAAATTACTTGACTTTCGACTGGTGAAAACATTTTTTGAAAATATTAAGGCGTTCCGAAGTTACGATCAATTTAACACGTGAGTTCGCCCCCTTGTATTATTATATAGTATTGTTTTTGGGGTTTTTTTTCGGACGCACCTAACCCCTTTGGCTTAGTTGTGTTGAATAATGGTAATTCCAAATAAATATCACAAAAAATCTCCTTAAAGTCCCCCCACGCTGTTAATCCAAGTTTGCCACAATTGTTCACTTACTTGTCTGGTCCTTTTTGGCTCACTTTTTTACTTTTTTTTCTCTCAGAATCATAAGAACTACAGGTAGGTCTGAAGGGAAAAACCTTAGCATTATCAGACTCGAAATAAAATACATAATGTTGGGCGTTGACCACTTGCCCCTCCCCGTAAAGGCCGTATATTTGAAATGATAAATGAATGTACAGCATGTGGACAAAAGTGATTCCGTTTCCGCCATCTACGCTATATATTTCATATAAAACCACTTATTTTCATAACACTATCATGAAGTCATTCCTTATCTGATTTTCATGAACTTTTCAGTATTAAATGCAGAAATTAATATAGTTTCTTCTTCGTATAATTTGCAAATAAATTTTTTTCTACTTTCTCTTAAGAATTGATTTAAAATTAAAGTTTAATTTTTTCACCAAATCTTACTATATAATCATAAAAAAATTGTGACGTCAAGAATTTACATTTGTGTTTGAATCATAAATGCTTGCAATAAAAGTCCCAAAAAATTACATGAAGATATTAAGATAAACTCTAATTAATTCTGTTTTTAAAGGTGAAACTTTCATGAAAATCGTCTAAGGAATGACTTCATGAGAATGTTATGAAAATAAGTGGTTTTATATGAAATATATAGGGAAGATGGCGGAAACGGAATCACTTTTGTCCACATGCTGTACATCAAATTTGTTGAAACACTTAGAGAAGACTTTTTCAAAGGCATCAAACTGCTTAAAAAACAAATTACAGAAAAAACAAACTGCATACAAAAAAGTATTAAAATTAAAAAAAAAAATATTTTAGATGTTGGTCAGTTTTAACTCCCTATGACCCTTTCTATCTCGGAAACATTTTTTGGATGGTGACTAGACATGCATTGAATTAGCAGATGAGTAGGAGTGGACCAGAAAGTGGGGGACTAGTTTTGAGGGTGGACCAGAAAAAGTGGTCAGTTTTCAAAACTGATAAGCATCTAGGCAATGCCTACTCCATATTAATCTTAAGATATCTTACAAAGAAGGGGTTCAACATATAAAAAATCTACTACTTTACTTACGAATTCACGATCGAACGAGCATACGTTTCTTTTACAGAACGCGACTATCACGATCTTGTGACGGTTTGTATAAAGTGACGTCATTGATCAGTGATGTTTTATGCAATGTCCATAAATCGGCCTTAAAGGTAGGCACTTAAAAAGTTGTTTCAAAAGCCAAGATATATAAGCTCCATGGAAATCTAGGGGTTAAAAGTGTACGCACATATATAGAAATGCTAAAAGCCAATACTTCCCGTAATGTAATCAACAACTAAAAGTCACAGGTGATATGGTATTGAAACAAACAAGATGGTAGGACGTATTACCATTCAACATTACCGTTATGTATAAACATAAATGGTCATCCTTTTATGTGCCTCTGTTGATGTCGTTTGCACTAATTTTGAAAACAACAGAACAAGGTTCGGTTGATCTACAGAATAATTGTGTTGTTAAAACCGTGGACTCGAACATCGCGTCAAAGGTGGATCAAATGGCAAAGGACGGAGCAAAAGTAATATACAAAAGGCATGTGTATTTTCATATTCAAAATTTCATTGGAGATTTGCTTGAAGAAGAGAAAGCAAGTGTTTACAAACCGTTATCATGGGTATGTACAACCGGTCGTCACGGAAGAAGCCTTCTACTTTTACTGGCTATTAAAAATATCAGTAGCCCTATATCCCTAAACTATCATTTGTCCATTTGTATCGTGATCGTTTTTCTGTTACCTGTTCAACTGAAATGTTTCTAACTCAAAGGAACATCAGTTATGGCTTTTCAAACAGGGAACCAGAATGTGTAGTTTATAGAATAATCCTCCGGCTAAGGAGCACTCTAAATTTCGGTAAATTTCCAAAGTTCAAAACATACCAGTGCGGTCGTAAAGCTTACGGAAGGATTCGAGAGAAGGCGAATTTTTTTTTTATATTTTGTAATTAATTGATTGTTATTGTTTAGATTATAGTACACTGTCGTCAAAGAGCTCCGATCGAAAATGTTTGGTCAACATCCGGGATATTTTAAAGCGGTATTTTTAAAGCAGACACGGATAATTATCGTAAGCATTTATAAATATACTGTGTACATAATGTTTTGAATTATGATACTTTATGATTGTTATTATTATTAATTTCATTTTTTGTCCAAATATCATTTATTTTTGCAGTGTAAAATTAGATTTTTCTATAAGTTATAAGGAATCCGGCTTCAAAATCATTACAATCAACTGAAATATCGCTATATCTTGCATTTACGAATGAATTAAATGTTGCCCAAAAAGAAAAAAATATTGATGAATGATTGATTTTACTTAAAAATACTATTTTATTGATGAAAAGTCAATTAGTAACAAGTTATACCCTAAAACATGATGTCAACAGATGTTTTTGAAATCCGGATTGGTCAAAATGTAAACATGTATACAAACCGGTTGGGTCATTTATAAATAACCGGGTTTGTCAGTATGTAAATGCCACTGATTTAGTTTATAATTATTTTATTTGATCAATGATACAAAGAGGATCAGACACAAGTTTTACCAACTTATGGAGTCTTCTCCTATATATACAATCATTATTACATTATATTGAGAATGCACAAGAAAACAAGAAAAATACAATTTTATCATATAATATAGCTGAAAATAGTAAACGAGTAAAAAGAAATGAAGAAAAAGTATGTGTGTGTGTGTGTATGGATGCTGGATGATGCCACTGATCTTATTGTTATTGAGCATTATATTGCAATTTAACAATACCGGGGTAGTTATGATTAGGAAATATCTCAAATGCGATAAATACTGATTCATAGTATGAATATTCGCCATGGTTGCTAATTTCAGCTACTTTGTACAATAAAAAACTCGTTATTTCTATGTTAATTTTAAATTGCTACTGTCGCAAACACTTGATTTTTTTTAATACTTTTTTTGGCACTGACATCACGTTGGTGCTCAATACGCTACACTCACCTTAAGTAGCTGTCCAGGCGCATCAATTGAGTAGTGGGAGATTCTTTTTATAACGCAATATTTTAATTTTATACTCGTTGATAACGAAGTAAGTCACTCTGTGGAAATAACTTCATGGATACGATACTTAAGTTTCTTCACAGTATAATGTTTACATTAACATTACAGATAAGCAAATTAACAAAGGCTGTAGTATTGAATTCCTTTACGCACGGACGATTTTGGCAGTTTGTATACAAAGAAAATGTTAGGTGTACTCGATTAATGCAACGTTCGTTACAAGTTGTAATACGACAAATGTTCGTGCTTTGCTCACTGAAAATAGAGGCTCAGAGGCTCAGTGGTCTGAGCCTATGTCGTTCACCTTTCATTCTGCTTTGAAGAAGCTTAATACAAACAGAACCTTCTATAGGTGCTTCCCACCAAAGTTCGGTTCATTTGGCTAAGCAGTTTCAGAGAAGAAGATTGTTAGAAATCGGCCAATCAGAAACAAGAATTGTCTGTGGCGAACATGTTTGTCAACGGATCGGGATGAAATGTGCAATCCTTAAAGAAGACCTTCCATAGTTGCTTCCTACCAAGTTTCGGTTCATTTGGCTAAGCAGTTTGAGAAGAGAAGATTTTATAAAATCGGCCAATTAGAAACAAGAATTGTCTGTGGATACCATGTTTGTTAACGGATCGGGATGAAATGAGCAATCTTTATAGAAGACCTTCCATAGTTGCTTCATACCAAGTTTCGGTTCATTTGGCTAAGAAGTTTTAGAGGAGAAGATTTTTTTTTTAAATCTGCCAATCAGAAACAAGAATCGCTTGTGGCGACCATGTTTGTTAACGGATCGGGACGAAATGAGTAATCGTTACAGAGGACCTTCCATATATGCTTCCTACTAAGTTTCACTTCATTTAGTTGAGGCGTGTCAGAGGAAAAGATTAAAATGTGAATAGTTAATGGACGACAGACGACGAACGAAAGATGACGGACGACGGGCGTCAAGTGATGGTAAAAGCTCACGTTGCCTTTGGCAATGTGAGCCAACAACAGTCATTGGGTAGATATGTCGCTCCACTCGGACACATTATTCTGATTCCGAGCCAACCAGTCTTTGCTTTTTCTCCTTAATGCTGCGTTCTTAGCGGAGAAGCAACAAATACCAATTTTATATTCTTTTGTTTGACAAGACCGCGGCTCGTACCCACAATCTATCGCACTCGAGGCGAGCACGCTAGCCATTACGCTACCGATGCGGTTCCCTATTTTTATTTAATTTTTATTTATTTTTTTAATCAAAATTTCTTATTGTCCTTCAATATATTATTTGAAAACAAAAATTAATCCAAAACAATAAGAGTTACTTGATATCTATATAAACAGTGAGAGTTCCTACTTTTGATCAAACACTCTTTGAATATGCAATAATCCAACTGTCTAGCAAATAAAGAAAAAGAATTATAAGTTCTATACAAAATCATGACCATTCTGTCGAAGGTGACTTGGTGAATGCCAATTCTGCACAAACCGTTTTGTATTTCTTTCTTTTAATGGTATACAAAACATCCACATGTAACATATTTTGACTATGTACTGTTGGGTTTTTTTTCACAACTTTTATTCATTGAAGACAATTTTTTTTTATAAATTTGCAAGTCGAACATACCCTTGACAAGTGTTATAATGAACCTTAAATAAATTACAGAAAGGAAACATAATTGTGATATTGAGCTGTTTTCGCTATTCTTTCAATTTTTTACATAGACAAAACCGGTTCTACTGAAACACACTTTTTGCGACCCAACCGGAAAGTAGTGACTGACAGAGCCGGAACGAATGTACGTAAATAAGCATTGTGTTTTTCACTGTAGTAAATCTAAAACTATTCATGGGGGCACGCCAGTGCAAACTATCATGCATATAAGCATTACAAAGGGTTTGTGTACTTTAATTACACATATAAACTACTTTTTATAGCTTTATTTGATGATTTCAATCTCATTATTAGCATTTTTCATTGTTTATGTCCATCATTTTATCTATATCTGAGTAATCGATGAAGATAACTACAGTAATAGTAAAAACAAGCAAAAATAATCGACCCATAACGACATCTTCTGGATTCAAGATATAATAATACTATATGATCATAATACTTACTTTTTGTCGTCGCCTGTATGTCAAACATGCCTAATTGACTTGTACCGGAAGATGACAGAGCATTTCCGACCGGAGCTCTTTGACGACAGTGTAGTATGTCGTTGATATATTAAAATGTACCAAAACGCAGAATTAAATCGAGACAATTCCGGAATTTTTTTTTATCTTTAATCTTTTATCAACATCCGTGTTAAGTCTATCGAAAATTAAAGTTAGCAGTTAGTCAACTTAGTGATGTGGAATTATTTATCGGGGGTCAAGTATGAAATGGAGAATGAGAAAGACCTTAGTGATAGTGAAATTGAAAGTGATCTGAATGAAGATATAGTGTTTGGCAAACTTTTTGACTTTTCTAGAGACTGAGTATTTATGTGTTGACAGTTCTGATCATGAAAATGTTTGATATTCTGCTTTGAAAACAATAAAAAAAAGTTCATTACACGTGTAAATTTCTGTGTTTTATTTATTTATTTTCTATTTGCAACTCGCACAAATTAAGATAATGAGATCATACTACTATTCTGGTAGTTGATTTTTTTTTAAATCAAGAAAAATGTACTAAATGTTTATATATTGGGGAAAATCCACTTTTTCAACTAGTTTTATTTCTTTCAAAAATGTGTGTAAAATGCAGGATTTGGCTTAAAAAATACAAAATTTTCTTGAGGGGGTGGGGGGGGGGGGGGAATAACTCCCCAATCCTCCTAGCGGCCCTCGTCATTTTCACCTGGGCTACTGCTTTTTAATCTGCCTTCTGGGCTAGCAGTCTCAAAATTTCAGTAGCCCAGCTGGCTATTATGCACAAAAAGTAAATCTGGGACCCTGGAGACGTTCAAGAAAACTACTGTGGAACTGCATAGTGATGTTACATATGACGTCATATTGAGTAAAATTTACTTCGTGACCTCAATGGATCGACTGTTGCCATCAAATCGAGTTCCTGTAGGAATGCTCGAATCGCTCCATTCTGCTTTGGTCGATTGTGGAATACGTAAAAACCCTTCCATTAAAGAATGTTGCAACAGTAATATGTTCGGACCATGTAAGCCACGTGACCATACACTACCATGGTTTAAATTTTTGCGGCGCTTTATGCAACTTGTGACGTACATGTATATATTAATTGGAATTATTTGGATTGTACGACTGTATTTCTTTTTCAAATATGAAGAATCTGAACGCAATGAAAAAGAAAAGGCAGCAACCCTTAGAAACTTAGCTTTGTCATATGCAGGAAATTTGACATGGTATTTAACTCCTATTCATGCTACTTTCCTCGTTTGTTATTGTATTTTTCTTGTCGATGTCATATTATTTGAAATATTGAGCGAGCACGTGAAAAACACTTTGAAACGCGTCATGCGGAAATGTTTGCGAGACATGCGGGAAATGTTAAAAAGAAGGGCTATTGGTTGGTCCGTGCACATTTTGCTCATTCCGTTCAAGCATTGTGGAATTTTTTGGTGTTTTTTCGCATGGTTGTATTATATTCTAGCGATACCTATTGTACTTTTGTAGTCGTGACATTAGCATTTTATTGTCTTCCAGCAATTAATATATTGGTGCGGCTTATTTCTTTTGTTGCATACCTTCTTCCATACGGACGGAATTGTTTAACTGTAAGGTGTTGTTCTAAATTAAAACAGCTATGTAATTATATTCACAGGGTATTCCGAATGAGCATTCTTAGCAGTAAAGAATCGATCGAAAGACCGGGAAATTTTTCTATGAAAAACAGATTTTTACAATTGTTTGTGATATTGTCGTGTCTGTTGACTATTCTCTCGTTTGTTCTTCTCGCAATGGAGTGTATCCTGTTCTTAGGGGAAATTTTTAATGTATACTATTATTGGTATAATCGTAAACGCATCCAATACATTGAAGTACTTATCATTGGTTTTCCTCCCTGGATTTTATGCACGTGATTGTTTTAGTACCGTCACTACAGAGTATTTAGCATTTAACAAGTTCTTAAACAGTTATTTAGTAGGAAAAATGAGAGAGAAAGTTGAAAAAATTTGTACATTGCACCACGACCTACAGAGGAACACGGCATTCAAAGTGAGTTTGGAAGATAGCAGTGGCGACGATGACAAGCCAGTATCCTTACTGATAAAAGATAGGAAATTGAAATGGAAAATAAACCGCTTAATTTTATTTCTAGACAAAATCATACCCCTTATATTATTACCTCTACATTTTTCTTTGATTCTTGCTATTTACAACAAGTTGGTGTTCCCGGACCTTTGTTAACGAGTTTGCTTCGTGCTACTCAACGATTTATGATAATTTGCGTCTTTTTATTTTTCGTTGTTGCTGTAATTTTAGCTTTTGGTGAAGAATATGGAATCTCACCAACCAATCAAATGTTTGCTACCTTAGCTGGAGGGTTTCTACCGTATATATTTAGAACTGTGTTGTTCAAACAAGTGGGACCAGTAACAGTTGATCCTGACAATTTGAGTTTCAAGAGCAAATTTAAGCGAAAAATAGAAGAATATACAAAAAATTGGATCGTTTCTGACAGCAAAAGTACAACAGTTAAGGTAGACCATGTCGATATCCATGAAAAATCCATGAAAAATCAAAAGACGAAGAAGTAATGCTACAGTCGAGCATAAATTATTTATGTATTTAACATCATCAATTATCATAAAAAGACACAAACACCAAACATTTTGGGATCAGCTCGCCAGACGTGCAGCCAACAATCGAAAATCAAAACAAAGAAGGGGTAATAACGTCTTGTAGATAAAAATATATACAATACAATATCAAATCTTACAAACCGAGCTGTTTAGAAACTGTCATTCAGAAATACTGATTTTGATGTCCAAAATAACAAATAATCTGAGTTCTGTTCCTGTGGGAAAAAAAACTGGCTTGGACGGAGACGCCCCTAAAGGTTAAATGGTCAATTACTTACATGATTATTTAACGTCATTTAATTGTTGTTTTAATTTGTATGCAGGTTGGTTCCTTTCGAAAATATTGTCCTTTTCCCTTCTAATTTAAGTGTTCACCTCTAAGAATTCGTGAAAAAAGAAAGGATATAAATATTTTAATGGATATTTTTCAATTTTTTAGTGTACATGAATTTGATTGGGGAAAATTTCATCAATTTGATTTGTGGTGAAACCCCTACCCTGTATTTATGATTTGCGATAAGTTTTGCATGACTTATATTTCAAGTTTCGTTTTGTTTTGAAGTCTGTATTTTGTAGTTGTCAATCTATCGTGTAAATGTAGCAACTTGCAACAAGCTATTTGATTGGGTTACACTCTTGGTGGTGAATGTACACAACATGGCGGATCTCAAACCAATTAAATAGGTGAAATATTGCATTTACTGCAAAATATTTTAAGAATTTACAACTTTCTCTTAACATGTGCACAATGTATAATAAGTTATAGTGGTAGACATTTATACAATTGCTGCACAACCATTTTGTTGTTATAAATCTTATTTCTGTAATATAAGTATCCAAGACCAAGTGTTTATCGAAGGGAGTAAAAAGTTAAAAGTGAAAGAGGGTTAGGATAAGGGTTATATGGTTTTTAACGTCACTTTCAACCATATTTCAGTTATGTCTTGGCGGTCAGTTTTATTGATATTTGTGGAGGATCCGGAGAAAACCACCGAGCTGTCGCAAGTCACTGAAAATTTTTATCATAAAATTGTGAAAATAAAAAAGTGAAAGAGGTGAGGGGTTATAGTAGCTGCAATGATGTAGCTCCTGTGACAAACTTGTGTCTCGGCAGAGCTACAACGCGGTCCCATTCATCACAATGGAGCAAAAAAAAAGTTGTAGTTGAAACATAAAAACTCACTATTTACGCTTCAAACATTTCATTATAACAATTACTGATGATCCCAGTCCTTGTTAAATCGGTTTGGCTGAGAAATATATGCTTTTCAAAGTTAGCAACAACCTTGTTCAAATTTATCGATCGTTTTCCATAACCGGAAACTACGGAAGGCGGAGCTTTTCTAAATATGGTATTTCTTATTACAAGCTGATGTAAACATTCCAATCGTAACTACTCGGCCATTCTCGCTACCCTGTTATTTGCAGTGTAGCGAGAATGGCCGAGTAGTTACGATTGGTAAACATTCACGCCTAAATCGCCAAATATGGTATCGACATCCAAATAGTGAGGCCGGAAATGACGAAATTCAAAATTTTCAAAGAGGAGATTTTTATTTTGTGGGAATTACATTCTAAAATACTGGTAGGTGATACAAACTTGTTATAATAATGAACAAAAGGAAAGATTATGTCTTATTATTGATAAATGCAGGCGTCGGAAGCTCTGTAAGCGAGCCCAAAAAATCTCGGCGGCTGCTCCATTACGTGTAATGGCATCCCGTTATAACCCTTGCGAGTAAGCGAGCATTTAGGGTTTTATTATTAGATCTAGGTTATAGTGATTCTTCTTCCAATAAAGTTCACCCCTCAATGGTCCTGAGTATTATCGAACTTGATTATGATAATAAAAGAAATATTTATACATCCCAACCCATTTCATACATTTATGATTAAATTTCATCTGTATAATTGAATCTCATGAAAAATTGTTTTTCGTTTGCAATCTGAGGTTTTTTTTTATTACAGATAAACTAATTCATATAAATGTGGCATCTGTGAAAGAATTCATGCGATAAACAACGGTATGCATGACACATTAGACTTAATTATTCAGTTTGAGATCTAAATTGGCATAAAGAGTAAAAAATAAAGAATATAAGTGATAAAATATTTATTTTTGATCTAATGACATCACAGAAACAGGATATTTTTAAAATTAAATAGATATATATAATTGTTAATGGTAAAATCTTATAATTCTTGATAAAAAAATAATGCATAGTTCATGATTTATTGAAAAAAATGTGTTTTGCTTACATGGAATTTTCGCTGCAAGTACAACAGAAATTAATTGTTGAGACACAATACAATATAATAATGTTTATTTAGAGTCGGAAAGAAGCAAACAGTTATAACATAATAGTGAGCTTTTTAATCCAACATAAGAAAATACATGTACAAACAAATAACAAAGCATGCACAAAATCAAAAGCACTTTCAAGATAAAAAAAAATCCATGCATGAAATTAAATACCAAGTGAAAAAATATGAAAGCAATAAAAACACATAATAGGCCTAGCACTGGCATAATTTAAAAGCACATATACATTGTTTTTTTGTATATTGATGTGAGTAAGCAGAAAGTATAGATATAAGACACCACCCCAATCTCTACCAGAGTTCTAGATCCTTACTCTCACATCAAGCATTGTCAATATCTCAAATGATTCAAATTATTTAGCAAGAATATCAAAATAAAAAACAGAATTAATCAGAACAGAAATATACTTAACATTGTCCAGATGCTATTCCGTTCCGACTATGTGATTTGATTGTTTAGAATACCACAAATTTTCATCACGCACTGTAACCATGATAAGAAAATAATCTGTGAAAACAATCTGAAAATTATAGAAATCTGTGATAAATGTTTGAAATTTGAGATTAGGATATATATTACATTATTAAGTATTTCATTTGAATGAATTTAGCTTTAACTTTTTTAGTAAAAGTTGAAACGTTGAAACGTTCATTATTAATTACTTCCCTTAAATACTGGAAATTCCTGCACCTTAACAATGTGGGATGCATTATTTCAGGACTATATACGTCTTTGGCTGCTTTAAAATGCCAGACAGTTCAAATATTTTTTTTATTATATAAACATTTAAATATTATTTGTTTATCATCACTGTTATTACTGTCACATATATAATTGTTGAATTAATTGTTTATATCTGAGGAATTTTTACTCACTTGAAGGCACTACTATTTTTCTGTTCAATGTCGGTATGTATTTCTTTATAATGCATTTCTTTTGGACTTGAGACAAATGGATCAAGGTAAATTGTAGTCTCCAAATCAGTTGTTATTTACCAGATTTGTAAAGCAACGATTTAATTGGATGGATAAAAGTCACCTGAATTTGACCTGTTATGGGATTGTGTTAGATCTTTATTTGTGACATCAGAAAGATATGTTCACCTGAAATTTATTGTTTGGATTGTTTTACCTCTCAGTGCTAAACTTTGATACTGAAAATGATATTTTAAATTGGATCCAAACTTTATCACTCTGTCCTAATGCATCAACAGTATTTATATTGATTGATTGTTGTTTATTGTAAAGTGAAAAATATTAGTGTAAAATATTCAAAACACCTGCTTTTACAACATTGATACATAATACCAATAAAAATTAAAGAATGAAGGACAGAATCGTGTTCTATTGATTAATCTTTTCCTCTGTTATATTCTGTAGCACCAGAAAGAATTCCAGTTATATAAAATGGGGCTCCAAGATTTTATGTCAGAGTTTAGTAATCTAGACCCATCATGTAAGGGATTTGTAACAACAGACCAATTGTTGGAATTTTATCAGTCTATATACTATAGTAGTATATCAGTAGAACAAATAGAGTCAGCAGTTAGTCAGATCTGTGGTACAACATCAGGCCGTATTGCTAGACAACACTTTATGCCAGTTCTTGAAGAACTTGAACGCAGGCGTTCAATAGAAGAACAAGCATATTGGGACTTTCAAGCTCTTGATTACAAGGGAACCAACAGAATATCGCTGAAAGATGCTCTTATGATGTTTAGAGAATTCCATGCTGACAGATTCTCTTTGTATACATGGAAACAATTCTTGCAATCTCGTGATGATCCTGATGAAAATGTATATTTTGATGAGATAAGACTATGGTTATGCAATTACCCATCAGGGGAACCAGCATCTCAAGAACAGATAATCCAGGAAGAGAACCAGTTAGTTAGAAGACAATCAAAACATCAAAGTGATACAGTTAATAAATTAAAACAAATTCAAGTAAGTATATCATATGTTCTTGAATTGAATATTGCACATTTCTTTGCATTTATAAAGTTTTATTCTGCATAGAAAGCTGATTTACATTGTAGCTAAGATCACAATGGAACAAGTTGTTGCTTCTTATATTATTAAGTGGAATAGTGTTTTCTTTGCTGAAATGGAAATGAAAAGGTAAACATTTTTACTACCAAAGGAAACAAACTGAACAGAAAAAAGTGGTCCTAATAACTTGAATTATTTTAAGACATTCATTTACAATATATATAAACAGAAAATTATCAAAAATCTAAGAATTTGTATCTACTTCATTTTCAGGACAGTCAGGAAGAATTACATGAATATCTAGACAATGTTCAATACCATTCTCAGAGGAGGAAAAATAAGTGAGTTAAACAGTCTTATTTAATTGTCATAACCTGGTTTTGTACCTACCTCATTTAACTTTCCTTTTGTTTAAACAATAATATTTTATTTCATAGATATGATGTGCATAGTATACATATGCAAATTACAATAAGCAAAAATGATTCAGAAACAAGCTAAATTTTTTTTTTTTTCTAAATCTATTTCATTCCCTTTTGTTTTGACATCTCCAGAAAAAAAAATCTAACTTGATTTTGGTATATGCATTAGTGGTTTATTTTTAATTACCAAGTTATGTGCATACAAACACAATTTTATACAAAACTGTTGAGAAAAACATTCTCTCCAGACTAAAATATAAAAGTTGAGTAATGACATGATATTTATAGATTATAATGAATACAGAGTAGATTTTTTGTGTTTCATTCATTACAGAACATCCCTAGAATAGATATTTTATTAATTATCATCTTTTGTAATTCAGCAGTCTTATTGTAAAGACCTTGTGATTATTTAAAGTTTTTTAATCTGCAGGATATCCTTTATCAAATGCAGTTTAATTTGAACATCTCTTTCAAAGATGGAAAAAAACATTTCTGAGTTACAAAACATGAGATGTTTTACTATTTTTCAACCTTTCCAAATATGAAATAAAAAATCCTATGTGTTTCCATTTAGGTTTAACAATGCAACATATAATTTATACCTCTGATCATCCCCACTGTTTCAATCTGACATCGGACAATATTTATCTAGTCTGTGTTACTGTTACACTTTTCTTGTGGCAACATAATTGATTTGACATTTGCGGTCTACAGATAGAAGGCAATGCCAAACCCAGAGGGGACATGTTGAACTTGACGTTTTTAGAAATGATGTTAATTAAAAACTGTTCTGCACTCATTAGCTTTTCTGTAAATGGATCAATGATGTCTGGTGTCTTGAATATTTTTTTTGTAGTTGACTTATTACATTATTTTGTTATAAATAATAATATATGAAGAATTGAGTCGGTTGCCATTTTTTGAAATTTGATGTTACAATATTATATGTGTATAGCCTGTTTTCAGATGGGACAAACAAGGACTAGAAGCCATGTTATTTGATGATGGTTTAGAGGCAGATGACGAAACAACATCTACCAAACCTAAAGATAAGATAACCATGTCTGATGTAAATGATGCTCTCTCACAGAAATATGACAAACTCAAGTCTAAGCTTCTGTGGGAAATGGCAAGAATGTATGCAGGTATTTCACTATTACAAAATATATGCCAAACTCTTTGATAAGCTTCTACATGAAAATGGCAAAAATGTCAGCAAGTTATTATCTTTTACACAATTTATAATCCAAATGCTAGTTTAGAATTATATTGGAAATAACAAAAATGTCAGCAGTTCATTCACTTTCACAAAATATGTTTCATGCTGTAGTATTAACTTCTATCTGATATTACCAAAATGTAACAGGTAAAATTTGACATGATCATGTTTATTCTAATGGAATTGTCCAAGCTGCTTTGTACTAAATTTGCAAAACAGTAAGTCATTGAGAAATAATGAAATGACAAGACCAGGTACTTAAAATAAATCTGAGTTTTTGCTCAAATTTAACCTAGTTTGTTGAGTGAAAATGGCTAAGATATGAGATTCTTTTGAGAAATCAGGGGGGTTAGGGTTATGGTGTTTAATGCCACTTTGAACAGTATTTCAGTTATATTCTGGCGGTCAGTTTTATTGATGGAGGAAAGCGGAGTACCTTGGGAAAACCACCGACCTGCCGCAAGTCACTGACAAACTTTATCACATGATGTTGTATCGAGTACACCTCGCCATGAGTGGGATTTGAACTCGCAACTTTAGTTGGTGATTGGTGATTACACAGGTAGTTGTAAATCCAACTACCATATGATCACGACCAAGACAGCCCCTGTTAGATTTTAGAGTATTGCAAAAAAAGAGCCTATATGTATCATTAGATTCATATAAAATAACACTGAATATTTCAAATATGTAATTTTTCAGCTATGGAAAGTGACAGACAAGAGATTTTCCAACAGCTGTGTCGTGAGGAGAAACAATACAGTCGTGAAGGCAGTTTACAAGACAGAATAGATGGCCTACCTGGTTCTAGACTTAACTTAGCTGCTACCCTTATTGGACTGATGGGAGAGGTCAAGTCACATGATATTAGAAGAAAGGAACAAGTAGAGAAAACAAGAGAAACCATGAGACAGCAAGGAATGAAAGAAAGTGACACTGATAAAGCTGTACAGATGGAGTATCAAGGAGTTATTAGTGGTAAGAAGTTTGATAAAAAATAATATACAGAGAAAGCAAATTAGCACCATCATAGATTATCTAAAATAAAGGTTACATTTCTTCCCATGTCAGCATATTACTAATGATACTCTGTAAGAAATTCCTCTTGTGATGAGCAACTTGCCCCAGTTAATTATAACATTACAATACTCATGTTATTGTATGTAGCAATGTGTAAAAGAGGTACTTTGTAACCAGGGGTGGAATCTTTCCTCCCAGCGTAGGAGAGGTCATTTTCTGACTGACAAAAGAAGAAAGATGACTGCTCACCATGAGCGGGTAGTGGAGATTGGCACTCATTCACAGTACATGTAGTTGTAAATCTAACTAACATATGATCACGATCAAAGACAGCCACCAAATAGATTTGGATGTGGACCATTGTTTAAAGATGTATCTTCTGTAATTGTTGAAAAGCATGAGAATATTTTACAAGAAGCATATTTATATTGTTGAGGATTTGTTTATTTCATGACTTGACAAATACGGGGGAAATTATCATACCAACATCTTGGCTTATTTTATGCATCAGACCTTACACATCCTGTTACACTTTCAACTGATTTTTTTTTAATCGAGAAAAGCATTCAAAATTTTCAACAACATCATAATTTTAACAATATGCAGTGCAAAATAAAACTGACCGCCATGATATAACTGAAATATTGTTGAAAGTGGCGTTAAACACCATAACCCTAACCCTGCAGTGCAAAAGTGGCAACAGTACTTTATATTATTTGTTTCAGGTGATGCAACTTGTGGAGCCTCACTGGTTGGTTTAATAGAGAGATTTAAACTTGAAAAGGAAGAGATGATGGCCATGATAAGATCCAAGGTCAGTGTGTCCTCATTTACCATGGAGAATGAATACTATAGGTTGCTAAGACAACACATCCTGTTAACAGAAGAAGCAGGTTTCCCAGCAGTATCAGTTGCTGTAGGTTTGGCTGAAAGACAACAACAATATAAATCAGATAGGTAATTTGTTTAATTTTTAGGGTTGGATAAATGATTTTAGTGTTTAGTAAACTTGAAAAGAGAATGATAGGAATGTATTTTGACAAGAGGTGGTGTAAAATGATAATTACCTTATTAACTTAATTAAACTCAGTTATGGATGGAATTTAAATTAATTTAATTGTGAAAAAAAGTCTTTAAGATTGTAAATTCTGAATAATCAAAAGAAGTCTGAAAGATAGTAAATACTGTATAACTTCCAAATGTAACAGTTGACCATGTATAGATTTTCAAATTCAATTTAAATATAAGAATAGTATATATAGATCCAATGTTCTGACATAGTCTAATTGCCTGATGAATACTCTAAATTATTTTGGTCTATAACTATTATACAAATGATTTTTCTTGTTTTAAAAAAGGAAAAAAAAATTTAAATTTCTTTTATAGTGAAAAAAAATACCTGAAAATCTGACAAAAATAAAAATTTAAGAAGCAATACTTACTGTATGTACAGTGGCAAATACAACAGAAATTTACCAAACTCTCAACAATATATAGAATTAAAAAAGATATAAGTTAAAATAATTATTGATAATAATTAAAACAGCTTCCTATGTTATTCATGTACTTCCATAATAAATCTTCAATCCAAGCTTCTCTAGTTATTGCATACATATCATGAAACATTTTGCTGTATTTTTTTTTAAACCTTGATATCATGCCTATATGTCTGAACCTCTACTTGGTAGCATATTTTTGCTCCCAAATTTCTGATTTATACGAGAGTATATATGATATATTGCTGTTCTTCATCCTGTAGTTACTGTGAGAACTTCAGTGAAAGACATAAATTAATTTGATGTTTTTAGGGAACATGACTGGGACAGGGGAAGAGCAGAGAGACTATCACAGATCAACTTAATGGAAAGGAAAGGCAGAAAACCCCAGCATACACCAACAGATATAGTTGACACTAACAAACTAGATGACATGGGGTTGACAGATCTGAAACAACACTTAATTAAAGAAATTGTACAGAAACATTTCTTTGAGAGAGAGGTAAGGCATCAACTTATATCAAGTAAGACTTGTACATAAACTTTGTATATAGGTTTGGAATATATATGTGAGATCTTAACACAAGTGAAAATATTAGACAAGGCAATCTCTGATACCAGGGTCTAATATTTATTTTCTATGTTAATTTTTAAGGCAGATCTCTGTTACCACTGTCTAAGATTTAATATCTAAGATGAGGTTAAAGAGAGGTCTAAGGTGTTTATTCTTATTTCTCACTTTCAAATTTAAGAGGGCCCGGGTGGCTCAATGAGTTAGGTAGTTAGATTACCTAACAACTCATACAAGCCTATCACCAATACGGCGTGGGTTCGCGCCCGGCTTTGTAGATTACAAAAAAAGAGTGCACTCGACTCGCAGCCGCAAGTGATAAAGTTTACCAGTTGCTTGCCCATGGTTGGTGGTTCTCTCCGGGTACTCCGGCTTCTTCCACCACTAAAACTGGTCACCATGATATAGCTGAAATATTGCTGAAAGTGGCTTTAAAACACCAAAAATCTAAATCAATTCAAATTTAATTGCTTTTGACAAAATAAAATGGAGAATATAAACAATGTTAAATGCTTGACACTAAATTGTACTATGAAATTTGTATTAAACATTATTTATTTTAAGGCAATGATAAACATGTTACAAGGCAGAGAAAGTGAACAACAAAGGAAGAAGGCATACCAAATGAGTAGCCAGGAAAGAAAAAAGAGACTTAAAGTTCTGAGGAATCAACAAACTAGCTGGTCACAATCTAACTCAAATGACACGAAACATCTTCATCAAATACTAATGGAAGGTATTAATTATTTATAAAGATAAATGTCTAATATGTTAGTAGTATGAAGAACAGCAATAAAATGTTGTTTCTTAATTTTGGATTTTTATGTCCCCGCCACTAAGTGGCTGGGACATATAGTGTTACCCATGTCCATAATTGCGAAATAAAACAGTTGTTAACACTTTTTTTCGCTATGCTTTGAGATATTGACTTGATATTTGGTATGTGGGTGTATAGTGATATGTTACAGATCGAGATTATGTTTCGTTCCGGTCCAATGATTTTTGGCTGAGTTTTGGACTTTGAAATTTGGCCAAATATTTAGTTGTCACCACTTTTTTTCGCTATGCTTGGAGATATTGACTTGATTTTTGGGATATAAGTGTATAATGATGAGTCACAGATCAAATTTACGTTTCGTTCCGGTCCAATGATTTTTGGTCGAGTTATGGCCCTTGGACTTTGAAATTTGGTCAAATTGGTATATGAGTGCATAATGATGAGTTACAGATCAAGTTTACATTTCGTTCCGGTCCAATGATTTTTGGTCGAGTTATGGCCCTTGAACTTTGAAATTTGGCCAAATATTTAGTTTATTTCACTATGATTTGAGATATTTTTGGTATGAGAGTGTATAATCATAAGTTACAGATCAACTTTGAAATTCACTTGTTATTCTTAGCCTATTACTTAGGGAATTAAAAAAGGGTGAAACATTTGCGAGCCTCTTTAATATTCACGGCAGGGACATTCGTGTCATTCCGACACATCTAGTTTCCTATAGTATCTGATGGATTTTCTTTAGCTTACATCCATTTCTTTTCTTGTTAAATGTTGATGGTATATTTATGATGTACTGGCTATAACTAATTATATTCCTAATACAGACTTTTTGAAATTTGTTTTGATTTTGCTGGACATAGGTCCAGCACCCAGGAATTTTCTGCTGGACCTACATTTTTTATGTAAAATTGTTTTAAAGCCAAGCAATGTCATACCATTATTATTATTTTAGTCTAGCAGAGCACTTTCTGTATTTAACTTCATTAGTACTGGTAGAGGCCTAAAAATAGGAAGACCAATCACCATCCAGAATAAACCAAAAAGTTGAAACCATGCACCAAAAAAGAGTAGCCAAATCCAGCTAGGGATACCCTCAAACTTTGAAAAATTTACCAGATTTAAAACATAATTTTTTTTATTTTTATTGAGATTACAATAACAATATTCTAAAAGTCATTAGACTCTCTCAATCTCCTGGGGTGGCACTGGCTGTTTTATGTTTGCCCGGCTGAGCTCCGTCGTAATGCTTCAGGAACGACCACATTTTTATGATCGACACAATTGCCATGTTGCCGGAACTGTAAACAAAATTCTAAATAGAAACGGATTCGGTGAAGGGAACGATACAAATCAGGGACGTCGTGTTTTTTTATTTTATTAATTTTTTGGGGGCTTTTCACTCTAAAAGATCATCTTACACATCACAATATATTCAAATATATTTATTTTCATGACAGTTACCAATAATATTTACCAAAAACAGATAAAATATCACGTATTCAATGCGGTTACGAATTCCGAGTTGACTGAACTTGTTCCGGTATTTACAATACGACCTGCATTTCCGACTTCCGTTAAGAAAGTAAACACATCATTCAAAAATGTTTGGCGGACATGTAGTCCGAGATTCCTCTGTCGTTTAACGGCATTGATAATCTTGCTGTAGCCGTTCAACGACAGAGGGTGATACATACGGAAACCATCAAATTTGCCTCACAGCCATAGTATCGGCACATTTCCACGTTTCGTGGCTATCGGATTTTATTTTCTATCATAAACCTTATATAAATCGCTTCACCAATCATTTTTCTATTCATTCATAACCATCTTACCCTCAGAAAGTGGTGTTACACTCCATTACAGCACGATTTTGCCTTAGATCCTATTATTCCGCCATTTGACTTCCATTTTCGAATCTACACACGTGATCTCGCGATACTAACTGAATGATGACAGCAACGCATTGCATGATGGGAGCTAATTAATGCAGCGTGCCAAATTATTTGGAGCATTATTTGCATACGTAAACAACATTCAAATCACATGGAAGACGATACATTTAAGCGTATTCTGCAGGACAAACAGTCCATCTACAGATCAAAGAAGAGCAGAAGGAAATTATACAGAATGTGTTGGAAAGAAAAGATTCAATGGCAGAGTGTTACCAACGGGCTTCGGAAAGAGCATGTGTTACGTTCCCCCTTTTTGTTTTTGGACAAGGTACTACATTTTTTTTTTCTTATGGTTATCTGTAATTCACTAAATTTGCTGTTAAAATCATTACCAATCAATGTAATCAACTGTATTAAATTTTATCTTAATTGTTCTGCCTTAACAGGCGCCTATGATTGGCAATAAAAATATTTGTTTGTTTGTTTATATGCAAATTATCTCCCATGATACATTGCGGTAATCGTAGTTTTCTCGTAGTCACGTGACAAATGTTTGAAAAATGGAAGACAAATGTCGAAATCATAGGTTCTAAGGCAAAATCGTGCTGTAATGGAGTGTAACACCACTTTCTGAGGGTAAGATGTTTATGAATGAATAGAAAAATGATTGGTGAAGCGATTTATATAAGGTTTATGATAGAAAATAAAATCCGATAGCCACGAAACGTGGAAATGTGCTGACCCAGAGTTGGAGAAGCAAATCCGCTGTTTTCCGTATGTATCACCCTCTGTCGTTGAACGGCTACAGCAAGATTATCAATGCCGTTAAACGACAGAGGAATCTCGGACTAGCGGACATGGAGATCGGCATTATCGACGTTATTGGCAGTCCTCATGATTTTCTGCCCCCTAGGTCCGATAGGTCCGACGAATTTCAAAAACTCTGCTAATATAAAACGCCAAACAGTCCATTTGTAAAACTGCTTAAATTAAGATCTAATTGTAATTTTAGCTGTTGCCATATATAGTGAAGTAAGAAGAGAAGAATTACTTCCTACAGCTAAAACTCTTACCGATGAAGTAGTATTAGAATGTGTTCTGACTGATCTTATACAGAGACAGGAAGTGGAATTTGAAGCAAGTCTAGAACAATTTGTTACAAAACAGGTACATGATAAATGTAAACTGTACATATATTGGAATATGTTTTAGTGTTTAATCCATCAGATAGTTTTACTGAAACAGTGAGTCAAGTCATCACTTAAACTACTAATGATTATTTCTATAACCTGTACAGAGTGTTGAGTCTCTGGATAAAGGAGATATTTTAACATCTTTATTTGAAAAATTGTCAAATATAGTTATTAAATATACATTTAAGAAGAAAAATGAATCAAAATTTTACAGATAATGTTTAACAATGAACTTTACATGAGAAAGTGTAACAACTCTTTAACAGATCCTCCGTGTTGTTTCTAAGATCTCTTGGTCTAAGTGCTAAAACTTGTCTCAATGATACAGCTGGCAAATTGCTAATAATTTCAAGAATTAAAAATAAGAATAAAAATAATGCTTTGAAAATGATTTGACATTGTTTAAATTTTACCTTACCTCAGGGTGGACTTTGAAAGTTATTTAATAATCTTATTATCTATGACATTTAAATTACCCTTTTTTTTTATTATATTATATGATTTCAGTTTGTTTAATTCTATACTAATAGGGGCAACCATGTCCAGTGCACACTATGGCAAGGTGTACATTGATATACAGTTAAACCTGTATTAAGAGGTCACCTTTGGGACAAAGAAAAAGTGGCCTTTTATGACAGATGGCTTCTTAAAAGAGGTTCAATTGATATGAAATTATCTATGACAGGACAAGAAAAAAGTGACCTTTTAATACAGGTGGCTGCTTAACAGAGGTGACCTTTTAGGCAGGTTTGACTGTAGTCCTATATGATAAGCTGATCAGTAACTTACAGCAGGTCACTGGTATTATGCAGATCCATCAATATACTATGCCAAAATTTCATGACCAAAAAAGTTACCATTATCATTAATAACGGTAATTAGAATAGTGTAAAAAGTTATGTTAAACACTCATAATCCTAATCATAATCTTTAATTTACTTACAGGTAAAATCTTTTATTATTTACTTACAGGTAAAATCTTTAATTATTTACTTACAAGTAAACTCTTAATTATTTACTTACAGGTAAAATCTTTAATTATTTACTTACAAGTAAACTCTTAATTATTTACTTACAGGTACAATCTTTAATTATTTACTTACAAGTAAACTCTTAATTATTTACTTACAGGTACAATCTTTAATTATTTACTTACAGGTAAAATCAGATGTGATACATCAGATTAAAAAAGAAAACAAGATTCGTGTTAAAGAACATTTTGATAATATATCTTTCGTTACCTTGGGAACAATAGAGATTTCAGCAGAAGATAAGGATTACATTGATGCATTAGATGTCAAATATGATACCTTACGTAAAAATATCTTGAGGATGGGACTTCAGTATAAGATGGGCTCTGAATGGAAACAGTAAGTCTTAGAAGTATGCTTTTTAGCTCCCCTGACATGAAGACTCAGGAGAGCTATTGCCATCACTTGGTGTCTACCAACCGTCAAATATTGCTGCTGTTACTAAAAATAGAAATACAGTTGACTTCTTAATTGCAAAATTCGGATTTTGAGTTTTCAAACCCAATAAAATGGTAGACCTAACAGAAGTACAGTGAGACTTGATGTAGTGAATTTCCAGTTTAGACTGATTTTTCCATTTTCCTACTGTTAATAATACCTTTAAATCCAATTGAATATACAGTGAGACCTGTCTTGGTTTCTAAAAAGAGGTTTATTCTACATAGTTGACAAAGAGTTGTCATATTTTAAAGTTGTCTCACAAATGAGGATGGTCTATCAAGATAGGATTCATTGTAACAAAGTTCTGTTAAAACTATTAGCAACTAATCTTGAAGGGCCCTAGAAGTTTTACTGTATTAAAACATTTAAATACATTCCTTTATATTTCTTGTAGAAAAAACAATGAAAACTTTTTCTTTTTCTTTTCATAAACCTTCAATAGTATATATGTATCTTTTTCTTATGAAAACCACATTTTAATACAATATAAAAAAACAATTTTATTTTTGGAAATTAAGAACTACAGTTTCATTGTATTTCCCTTCACAGGTTGAATGACAAAGAAAGAAAGAAACATCTGAAAGAAAAGGAAAAAGAAGAAAGAAAACTGAGAGGACAAGGACAGTTAGAGGAAATGGAGAATCTGATAGGTCCTAAATCAAAGGTATTTTATTTTAATGGAGAATCTGATAGATCCTAAATCAAAGGTATTTTATTTTAATGGAGAATCTGATAGGTCCTAAATCAAAGGTATTTTATTTTAATGGAGAATCTGATAGGTCCTAAATCAAAGGTATTTTATTTTAATGGAGAATCTGATAGGTCCTAAATCAAAGGTATTTTATTTTAATGGAGAATCTGATAGGTCCTAAATCAAAGGTATTTTATTTTAATGGAGAATCTGATAGGTCCTAAATCAAAGGTATTTTATTTTAATGGAGAATCTGATAGGTCCTAAATCAAAGGTATTTTATTTTAATGGAGAATCTGATAGGTCCTAAATCAAAGGTATTTTATTTTAATGGAGAATCTGATAGGTCCTAAATCAAAGGTATTTTTTTTAATGGAGAATCTGATAGGTCCTAAATCAAAGGTATTTTATTTTAATGGAGAATCTGATAGGTCCTAAATCAAAGGTATTTTATTTTAATGGAGAATCTGATAGGTCCTAAATCAAAGGTATTTTATTTTAATGGAGAATCTGATAGGTCCTAAATCAAAGGTATTTTATTTTAATGGAGAATCTGATAGGTCCTAAATCAAAGGTATTTTATTTTAATGGAGAATCTGATAGGTCCTAAATCAAAGGTATTTTATTTTAATGGAGAATCTGATAGGTCCTAAATCAAAGGTATTTTATTTTAATGGAGAATCTGATAGGTCCTAAATCAAAGGTATTTTATTTTAATGGAGAATCTGATAGGTCCTAAATCAAAGGTATTTTATTTTAATGGAGAATCTGATAGATCCTAAATCAAAGGTATTTTATTTTAATGGAGAATCTGATAGGTCCTAAATCAAAGGTATTTTATTTTAATGAAGAATCTGATAGATCCTAAATCAAAGGTATTTTATTTTAATGAAGAATCTGATAGGTCCTAAATCAAAGGTATTTTATTTTAATGAAGAATCTGATAGGTCCTAAATCAAAGGTATTTTATTTTAATGGAGAATCTGATAGATCCTAAATCAAAGGTATTTTATTTTAATGGAGAATCTGATAGGTCCTAAATCAAAGGTATTTTATTTTAATGAAGAATCTGATAGATCCTAAATCAAAGGTATTTTATTTTAATGGAGAATCTGATAGGTCCTAAATCAAAGGTATTTTATTTTAATGGAGAATCTGATAGGTCCTAAATCAAAGGTATTTTATTTTAATGGAGAATCTGATAGGTCCTAAATCAAAGGTATTTTATTTTAATGGAGAATCTGATAGGTCCTAAATCAAAGGTATTTTATTTTAATGGAGAATCTGATAGGTCCTAAATCAAAGGTATTTTATTTTAATGGAGAATCTGATAGGTCCTAAATCAAAGGTATTTTATTTTAATGGAGAATCTGATAGGTCCTAAATCAAAGGTATTTTATTTTAATGGAGAATCTGATAGGTCCTAAATCAAAGGTATTTTATTTTAATGGAGAATCTGATAGGTCCTAAATCAAAGGTATTTTATTTTAATGGAGAATCTGATAGGTCCTAAATCAAAGGTATTTTATTTTAATGGAGAATCTGATAGGTCCTAAATCAAAGGTATTTTATTTTAATGGAGAATCTGATAGGTCCTAAATCAAAGGTATTTTATTTTAATGGAGAATCTGATAGGTCCTAAATCAAAGGTATTTTATTTTAATGGAGAATCTGATAGGTCCTAAATCAAAGGTATTTTATTTTAATGGAGAATCTGATAGGTCCTAAATCAAAGGTATTTTATTTTAATGAAGAATCTGATAGGTCCTAAATCAAAGGTATTTTATTTTAATGGAGAATCTGATAGGTCCTAAATCAAAGGTATTTTTTTTTAATGGAGAATCTGATAGGTCCTAAATCAAAGGTATTTTATTTTAATGGAGAATCTGATAGATCCTAAATCAAAGGTATTTTATTTTAATGGAGAATCTGATAGATCCTAAATCAAAGGTATTTTATTTTAATGGAGAATCTGATAGGTCCTAAATCAAAGGTATTTTATTTTAATGGAGGATCTGATAGGTCCTAAATCAAAGGTATTTTATTTTAATGGAGAATCTGATAGGTCCTAAATCAAAGGTATTTTATTTTAATGGAGAATCTGATAGGTCCTAAATCAAAGGTATTTTATTTTAATGGAGAATCTGATAGGTCCTAAATCAAAGGTATTTTATTTTAATGGAGAATCTGATAGGTCCTAAATCAAAGGTATTTTATTTTAATGGAGAATCTGATAGGTCCTAAATCAAAGGTATTTTATTTTAATGGAGAATCTGATAGGTCCTAAATCAAAGGTATTTTATTTTAATGGAGAATCTGATAGGTCCTAAATCAAAGGTATTTTATTTTAATGGAGAATCTGATAGGTCCTAAATCAAAGGTATTTTATTTTAATGGAGAATCTGATAGGTCCTAAATCAAAGGTATTTTATTTTAATGGAGAATCTGATAGGTCCTAAATCAAAGGTATTTTATTTTAATGGAGAATCTGATAGGTCCTAAATCAAAGGTATTTTATTTTAATGGAGAATCTGATAGGTCCTAAATCAAAGGTATTTTATTTTAATGGAGAATCTGATAGGTCCTAAATCAAAGGTATTTTATTTTAATGGAGAATCTGATAGGTCCTAAATCAAAGGTATTTTATTTTAATGGAGAATCTGATAGGTCCTAAATCAAAGGTATTTTATTTTAATGGAGAATCTGATAGGTCCTAAATCAAAGGTATTTTATTTTAATGGAGAATCTGATAGGTCCTAAATCAAAGGTATTTTATTTTAATGAAGAATCTGATAGGTCCTAAATCAAAGGTATTTTATTTTAATGGAGAATCTGATAGGTCCTAAATCAAAGGTATTTTTTTTTAATGGAGAATCTGATAGGTCCTAAATCAAAGGTATTTTATTTTAATGGAGAATCTGATAGATCCTAAATCAAAGGTATTTTATTTTAATGGAGAATCTGATAGATCCTAAATCAAAGGTATTTTATTTTAATGGAGAATCTGATAGGTCCTAAATCAAAGGTATTTTATTTTAATGGAGGATCTGATAGGTCCTAAATCAAAGGTATTTTATTTTAATGGAGAATCTGATAGGTCCTAAATCAAAGGTATTTTATTTTAATGGAGAATCTGATAGGTCCTAAATCAAAGGTATTTTATTTTAATGGAGAATCTGATAGGTCCTAAATCAAAGGTATTTTATTTTAATGGAGAATCTGATAGGTCCTAAATCAAAGGTATTTTATTTTAATGGAGAATCTGATAGGTCCTAAATCAAAGGTATTTTATTTTAATGGAGAATCTGATAGGTCCTAAATCAAAGGTATTTTATTTTAATGGAGAATCTGATAGGTCCTAAATCAAAGGTATTTTATTTTAATGGAGAATCTGATAGGTCCTAAATCAAAGGTATTTTATTTTAATGGAGAATCTGATAGGTCCTAAATCAAAGGTATTTTATTTTAATGGAGAATCTGATAGGTCCTAAATCAAAGGTATTTTATTTTAATGGAGAATCTGATAGGTCCTAAATCAAAGGTATTTTATTTTAATGGAGAATCTGATAGGTCCTAAATCAAAGGTATTTTATTTTAATGGAGAATCTGATAGGTCCTAAATCAAAGGTATTTTATTTTAATGGAGAATCTGATAGGTCCTAAATCAAAGGTATTTTATTTTAATGGAGAATCTGATAGGTCCTAAATCAAAGGTATTTTATTTTAATGAAGAATCTGATAGATCCTAAATCAAAGGTATTTTATTTTAATGGAGAATCTGATAGGTCCTAAATCAAAGGTATTTTATTTTAATGGAGAATCTGATAGGTCCTAAATCAAAGGTATTTTATTTTAATGAAGAATCTGATAGGTCCTAAATCAAAGGTATTTTATTTTAATGGAGAATCTGATAGGTCCTAAATCAAAGGTATTTTATTTTAATGGAGAATCTGATAGGTCCTAAATCAAAGGTATTTTATTTTAATGGTGAATCTGATAGATCCTAAATCAAAGGTATTTTATTTTAATGGAGAATCTGATAGATCCTAAATCAAAGGTATTTTATTTTAATGGAGAATCTGATAGGTCCTAAATCAAAGGTATTTTATTTTAATGGAGAATCTGATAGGTCCTAAATCAAAGGTATTTTATTTTAATGAAGAATCTGATAGGTCCTAAATCAAAGGTATTTTATTTTAATGGAGAATCTGATAGGTCCTAAATCAAAGGTATTTTATTTTAATGGAGAATCTGATAGGTCCTAAATCAAAGGTATTTTATTTTAATGGAGAATCTGATAGATCCTAAATCAAAGGTATTTTATTTTAATGGAGAATCTGATAGGTCCTAAATCAAAGGTATTTTATTTTAATGGAGAATCTGATAGGTCCTAAATCAAAGGTATTTTATTTTAATGGAGAATCTGATAGGTCCTAAATCAAAGGTTTTTTATTTTAATGGAGAATCTGATAGATCCTAAATCAAAGGTATTTTATTTTAATGGAGAATCTGATAGATCCTAAATCAAAGGTATTTTATTTTAATGAAGAATCTGATAGGTCCTAAATCAAAGGTATTTTATTTTAATGGAGAATCTGATAGGTCCTAAATCAAAGGTATTTTATTTTAATGGAGAATCTGATAGATCCTAAATCAAAGGTATTTTATTTTAATGGAGAATCTGATAGATCCTAAATCAAAGGTATTTTATTTTAATGGAGAATCTGATAGGTCCTAAATCAAAGGTATTTTATTTTAATGGAGAATCTGATAGATCCTAAATCAAAGGTATTTTATTTTAATGGAGAATCTGATAGGTCCTAAATCAAAGGTATTTTATTTTAATGGAGAATCTGATAGGTCCTAAATCAAAGGTATTTTATTTTAATGGAGAATCTGATAGGTCCTAAATCAAAGGTATTTTATTTTAATGGAGAATCTGATAGGTCCTAAATCAAAGGTATTTTATTTTAATGGAGAATCTGATAGGTCCTAAATCAAAGGTATTTTATTTTAATGGAGAATCTGATAGGTCCTAAATCAAAGGTATTTTATTTTAATGGAGAATCTGATAGGTCCTAAATCAAAGGTATTTTATTTTAATGGAGAATCTGATAGATCCTAAATCAAAGGTATTTTATTTTAATGGAGAATCTGATAGGTCCTAAATCAAAGGTATTTTATTTTAATGGAGAATCTGATAGATCCTAAATCAAAGGTATTTTATTTTAATGGAGAATCTGATAGGTCCTAAATCAAAGGTATTTTATTTTAATGGAGAATCTGATAGGTCCTAAATCAAAGGTATTTTATTTTAATGGAGAATCTGATAGGTCCTAAATCAAAGGTATTTTATTTTAATGGAGAATCTGATAGGTCCTAAATCAAAGGTATTTTATTTTAATGGAGAATCTGATAGGTCCTAAATCAAAGGTATTTTATTTTAATGGAGAATCTGATAGGTCCTAAATCAAAGGTATTTTATTTTAATGGAGAATCTGATAGGTCCTAAATCAAAGGTATTTTATTTTAATGGAGAATCTGATAGGTCCTAAATCAAAGGTATTTTATTTTAATGGAGAATCTGATAGGTCCTAAATCAAAGGTATTTTATTTTAATGGAGAATCTGATAGGTCCTAAATCAAAGGTATTTTATTTTAATGGAGAATCTGATAGGTCCTAAATCAAAGGTATTTTATTTTAATGGAGAATCTGATAGGTCCTAAATCAAAGGTATTTTATTTTAATGGAGAATCTGATAGGTCCTAAATCAAAGGTATTTTATTTTAATGGAGAATCTGATAGGTCCTAAATCAAAGGTATTTTATTTTAATGGAGAATCTGATAGGTCCTAAATCAAAGGTATTTTATTTTAATGGAGAATCTGATAGGTCCTAAATCAAAGGTATTTTATTTTAATGGAGAATCTGATAGGTCCTAAATCAAAGGTATTTTATTTTAATGGAGAATCTGATAGATCCTAAATCAAAGGTATTTTATTTTAATGGAGAATCTGATAGGTCCTAAATCAAAGGTATTTTATTTTAATGAAGAATCTGATAGGTCCTAAATCAAAGGTATTTTATTTTAATGGAGAATCTGATAGGTCCTAAATCAAAGGTATTTTATTTTAATGGAGAATCTGATAGATCCTAAATCAAAGGTATTTTATTTTAATGGAGAATCTGATAGATCCTAAATCAAAGGTATTTTATTTTAATGGAGAATCTGATAGATCCTAAATAAAAGGTATTTTATTTTAATGGAGAATCTGATAGGTCCTAAATCAAAGGTATTTTATTTTAATGGAGAATCTGATAGATCCTAAATCAAAGGTATTTTATTTTAATGGAGAATCTGATAGATCCTAAATCAAAGGTATTTTATTTTAATGGAGAATCTGATAGATCCTAAATCAAAGGTATTTTATTTTAATGAAGAATCTGATAGGTCCTAAATCAAAGGTATTTTATTTTAATGGAGAATCTGATAGATCCTAAATCAAAGGTATTTTATTTTAATGAAGAATCTGATAGGTCCTAAATCAAAGGTATTTTATTTTAATGGAGAATCTGATAGGTCCTAAATCAAAGGTATTTTATTTTAATGGAGAATCTGATAGATCCTAAATCAAAGGTATTTTATTTTAATGAAGAATCTGATAGGTCCTAAATCAAAGGTATTTTATTTTAATGGAGAATCTGATAGATCCTAAATCAAAGGTATTTTATTTTAATGAAGAATCTGATAGGTCCTAAATCAAAGGTATTTTATTTTAATGGAGAATCTGATAGGTCCTAAATCAAAGGTATTTTATTTTAATGGAGAATCTGATAGGTCCTAAATCAAAGGTATTTTATTTTAATGGAGAATCTGATAGGTCCTAAATCAAAGGTATTTTATTTTAATGGAGAATCTGATAGGTCCTAAATCAAAGGTATTTTATTTTAATGAAGAATATGATAGGTCCTAAATCAAAGGTATTTTATTTTAATGGAGAATCTGATAGGTCCTAAATCAAAGGTATTTTATTTTAATTTGTTTAAATGTTATACGAATACGAAAGTTTTATTTTGATTCGGTATATTTTACAAATACAAATAACATAAGCTCAATAGAACTTTTCACTGAATAGCTGTTATGATTACATTGTATTGTTAATTAAAAACACTAATGTACATGTAATATAATAGAAATATTCAGGGTGGATTTATTGTTTTGTTAACTTAATGGTCATTCAATTCTGTAGACAGCTATTTTTATCAGTAGCAAATCTTATCGGAAATGATGAATTCTTCTTGTTATTTGGTAACAACATGAAAAAGCATAATAATATTTTATACTGAGTGATTTCAGGAAACAGAATGATATATGTTATTGGAGATAAGTGCTTTTGAATAGACATTTTGACTGTAATATGTCAATTCTTTATGCAAACTATTTCCAGCCTAGTACCTAGTTGGTGGGGAAAAAATGTACAGTCAAACTTCACTCGAACACTGGATGGCTCGAACTGATTTGAAAGTCCTGTCAATTTTCCTTATAGTCCTAAGTAAAAAAAAACCTTTCGCTCGAACTCCGTTACCTCGAACAGTTGAACTCAATAAATGGTCCTGTCAATAATAAAATCACAAGTTTTACCATGGCAAACTCGAACATCGTAATTTAATTGACAGGTTTGTGTTACGGTTGAATGTGCTTACAGCAATGTGTGATTAAATGTCTGATAATTGTTTACTTAACGATTACAGGTAGAGGGATAAACTTGTCATAATTTGTGTTAATTAGTCATTAAATTCAGCTGTGGCTTGATTATTAACCATTAATTACGATAAATAAAGAACGATTATTGAACCAGAGACACATGTCGCTGATTGTACCAAGCCGAGCCTACTGGCACGCAACAAAAATTAAAACAATCAAATGTTTACAATCGTAATAAAGTTTATCAAAAGAATATTTAAAATTGTTATTACATGAATTAGTTTTATTGAGAGCTTTTTTTATATATTTTTTAAAATTTTTTATAGTTGCTGGAATCGAATAATATCAAACTGCATGATCTCAAGGTTCATCTAAATACCAAAAAAATAGAAATGTACTAGTAGTGAAATTTTGATTAACTTGAGATTTTATGTCTATATAATCCAAAAGAAACAAATATAATTGCTTCAAATTCAAATTAAGAAAAGAGAAAATGATTATTGGCTAAAATTGGATATTAAAAATATATATCCGAATTATCAAACATATTCCGATATCGATCCAACTTTTAATGCCTGACCTCGTATTTCCTGTATATAAAATAGATCGTGAACAAAGTGAAAAAACGTTTCTAAGGAACGTTTGAAGATACCAAAGAGTTATTCAGTAGCCGTAGTCTTTGAAAACTTTCTAAAGGATTAAATATTTTTTACGATAAAGGTCCATGGTACTGTGCATCAGTTATCATAGCGTAATGAAACTGTACTGGGTCAGAACCAGATTTTTTTCTTTCTGAAATTACGGAACCTCGGTGGCTGGAACTTTCGATAGCTCGAACACATTTTGACAGTCCCTTCGAGTTCAAGGCAGCGAAGTTCTACTGTATAGCGTTATATTTGACAGTGAATTTAAATAGAAATTTATTCATATAATTTAATTTTATGTGAATACTGCAATCTGATTTATACATGATAACCTGGGTTGGTATTGTGACGTCGCCAACATATTCATTTGCAAATTACTAATTCAAATAATCCCAATAAATAATCAAAATTAAAATTGAGGAATTATTAAATTTTGATGTAAAAATTAAATTATCTAAGGAATATTTGAATTTTTGAACAGTTTATACTTGTTGAAAATATTCCTTAAATAAGTCTGAATGTCCAATATTTTGACCTAAATTGAACTACAAATGTATATATTAAGGTACCTTGAAGGATGTTATAAGTTGAAATGTTGGACATTTAGCATTACATGAGAATAAAAAATTAGAATCAACAAAATATCCAAGCTGTAAATATTACTTAAAGTTTTTTGGTTTCATGATTATGATTAACTTTAATGACAAGATTTTTTCAGACATTGCCACCATTAAGACAACTTATTGGAGAGGAGAAGGCAGAATATGAAAAACGTTTAGAGGAACAAAGAAGAACTGGTCAAGCTCAGGGTAGATACTGTTATATTATTACATTATAATTTCTGTATTGGCCTTGTTTTGTTACAGGGTCCACTGTATTGGCCTTGTTATTGTTCCATGGCCAGCTGTATGGGCCTGAGGTGCATCCATCATCTTTTTTGAATACTTTATTTGTTATTTTTTGTACTTGCCAGTTTAAGTGATAACAGTGTGGTCTTTATATATACTTTATATTAGGCTAATTTATTCATTACATGCTATGATGTGAACTAGGATTCTTATTTTATCTGTCTAAACTACAGTCAAGATTATTTTTGCCAGGTCTACTAGACTTGAACATCACTCTATCCCGGTTAAATAAGTCTATATGAATTAAATCAGTGAGTATTAATAATAATATATTTTATATGAAGCTATGATTTAAAGGAATTGTTTCCAACATTTACTTACTATTTAAATGAAATGTACTACATTTTTAATTTTTGAAGGGTTTTATTTCTTTTAGTTATTTTGTGCTGTAAATAAAAAAAGATTTTTTTTTTTAATATTATATCAGATGAGCCACCTGCAGAGAAATTGTCACATGTGAACATCCTTGCCGATTTAATACCAAGATATGACAACGAACAGGAAGCCATGTTAATGTGGCTGAAATCCAGTGGTACTAAACAACTCCCTATTAAAACACAAAGGCTAAAGATTGTGTTGTTGAAGCTAGAGACATTTCGTGCCCAGTTAGAGGATGATTTTGAGGTGTCAGCTCTTGGTGTAGGATTAATGGAAAGATTAATGTCAGTTCTTCAGAACAGGTAAAATGGACAGTTGAGAAAATATTTTAGTTAAGAAATCACATGTATGGTAAAAACATTTTCATATTGATTCAGTTTAAAGAGCAGTTATAATAAATCAAATGCAAAAAAAAATAGTTGGTGAGAGTTAAAAGTATAGGTTTGGTTTGGGTTTATGGTGTTTAATGCCTCTTTTTAACAATATTTCAGTTATATCGTGGTGGTAAGTTTTATTGGTGGAGGAAACCAGAGTACCGGAGAAAACCACAGACCTGTCGCAAGTCACTGACAAACTTTATCACATAATGTTGAATCGAGTACACTTCGCCATGAACGGGGTTCGAACTCACAACGTTAGTAGTGATCGGCACTGATTGCACAGGTAGTTGTAAATCCAACTACCATACAATCATGACCATGGCGATTCCTGTTAAAAGTATATTCTTTACACAAATATACAGACAGTGGATGTTAGTCACTATAAATTTTTCCCTATGTATTTCATATAATACGTGAAATTAAACAAAATAAATAAAACAAAATTTTCACTCACAAACGCAAATAATATTGAAGCTTTTCTTCATAATTTTCATATAACTTTGTTTATTTTATTTTTTTTTAATTATGATTTAAGCACAAATCTGAATTTTAATGTCACAAAGTGTTTTATAATTATTCAATATAAGAATTCAAGACTGTTAAAAGTTGAAGATGAAATCTATGACTTCGACACGTCCGGGTTCCACTGTATATTGGAGAGAATTATACCATCAATTTGTTCACAACATTCAACAGGGATGTTGTATTAGAATTTCGAGAAATCACTAAAACAAGGGTTTTATTTCAAATAAATAACCTGTTTAACCCAGTCACATGTTTGTGCCTGTCCAAGGCCAGGACCTGGATTTCTAACATCACATGTTTGTGCCTGTCCAAGGCCAGCACCTGGATTTCTAACATCACATGTTTGTGCCTGTCCAAGGCCAGGACCTGGATTTCTAACATCACATGTTTGTGCCTGTCCAAGGCCAGGACCTAGATTTATAACATCACATGTGTGTGCCTGTCCAAGGCCAGGACCTGAATTTCTAACATCACATGTTTGTGCCTGTCCAAGGCCAGGACCTGGATTTCTAACATCACATGTTTGTGCCTGTCCAAGGCCAGGACCTGGATTTCTAACATCACATGTTTGTGCCTGTCCAAGGCCAGGACCTGGATTTCTAACATCACATGTTTGTGCCTGTCCAAGGCCAGGACCTGGATTTCTAACATCACATGTTTGTGCCTGTCCAAGGCCAGGACCTGGATTTCTAACATCACATGTTTGTGCCTGTCCAAGGTCAGGACCTGGATTTCTAACATCACATGTTTGTGCCTGTCCAAGGCCAGGACCTGAATTTCTAACATCACATGTTTGTGCCTGTCCAAGGCCAGGACCTGGATTTCTAACATCACATGTTTGTGCCTGTCCAAGGCCAGGACCTGGATTTCTAACATCACATGTTTGTGCCTGTCCAAGGCCAGGACCTGGATTTCTAACATCACATGTTTGTGCCTGTCCAAGGCCAGGACCTGGATTTCTAACATCACATGTTTGTGCCTGTCCAAGGCCAGGACCTGGATTTCTAACATCACATGTTTGTGCCTGTCCAAGGCCAGGACCTGGATTTCTAACATCACATGTTTGTGCCTGTCCAAGGTCAGGACCTGGATTTCTAACATCACATGTTTGTGCCTGTCCAAGGCCAGGACCTGAATTTCTAACATCACATGTGTGTGCCTGTCCAAGGCCAGGACCTGGATTTCTAACATCACATGTTTGTGCCTGTCCAAGGCCAGGACCTGGATTTCTAACATCACATGTTTGTGCCTGTCCAAGGCCAGGACCTGGATTTCTAACATCACATGTTTGTGCCTGTCCAAGGCCAGGACCTGGATTTCTAACATCACATGTTTGTGCCTGTCCAAGGCCAGGACCTGGATTTCTAACATCACATGTTTGTGCCTGTTCAAGGCCAGGACCTGAATTTCTAACATCACATGTTTGTGCCTGTCCAAGGCCAGGACCTGGATTTCTAACATCACATGTTTGTGCCTGTCCAAGGCCAGGACATGGATTTCTAACATCACATGTGTGTGCCTGTCCAAGGCCAGGACCTGGATTTCTAACATCACATGTTTGTGCCTGTCCAAGGCCAGGACCTGGATATCTAACATCACATGTTTGTGCCTGTCCAAGGCCAGGACCTGGATTTCTAACATCACATATTTGTGCCTGTCCAAGGCCAGGACCTGGATTTCTAACATCACATGTTTGTGCCTGTCCAAGGCCAGGACCTGGATTTCTAACATCACATGTTTGTGCCTGTCCAAGGCCAGGACCTGGATTTCTAACATCACATGTGTGTGCCTGCCCAAGGCCAGGACCTGGATTTCTAACATCACATGTTTGTGCCTGTTCAAGGCCAGGACCTGGATTTCTAACATCACATGTTTGTGCCTGTCCAAGGCCAGGACATGGATTTCTAACATCACATGTTTGTGCCTGTCCAAGGCCAGGACCTGGATTTCTAACATCACATGTTTGTGCCTGTCCAAGGCCAGGACCTGGATTTCTAACATCACATGTTTGTGCCTGTCCAAGGCCAGGACCTGGATTTCTAACATCACATGTTTGTGCCTGTCCAAAGCCAGGACCTGGATTTCTAACATCACATGTTTGTGCCTGTCCAAGGCCAGGACCTGGATTTCTAACATCACATGTTTGTGCCTGTCCAAGGCCAGGACCTGGATTTCTAACATCACATGTTTGTGCCTGTCCAAGGTCAGGACCTGGATTTCTAACATCACATGTGTGTGCCTGCCCAAGGCCAGGACCTGGATTTCTAACATCACATGTTTGTGCCTGTTCAAGGCCAGGACCTGGATTTCTAACATCACATGTTTGTGCCTGTCCAAGGCCAGGACCTGGATTTCTAACATCACATGTTTGTGCCTGTCCAAGGCCAGGACCTGGATTTCTAACATCACATGTTTGTGCCTGTCCAAGGTCAGAACCTGGATTTCTAACATCACATGTTTGTGCCTGTCCAAGGCCAGGACCTGGATTTCTAACATCCCATTTTCTTTTTGTGTTCAGTGAGTTCAGCTAAGATGAGAGATGATTCTTCGTTTTGTTGATATTGGTGGAATTGATGACCATCACTGTTTAAACTTTCTTTTCATAACAGAATTGCAGAATCTGAAATGAAAACAAATCTGTAAAATCATATGAAATATCAATATTAATTTATGTAAAACTGGCATTTGTTATTTGAACAATATATGTGTATGATGTCAATAGATGAATAAATTTATAAGATAATTAATTCTGATTTTACAGGCATCAAAAAGACAAAATAAGACAATATGATTTAGCAAAGAGGAGGGTTAGACTGAGATTAACTAAGATACAAGACAAAGAACCAACAAAAAAGAAAGAAAAGACCTTTACACCAGAAAGAGGTATGGTTTAAGTTATTCATATTTGTATAGTGATTTGTGAGTTATCTCCCTTATTCAAGTTATTCTTCGGATCATTAGTTATCAGTATCATAATAACTTGATATATGATATTCCTTGAATAAACCAAATTTTGTCCTTTTTAGCTCACCTGACCCAAAGGGTCATGTGAGCTATTGCCATCACTTGGCGTCCGTCGTACGTCGTAAACTTTTTCAAAAATCTTCTCCTCTGAAAGTACTAGACCAATGGAAACCAAACTTGGTCTGAATCATTACTAGGGTGTCTAGTTTCAAAATTGTGTCCGGTGATGCCGTGCACCAACCAACATGGCCGCTGTTACTAAAAATAGAACATATGGTAAAATTGCAGGTTTTTGGTAATAACTCAAAAACCGTTAATAATATCAAAAATCTGACATGGGGTAAAAATGATCAGCACATCAAGATCTACCTACCCTGCAATTTTGAAGTAAATCTGATTACCCATCTTGGAGTTATTGCCCTTTTTTCATCAAATTTGTAAAATTTTAATACTTTTCGTCTTATATTTCAAAAACTATAAGAGATAAAGGTTAACTTTAAATTGCAAAAATGTGCGGCATATCAAGATCTACCTACCCTGCAATTTGAAGTTAATCCCATTGCTCATTTTGGAGTTATTTCCCTTTTTTCATCAAATTTTCAAAATTTTAATACTTTTCGTCCTTTATTTCAAAAACTATAAGAGACAGATGGTAAGTTGAAACTGCAAACATGTTCAGCATGTCAAGATCTACCTACCCTGCAATTTTGAAGTAAATTTGATTACCCATCTTGGAGTTATTGCCCTTTTTTCATCATTTTTTTTTTTCATTTTAATACTTTTCGTCTTATATTTCAGAAACTATTTAGAGATAGATGTTAAGTTTATTGCAAAAATGTGCAGCATGTCAAGATCTACCTACCCTGCAATTTTGAAGTAAATCCCATTACCCATTTTGACCGATTATGCAAATTAGAAAAAAGGGGGGATGAAATTTAAAAAAAATCTTCTCTGAAACTACTGAGCCAATCTCAACCAAACTTTGCTGAAATGATCCTTAGGTGGTCCCCTTTCAAAATTGTGTCCATCAGCACCGTCCTGTATCCAAGATGGCCACCATTACTAAAAATAGAAATTTCTTCAAATGGCCAAAACTGCTCTATTTTAAGCCAGAAAGTGCCCAAATTTGAACTGTATAAGCATAATGATGAGCTTTTTAACATATATTATGGGATTTTTTATGAACTTTGAACTTTTACCGATTTTGACCGATTATGCAAATTAGAAAAAAGGGGGGATGAAATTAAAAAAAAATCTTCTCCTCTGAAACTACTGAGCCAATCTCAACCAAACTTTGCTGAAATGATCCTTAGGTGGTCCCCTTTCAAAATTGTGTCCGTCAGCGCCGCCCTGTATCCAAGATGGCTGCCATTACTAAAATTAGAAATTTCTTCAAATGGCCAAAACTGCTCTATTTTAAGCCAGAAAGTGCCCAAATTTGAACTGTATAAGCATAATGATGAGCTTTTTAACAAATATTACGGGATTTTTTATGAACATTGAACTTTTACCGATTTTGACCGATTATGCAAATTAGAAAAAAGGGGGGATGAAATTAAAAAAAAATCTTCTCCTCTGAAACTACTGAGCCAATCTCAACCAAACTTTGCTGAAATGATCCTTAGGTGGTCCCCTTTCAAAATTGTGTCCGTCAGCGCCGTCCTGTATTCAAGATGACCGCCATTACTAAATATAGAAATTTCTTCAAATGGCCAAAACTGCTCTATTTTAAGCCAGAAAGTGCCCAAATTTGAACTGTATAAGCATAATGATGAGCTTTTTAACATATATTACGGGATTTTTTATGAACTTTGAACTTTTACCGATTTTGACCGATTATGCAAATTAGAAAAAAGGGGGGATGAAATTAAAAAAAATCTTCTCCTCTGAAACTACTGAGCCAATCTCAACCAAACTTTGCTGAAATGATTCTTGAGTGGTCCTCTTCCAAAATTGTGTCCGGCATTTCAGAACACCGACCAAGATGGTCGCCACAGCCGAACTTAATTTAACATAGGACCCTATGGGAAATTCCCATAAAAATATTTTTGTCTGAAACCATTTGCTCAATAAGAACAAAATTTTGATGAAATAGTCATTGGATGGTTCTCTTCCAAAAATGTGTCTGGCGGTTCGACCCTTCTATCCATTTTTTTTTTTTCCTGCAATTTTGAAGTAAATCTGATTACCCATCTTGGAGTTCTCGACCTTTTTTCATCAAATTTATAAACAAAAATTAATACTTTTCGTCTTATATTTCAAAAACTATAAGAGATAAAGGTTAAGTTTAAATTTCAAAAATTTGCAGCATGTCAAGATCTTCCTACCCTGCAATTTTGAAGTAAATCCAATTACCCATTTTGGAGTTATTGCCCTTTTTTCATCAAAATGTTCTCAATTTTAATACTATCATCTTATATCTCAAAAACTATTAGAGATAGAGGGAAAGTTTAAACTGCAAAAATGTTCAGCATGTCAAGATCTACAAAAAATTTCCCACAGTTAAAAATGTACGACAGCTGTGAAGAGTTATTCCTCTTGAAATGCATATTTTTGTTGACTCACTGCTTTTGGTTACTCAAATAATCAAAGGGAAGCAACTCTATTACAAAATGTGAAGTAGGAAAAGCTAAATTTTGAGAATCATTGACATATATGTTTTTTTACAGCAATTTTGATAACTTACATTAAAGGGGGAACCCCTGCCCACATTTTTTTGTAGAAGGGGTCTGCAATGACGAAGGCTACATTTGTTAATTTTTTTTACCGAAGTTATCAAGTTTTATTGACTGATGTTGTTATTATACCCAGGTGAGCTATACAGGCTCCTGGGAGCCTCTAGTTTAGAAAACAGACTGCTTTGCATTACTCTTATCATTTTCATAATTTCTTTACAGTTACAAAATGGTCCATTTTTATAGGAGTTTTATTTAATATATACCTTTGTTTTTGCACTTTTGATAAAGAACATTCAGAATTCCCTTTGGTAATCACAAACTTTTATTTCTACTATAGGGATTTAATACCTCCTAGGATTAAACAAACTTGACATTTTGATATCCTATTTATAATATATTTAGTATACTTTGTTTTGGATTGACAGAAATATAAGATGTGTGTGGAACCTTGACTTTGATATCGTACTATTTTTTCCCAAACTTTATCGCTTTTTCATAAATCGGGGAATATCGTGGTTTGATGCTACACAGGATTACCTAGAAAATGAATCATCTTAAGGTTATAGTTTTCCGATTTCTTGATGAAACCAAATTGTTGTCCAGTTTTGTTCTGACATAAAGAGTAGAAATGTGTTAGGATCCAATATAGAAGAAGCCTGAATATAACATTTTAGCAAATGTGAAATATTACAGGTGATCTGACAGGATGGCAAACAGCTTACCTGTATGAGGTGATGAAAAGACATTTAGATGAGAGAGAAAAGTTACTGAAGTACATGCAGGATGAGGCCATGACAGAACTGATGGAGGCTGCCACAGATATGTCTGATGATGACAGAAATTCAAGACTGGCTCAACTTCAAACAAAAAGGAGAAAACTAGATTTAGCCGACCCAGGTTAGATTATTACAATTGTTAACAACAATATTTAATTTTTGTATTTATAGAAAAGGAAGAGAGGGTCGTGGTCATGATTGTATTGTAGTTGGATTGCATCCACCTATGCAATCAGTGTTTATCGCCACTGATATTCCTACTTGTGGCGAGGTGTCAGTGACTTTCGGCAGGTCATTGGTTTTCTTGTGTAATCCTCCACGGATAAAGCTGACTGCCACTATATAATTAGAATATTGTTGATAATTTACAACCACCAAAATGAACAACCACCTCTCACCTCAAACCGTTAAACACAAAAAGACCACAACATATGGCATTAGAAATCCAAGTCCTGGTTTAATAGGACAGACACAAAATTATAGCAAAATCATATGTTGCAATTATGATGTTTTTATACAAGTAAGAGTTATTAGTGTTAAAATATTTGACAAAAACTGAGAAGAATAATAAGACATTTTCAATTTTCTTCAATATATTTAGTTCCTAGAACCTTTTATTTTGATAGTTCATCCTTTAATAATTAATATCTGATGATAATATAGGTGACCAGGAAGATTATATTAGTGTCCTGGAGGAAGCTGTGGCTATTAGTTGTGTGTGTAAGAAGTCTGTACGTATGTCCATGGAAGACGTCACAGTCACTACACTGAATGATTTACAGCATACTCAGGATAAAGAACTGGCTAAATTATTACAAAATATTGGTGACATGGTAAGTTAGTATTTATAACAAAGATTTATAGTTAAAGTTACTTAAAAAAACTGATCTACAATACAGTTATTACATCTGACATTCAGATATTTAATACAGAAGTAAAGAGTACCACTCAACTGCAGGCTAGGGACAGTTTCTCACTCATTTTAGGGTATGAGTTATGTCCCTTGTTGAAGACCTTACTGTGACTGTGAAATGTAGAACAGCAATACAAGTGCTGTTCCTTCTACTTGATTGTGTGTCTAAGTGTAAAGTTGGATAGTCTTCATGTTAATTTACATCTAAGTGTAAAGTTGGATAGTCTTCATGTTAATTTACATCTAAGTGTAAAGTTGGATAGTCTTCATGTTAATTTACATCCAAGTGTAAAGTTGGATAGTCTTCATGTTAATTTACCTCCAAGTGTAAAGTTGGATAGTCTTCATGTTAATTTACCTCCAAGTGTAAAGTTGGATAGTCTTCATGTTAATTTACATCCAAGTGTAAAGTTGGATAGTCTTCATGTTAATTTACATCCAAGTGTAAAGTTGGATAGTCTTCATGTTAATTTACGTCCAAGTGTAAAGTTGGATAGTCTTCATGTTAATTTACATCCAAGTGAAAAGTTGGATAGTCTTCATGTTAATTTAAATCCAAGTGTAAAGTTGGATAGTCTTCATGTTAATTTACATCCAAGTGTAAAGTTGGATAGTCTTCATGTTAATTTACATCTAAGTGTAAAGTTGGATAGTCTTCATGTTAATTTACATCTAAGTGTAAAGTTGGATAGTCTTCATGTTAATTTACATCCAAGTGTAAAGTTGGATAGTCTTCATGTTAATTTACATCTAAGTGTAAAGTTGGATAGTCTTCATGTTAATTTACATCCAAGTGTAAAGTTGGATAGTCTTCATGTTAATTTACATCCAAGTGTAAAGTTGGATAGTCTTCATGTTAATTTACATCCAAGTGTAAAATTGGATAGTCTTCATGTTAATTTACATCCAAGTGTAAAGTTGGATAGTCTTCATGTTAATTTACATCCAAGTGTAAAGTTGGATAGTCTTCATGTTAATTTACATCCAAGTGTAAAGTTGGATAGTCTTCATGTTAATTTACATCCAAGTGTAAAGTTGGATAGTCTTCATGTTAATTTACATCCAAGTGTAAAGTTGGATAGTCTTCATGTTAATTTACATCCAAGTGTAAAGTTGGATAGTCTTCATGTTAATTTACATCCAAGTGTAAAGTTGGATAGTCTTCATGTTAATTTACATCTAAGTGTAAAGTTGGATAGTCTTCATGTTAATTTACATCCAAGTGTAAAGTTGGATAGTCTTCATGTTAATTTACATCCAAGTGTAAAGTTGGATAGTCTTCATGTTAATTTACATCCAAGTGTAAAGTTGGATAGTCTTCATGTTAATTTACATCCAAGTGTAAAGTTGGATAGTCTTCATGTTAATTTACATCCAAGTGTAAAGTTGGATAGTCTTCATGTTAATTTACATCCAAGTGTAAAGTTGGATAGTCTTCATGTTAATTTACACCCAAGTGTAAAGTTGGATAGTCTTCATGTTAATTTACATCCAAGTGTAAAGTTGGATAGTCTTCATGTTAATTTACATCTAAGTGTAAAGTTGGATAGTCTTCATGTTAATTTACATCTAAGTGTAAAGTTGGATAGTCTTCATGTTAATTTACATCCATATACTTACTAAGTGTATAGCAAGTAACAGGTAACACTACAGAAGAGATCTTCATCACCTTCTATTGGATTCTTAATATGGGTTGTCATCTAGGGGAAAATGATTTCATATTTATAGGAATTCAAGATGACTTCACTTGTATTAAACAACTTCTTAAAAACACACACAAACATTTATCGATATGTGCCTTTGTTTCTTATACAGTAAGGAACGTTATTTGTTGATGCATTTAAAATATTCATTTTGTAATTTTCATTGTGATTCGATGAAAAGCAATATCTTGTTTTATATGTTATTAGACAGAAGATCAGTTGGAAACAAAACTTCAGGATGAAATAGAAGTCAGACAGCAGGGATCAGTTAACAATGTGTTTGATATTCTAACACAAACTGAAGACAGCGTCCAGGAAGAGGAAATTATCATGGTGAGTAACATCTTAGTGATATTCTAACACAAACTGAAGACAGTGTCCAGGAAGAGGAAATTATCATGGTGAGTAGCATCATAATATAATATCTTCAGAGTAGATGCTTTCACAAAGAAGAGTGGTTTGTGTCTATAAAACTGGTTAAGATTTGCCACTAGGTATTGAATTGCCTGTACTAAGCCAGGAGAGTGAACAGTCTAGTTTGTTTTTCTGTTAGATTTTAGAACTGTTCTAACAGTGTGATATTTTTTGTTTTTCTGTTAGATTTTAGGACTGTTCTGACCATGTGATATTTTTTGTTTTTCTGTTAGATTTTAGAACTGTTCTGACAGTGATATTTTTTGTTTTTCTGTTAGATTTTAGAACTGTTCTGACCGTGTGATATTTTTTGTTTTTCTGTTAGATTTTAGAACTGTTCTGACAGTGTGATATTGTTTGTTTTTCTGTTAGATTTTAGAACTGTTCTGACCTTGTGATATTTTTTGTTTTTGTGTTAGATTTATGTCTCCCCCCACTTTTGTGGGGAGACATATTGTTTTTGTCCTGTCCGTCTGTCCGTCACACAGTTTGTCAGCACAACTCCTCTGAAACTACTGAACAGAATTTAATGAAACTTGGTAGGTAGTAAGGACACCATATGTAGTTGTGCATATTACCAGGAAATTTTGATCCCCTAAATTTTGTGAGAGTTATGCCCCTTTGAACTTAAAAATTTCCCCAAATATACTTCTGAAGCAGCTTGTCAGCACAACTCCTCTGAAACTACTAAACAGAATTTCATGAAACTTGGTAGGTAGTAAGGACACCATATGTAGTTGTGCATATTACCAGGAAATTTTGATCTCCTGAATTTTGTGGGAGTTATGCCCCTTTGAACTTTATTTGCAAACACTCTAGTGTAACATCCCTTACTGAAACTTGTATATATATATGTACAAGAGTCTATCATAATGTCACTATTTCCCTGAAAAAGTTTTCATCACCAATCCATTGATTTTAGAAGAACAAAACTCCTTTAAAATCATTGGAACATAGGCTGAGCAATTTTCCGGAATGGGGAACTTTGCCATGACAATATGGAATAGTACCTGTAACCCTTGCTTTAGCACATTTGATCAAATTTTTTTTGTGTTTCATGGATTAAAAACAGGTTTTTTTTTGTTATTCATTGAAGCTTAATTTTATTTGTTACCCAAATAGATTTTTTACCTATGACTACAGTTTGTGGGACGGGGGAGACATACGTTTTTGCGGGTAAAAAAAAACAAACTTTAATTTAGAACTGTTCTGACAGTGTGATATTTTTTGTTTTTCTGTTAGATTTTAGAACTGTTCTGACAGTGTGATATTTTTTGTTTTTCTGTTAGATTTTAGAACTGTTCAGACAGTGTGGTATTTGTTGTTTTTCTGTTAGATTTTAGAACTGTTCTGACAGTGTGATATTTTTTGTTTTTCTGTTAGATTTTAGAACTGTTCTGACAGTGTGATATTTTTTGTTTTTCTGTCAGATTTTAGAACTGTTCTGACAGTGTGATATTTTTTGTTTTTCTGTTAGATTTTAGAACTGTTCTGACAGTGATATTTTTTGTTTTTCTGTTAGATTTTAGAACTGTTCTGACAGTATGATATTTTTTGTTTTTCTGTTAGATTTTAGAACTGTTCTGACAGTGATATTTTTTTGTTTTTCTGTTAGATTTTAGAAGTGTTCTGACAGTATGATATTTTTTGTTTTTCTGTTAGATTTTAGAACTGTTCTGACAGTGATATTTTTTTGTTTTTCTGTTAGATTTTAGAAGTGTTCTGACAGTATGATATTTTTTGTTTTTCTGTTAGATTTTAGAACTGTTCTGACAGTGATATTTTTTTGTTTTTCTGTTAGATTTTAGAACTGTTCTGACAGTGATATTTTTTTTGTTTTTCTGTTAGATTTTAGAAGTGTTCTGACAGTGATATTTGTTTATTTTTCTGTTAGATTTTAGAACTGTTCTGACAGTGATATTTTTTTGTTTTTCTGTTAGATTTAAGAAGTGTTCTGACAGTGATATTTTTTGTTTTTCTGTTAGATTTTAGAACTGTTCTGACAGTGATATTTTTTTGTTTTTCTGTTAGATTTTAGAACTGTTCTGACAGTGATATTTTTTTGTTTTTCTGTTAGATTTTAGAAGTGTTCTGACAGTGATATTTTTTGTTTTTCTGTTAGATTTTAGAAGTGTTCTGACAGTGTGATATTTTCTGTTTTTCATTTTATGCTACTTATGGCATTATAGGAAGTATAAATATACAATATACGTACATTGTCGGTAAATATAAAATTTGTTTCTATACAGAATAGCGATCTTTTCAGGCCTGTTTCGCAGCGAGTACAAATGAATTTTATATTTAACGACAATGTACATATATTTTGTTTATCCTGCAATGTCAAAAAAGTCGGAAAACTTGTCAGATTTAAACAAAAAGGACAGAAACAAGCATCATTCATCGCCTTTCATAAATGTTGTCAAGGGTGTCTTCTTCGTGGTCCGCGTTACATTAATACCAGTTTCATACTTGTCTGCGCCCTCCGCTGTACATAGCTACAGGGTACCAGGAAAGTTTATTCGTAGGCTGAAAAGTTTATTCGTCTAGTACGAATAAATCAAAAATTTATTCGTATAGCATATTTGTACAGCAAATGTACTGATTGCAGGATAAATTAGATTAATGAAATATATCACAATATGAACATTCATATAGAAAAAAATTGGTAATATGATTTAATAAGGTTATGTGTCATGAATTTTAAACCTTTGACAAAGGTTATTAATAAATAAGTGTAATAACTGTCATCAATAATCTTTATTAAAAGAAGAGATGTGAATTGTCTGTAAATCTGTACTATGGTAATTTTGATTCCAACTTTTAAAGACATTTATAGAATGGTAAAGGTGTTATTTTATTTTTCTCAATCTGGTGATGATTTTGAACTTGCCATTACACATAAAAGTGACAAACATATTTTTATCATGAAAAGTTATTCACCTTTGAGACATGGGTGACATTAACAAACAAACTGTCTATTATTGTCTCATGTTAATTTGTTATTTATTTTTTTATGATTTTATTCTATATATAAAATGTTTTTTGAAAGGCTCTTGAGAAGAAGTATGCTAGATTACTAGACAGTCTCTTATGTGAATGTTTGTCTCTGACATGTGGAAAGGAAACCTGGTATAAAATGGCAGAAAAAGATAAACTTGTCAAACTTGAAAATCTTAGACAACAGGTCAAAGGACTTATTCAGAAAGGTTTGTCATACATATTTTTAATACAATTATATAGAAAGTGGACAAAAGTGTTCACATGATTCCAAGTTTCCTATGTATTTCATATTAAACTACATTTTTCCAAATATTATCCTGATGTCATGGCCAATTTTGTCTTCTTCTTTTTTTTTTTATAAAATTCTTTATCAAAATAAGTTAAAACATATATTGATGGATTTCATTTCTGAAAAATGCTATTAAATGTCTTGTTTCAATATGACAGTGTGGTATTTTTTCTTTTTTCTTTTATTATTAGGAGATCATGTTGGTTTAAAAGGAGTGGTTGATAACATCACATTAGAAAAGTCAGTCAGGGCATTAATTGGAATGAACAGACACGAGTTTCTACAGAAAGTACTAGGTAACTATCATTTTATCATACATTTCTAAGCATTTAATGAGGATAATGTAGTGATTTTGTGTTATAGATTTGTTTAATACATGTGTATCTAAAAGAATTTGTATCGGGAGAAATTTCCTGACTTTCTATTTAACACAAAATAAGCAACAATTTCCATATTTACATTATCTATTGATGTGTTTTATTTATAGATTGTATCATGTTTTTATGTATAATCGTCTTAAGTTAGAAAAGTTTGATTTTTAAAGACTGAAAAACGAATAAACAGATAATGATATGGCATAAATATTCCAAGAAATTAAATTTTAAAACCATCTACCTTGTGTAAACAAGATAGCACATAATATTAACAAATAAAATATTCACCTTATAAATAGGTTCTGACATGATAAATGAAGAAGAAATCAGTGTTAAAATGAATCCTATATTAGAAATACAACAGAGAAATCAAGAGGAGGTTGACATCGTCTTACAGATGATAAAAGGTTTGTTTTTTCTATTATTTTCTACTTGTGCAGAAATAGTACATTTTGTTTTTATTTGTCCATGCCTGTTTTTGACTTCTAGGTATTTGGTTGAACTGTTTAGAAAAGTATAAAGATACTAAAGGGTTAATCAAAAACCATCAATTGAAGAAGGACAGACAAAGCAATGGCCAAAGGAAAAAGGACAAAAATATAATCAAATTAAATAAAATGATCTTTATATTAAATATAGTCTATCCTACATTTTATACATGAATATCACAATGAGATGGTTAATATTTTAAGGATCTGGAAACATATATATGGATGAAGCTGACCAACAAATACATCTTATCAGAATCAAGAGAGAAATATTTCTTGGCAGCCATTTTGAATTCAGATTTAGTAGTGTTACTATGGTAATAGGTCTAGCAGAGAGGCAACAGACAACAGGAAAACCAGGGTATTTAGCTTTCAAGATGATTTGCATTAAACATCTCAAACACCAAACACACACAATAATTTATGAATATAATGTTTTCTTGTCTTTCTACACATGCCTTTGTTTCCGTTGCTGTTAGGAATAATTTGAACAAGTGCGTCATTGCAATTTTTCAGCTGTCAAGGGGAGAACAGGTTACATTTTGGTTAGATGATAATAATATTTGTTTGGTTCTAGACCAACACACACAGTTAATTTTTTTTATAGTGCTAGCTCACTGAACAACAGTCCACAGATAAATATGTCACTTCACTCTGACATATTATCCTGATTTTGAGCTGATCAGTCGTTCTTACTCTTCCGTGCCGCATGCTTAGTGGAAAAGCAACATATAGCAATTTTATAGGTTTAAGTTTGACCTGACCAGCTTTCGAAACCACAATCTACTACACTTGAGACGAGCACACTAACCATTGCACCACAGAGGCAATTCATGAATAATTTGTAGTGCATTCATATGATAAGTAATTAACTGATGTTAACAAAATATATACTAGTATGCATCAATTAAAATATCAGAGGGGAAATGTCCTACCTATTTTTCATGTAATGGGGTTGTGTTTAACAATCATACGACTATCATGTTGTTAGCATTATTACAATTGAAATACATATGAAGAACTCATATTATTGAACATTCAAGTTGTATAATACATGCATTTCACAGGTAAATTTGATTCATATGACAAAAGTGAGTTTATCGTTTTGTTATGTCATATATAGACTACATTTTAAAATCATGAGCAACCTATTTACTTGTATAAAAATAAAACATATCTGTAAACTGAAAATGATATTATTTAAGCCCTAATATTTGGCATATAAAAATGTTAGGACTTTTATTTTTCTACAAATAGATGTTTTGTAGCCTAATTTAAAACAATTTTAATGGAGCTTTAAATTGATATAATTATGATCTAATTTTGTACCTGCAAATAGATAACAACATGTGATTAAGATACATCATATTAAAAGAGATTGTGCACACATGGGTAGCAAGGATTTTTCAAGGGGCATTTGATTGACTCACAAAGTGAGATGGTCTTGTGACCAGAGGTAATGATTTGATAATCATACTTTAACCAAACTCCCAATTTTAGTATTCATAGGTCATTCAAAATCTTGTCTTTAATAGTCCTTTTTGGTTTTCAAATGAGGGGGGAGGATGGGTCATATGTGTAGTGCATGCTGTTATGTTATCTATAATTTTACTTTGCCAGCTGTGTTGTATTCAGTATGATGTATCATATCCTTTAATTTTATGTTTATTTTCCATCTTTTTATATGCAAATTATTGATTTTCTCATGTTCCCAGACTACTGTATGGAGAAACTTTTTTTTTACATATTATAAGATCCTTTTATTCTATTTATTTAAAAATACAGACTTGTTGATGACAGACAGAGATATGAAATGGTTGCTATGGCTACCATGCAAGAATTTTCTCAGAACAAATCAAAGGGGGATATTAAAGATGATGTAGTAAAAGGACAAAGTAAACATGTCATGATGGTAAAGACAATCATTTTAGTTTTGAGAATTTTGAATTGAGAACATGTTTGAAAATAATGTTATTTAATTATTGCGACTATTTTTATTCAGATGGTGTATTTACATCTGTTTAGAATTGTTCATTTATGCATCTCTGGAAATTAAAAGTGAAATGCAAAGCTTGGCAAACTTTTTTTTAACTATGTACCAAACAAAAAAAATGAAATTTGTTTAATGTAATTTTTAGCAATTCAATCATGTAGTTGTCAATCTCTGAAAACATTTGTTGCCAAAAAAAAAAAAAAAAGTTTCAAGATGCAACAAATCAATATGAGTTATCTCCCATCATAAAAAATATTATGACATTATTTATGTTCTGTAGACTTATAAAAATGTTATTGAATGATAAAATTAAGAATGGACACAAAAATTATATAACAGGTTTCAGGATAACTTAGCACCATGTTCAAAATAAACAATGAGATAAAACAGTTAAATTAAAATATGTCTCAAATTTGATTTATTTCTTGTAATGATTTAAAAAAAAGAAAAAAAGAAGATAAATAACCATAGTCTTTGCATTCCACCATAAACAAAAAAAACTGTTATTTCTATGTTAGCAGGAAAGATAACATTTATGAAGAAGAGTATATGAACTGTAAGTCATTACCTATATTGTAGGAATCTGTGATGAAATTATTAGATAGAAGTCATCAGGATGAACAACAATGTTTGTTGTTGCTATTGACAACACCACAAAATTCTGATGTTGTTATGGACATTCAATCCTGGTCCCAACAACAAAGGAAGGATCAGTTATGGCAGTTACAATCTCAGAGACAAGAATTATTGTTAGGTAATTATTTATTAAGTAATACATAATAAATTGTTTGTTTCTCAAGCATTTTAATTTAAACTAGAAGTTCCTAAGAACCTGTAATCTGTTACCTAGATAACAATTGACCGTTGAATCAGTGGTTTTAAAGTTTTTTGTCTGATTACTTTGCGGCCACAGGTCTATTTTTAGTAATATTTGCCATATTGGATTGAGGGTGGGGGTTTGGATTAATTTTTAACGGTCAGATTAAAAGCAATTTCTTTTTAGAATATTGATATACACAAATGTATTATATTTTTTGTTGTAAAATTTGGAAGAGATTATGTCCATGTTGCATTTCATTCTGTATTGTAGACTACAGTAGTATTGAAATCATATTCATTCATAAGGTCATGATCTGAGAAACAAATTTTATTGCATTGTCTGTGTACTTTTAAACCACAGAAACAAAAATTGCTCAATGATAAGCAGTAAGTTAGAACAGTTTAGACTAAAGTCAGTTAAAAGGTTACAGAATTTGGAGATCCAATAATAATCATTAGGCAATTAACAGTGATAAAACTATATTTATGTCTCCCCACCCCCTTCCTTGGGAGACACGGTTTCTATCCTGTCTGTTTGTCTATCACAAAATTTGTGAGCTCAACTCCTGCATTTTATTAGTGAATTCTCTAAAATTTGTACCGAGTCTTTATTACCATATAAAGATGTACATATCATTATGACAGTTTGATAGGATCATTTTTGAAGGAGTTATTGTCCTTTTTGAATGTTTCACTAAAACGTTTGCAAGTCCTCCTTCATTTTAAAAGAGAATTCCATTGCTTACTTTGCGTATAATTTACGGATGTTAAGCAATAATCAATAACATGTTTTGCCTCAAAAACGATTTTTAATTATTTTTATTTCCTGTCATTTTAATGACCATATTTCTTCCAGCATTAAACAAGAAAGAGTTAACTTCAGTGTTTAGTCAGGGTGTGGTTATAAAGAAGGAAATTTATCGTCATCGTCTCAACAATGAACAGAAAGAGGAAGTGTATGATGACGTGATCAATAAAATGTTGGTAGCTGATCTTCTGCTACAACAGAATTGTGATGCTGAGAAGGTTTTACTGTCACTGAAAGAGGTAAAATTGGGGATCTGGAAGGGTCTCATTTAACCTTTAACATTTTAAATATAAAAAGATCTTTAACAAATGATGCATGTGATTATTCTATTAAAAAAACTAGCCTAAAAAGATGACCTATATGGTGATGTTTAATATCTAAATTGGATCTGTGATATCTAAATGTTATCTCTCTGGAATCTCAATATTTTTGTTTGTTTGCATAAGAATTGAAAGAAGTTGAAATGGGGTGTATTCCCAGTAATAGAAAGATTCATGTTTAAATCCTTTAGTTGACTTCTTCAAGCACAAAGGTTGAATATAGGTACATGAAAGAGAATATCTGTAACCTATCTGGTATGTAACTTATGAGATATTTTATATTGCTGTAGAATTCAATTTACAATTTAGCTTTGATTTCTGTTCCCATAATGTTTATTGTCATCTTAAAAAAATCAAATTACTCGCCCCCAATATTGTTTTTATATAATTACTTTTCTTAATTAAACTTTTCCTGGTGTCATTTGTATTTATGTATATGTATATAATTTACCTATGTAGGATGGCCAAGACTTAGTTAAGTTACAGAGTAAGATCATAGAAGACAAGAAGAATGAAGTGAGAGAGAACGTTGCCGTGGTTATTCTGACATCAGAGACATGTGACTCCTCAAGTAATGAGGAAACAGAACTTCTAGAAGCTTTAGATGGAAAGTATGATGCTCTTAGAGATAAACTCTTGGCTGAAGCTTTAATGAGACAGGTCAGTTCTTTTAGAAGTTTTAAGTAGAAATTATGATCCTCCTAGAGGTAAATTCTTTATTAAAGTTCAGACAGGTCAACTCTAAAAGTTTTAATTGAAACATATTACGGTCTTAGAAGTCAACTGTTAAGCTGAATCTTAAATGAGAGAAGTCAGTCTAAAATATGAACTACTGATGAAGTTAATGGTATTATGTAACAGGTATAATGATTATATTGTTTTAAATTCAGGTGCAAGCTGATTAAAATCAGCTGTTCTAATATGCTACACTGCCCCTAATATATGACAGAACCTACTTAGAAGTCTTGTATAATTCAAAGTATGAATAGGTTCTGTCAGTATGAATAGGTTCTGTCCACAGTAATTACAATGAAGCCTGTACAAACCCACATCTTCTTGGGACCAGCTATTGTGTTCAAAATAGACAGGTATTCAATTTATACAGATTAAATTAAAGATTTCCTACGTTCAGGTACTTTATTTAATTTTTGTTTTATACTGGGTTCTGGTTAATTCAGGGATCTGTTTAGACAGGTTTCACTGTAGTAGCTAAATTTACCCTGATAGCTCAAATACTCAGCTGATATAAAGTAAATAGTAGGTCCCATCATCTTAAACACAACAAAGTACCTGATAGCTCAAATACTCAGCTGATATAAAGTAAAATAGTAGGTCCCATCATCTTAAACACAACAAAGTACCTGATAGCTCAAATACTCAGCTGATATAAAGTAAAATAGTAGATCCCATCATCTTAGACACAACAAAGTACCTGATAGCTCAAATACTCAGCTGATATAAAGTAAAATAGTAGGTCCCATCATCTTAGACACAACAAAGTTCAACTGTATATAAAAATTCCTTGAGTCAGTTGTTTTAAGGTTATTTTATAATAATAAAATTTACGTATTAATTATTTAATCTTCAGCTTGGGGAAACAGAATGGAATAGACTAAGTGAACTTGAAAGACAGAAAAAGCTAACAGAATTGAAACTGAAAGAAAGAAGACTGCGTCGTGAAGGCAGATATGATGAGGTTGCAAATATATTAGGTGAGTTTATTTGTTGTGTCTTTTCCACTTGTCTTTTAAAAAAAATACATATTATGTGTCATAACATGTACAATATCAAAAATAGGATATTTTTTGTAAAGGGAAGGAAACTAAATTGATTTTAGGAATGTAATATTTGGTATCTTATCAAGTACATGTTAACAGACTGATAGAATTGTAATATTTATGTCTCCCCCCACTTTGGTGGGGAGATATATTGTTTTTGTCCTGTCCGTCTGTCCATTAGTTTGTCCATCACACAGTTTGTCAGTGCAACTCCTCTGAAACTACAGAACAGAATTTCATGAAACTTGGTAGGTATGTAGTTGTGCATATTACCAGGAAATTTTGATCGCCTGAATTTTGTGGGAGTTATGCCCCTTTGAACTTAGAAATTTACTACTGAAGCAGCTTGTCAGCACAACTCCTCTGAAACTACTGAACAGAATTTCATGAAACTTGGTAGGTAGTAAGGACACCATATGTAGTTGTGCATATTGCCAGGAAAATTTGATCCCCTAAATTTTGTGGGAGTTATTTGCAAACACTCTAGTGTAAATTATATCCCTTACTGAAACTTGTATATGCCTGTACCTGTATATACCGTATTTATGTACAAGAGTCTAGCAGTGTCACTATTTCCCTAAATATTTACACTAACTACTATCCTATTATATATATATAGGGGAAGCTTTAGAGGACCAGGAAACTTTAGACAGATTATTTGGGGAGAGTAAAGAAGAACAAGAAAGAAAGTTGAAGGAAAGACTTCACAGAAGGAAACAAAGATTGGCAGCAGGTTAGAAATAGTGATACTATATTTTTTTTATTGTAATTATGAAAAGAAAGTTTAAGCAGTGATTGTCAATAATTTCACCTCTATCAATAAAATGAACAATCACCTCTCACCTCATATAATTAAACATGTAAAAAACCATGACATATGACATTGCCAGCTATTTTTCTGACTTCAACATTTGAATGGAAAGTTAGTTAACATTAAGACTATTTATGACATCATTTCAGGAGTGTACTATACTACATTTTTACATGTATATATTTTATTTCAAGGAATGTCTGAACAAGAATGTGATGAACTTGAAAAAGAAGAAATAAAACAAGAGGAAGAAGTAGAAAGGAAAAGAAGAAGAAACATACTACTAGACCTGGACAATAGATGTGAAAAGGTAATTCTGTAAAATATACTACTAGACCTGGACAATAGATGTGAAAAGGTAATTCTGTAAAATATACTACTAGACCTGGACAATAGATGTGAAAAGGTAATTCTGTAAAATATACTACTAGACCTGGACAATAGATGTGAAAAGGTAATTCTGTAAAATATACTACTAGACCTGGACAATAGATGTGAAAAGGTAATTCTGTAAAATATACTACTAGACCTGGACAATAGATGTGAAAAGGTAATTCTGTAAAATATACTACTAGACCTGGACAATAGATGTGAAAAGGTAATTCTGTAAAATATACTACTAGACCTGGACAATAGATGTGAAAAGGTAATTCTGTAAAATATACTACTAGACCTGGACAATAGATGTGAAAAGGTAATTCTGTAAAATATACTACTAGACCTGGACAATAGATGTGAAAAGGTAATTCTGTAAAATATACTACTAGACCTGGACAATAGATGTGAAAAGGTAATTCTGTAAAATATACTACTAGACCTGGACAATAGATGTGAAAAGGTAATTCTGTAAAATATACTACTAGACCTGGACAATAGATGTGAAAAGGTAATTCTGTAAAATATACTACTAGACCTGGACAATAGATGTGAAAAGGTAATTCTGTAAAATATACTACTAGACCTGGACAATAGATGTGAAAAGGTAATTCTGGAAAATATACTACTAGACCTGGACAATAGATGTGAAAAGGTAATTCTGGAAAATATACTACTAGACCTGGACAATAGATGTGAAAAGGTAATTCTGTAAAATATACTACTAGACCTGGACAATAGATGTGAAAAGGTAATTCTGTAAAATATACTACTAGACCTGGACAATAGATGTGAAAAGGTAATTCTGTAAAATATACAACTAGACTTTGATAATATGAACAAAGAGATAAATAATTACTGGGAAATAAGTTTCCTTGTGAACACTTTGGCTTGACAGAGTATAGACTAAGACAATATTGGCTATTCTAGTAAATTCAATCATTAATCCAAGATTTAATGTTCAATGATTTAGAAAAGTTTAATGACTTGCGTTTTGACTTTGTTTAACTTGACGCTTTGAGTAAAAATCAACGAATTTAGAATCAAATAAACTGCGAATCCTGTCCTCTCAGTAAAGGTCACCTTGGGAGATCATGGGTTCAATTCCCTGTCAAGTCAAACCAAAGACTATTAAAGTTGTATTTGGTTTTTTTTTTAATAAACATGAAGTATTAAAGGGATATTGTCTACTAAAATCGTAATTTTTTCATACCCAAAATTATTGTCGTTTTCCGTACTGACCTTCATAAAATGAAGATTAACACCGAGTTATGCTGCAAAAGATACGATTTTTTGACAAAAAAGACCCAAAACTATTGTTATCAGAATTATTGTCCTGGATGACAATATTCAAATCTATTCATATTGCCTTCTATGTGAACACGTCTTGAGCATGCGCACTGTTTAGAAACAATAAACAACATGTGGTTCTTGGGCAAAAGAGAAACTGTCAACGCGTGGAAGAAAGCGGACTTTGACGGATTCAGAGAGAAAGATGAATAGAAGTGAAGTATCTTCCAAATGGAACAAATGCAGGATATATGTAGGGGATCAGTTGGACCGTTGGAACGAACTCAAGGAAGTGCTATGCATCCAAACTCGCACTGAATTTGTAAATATTTTGTTTGATAGGTAAGCCGAACATGTTTTTTCCTTCTTTTCTCAATCGTTTTTCATATTTTATGAATTTATGATGATGCCTATGATCATTTTCGGTAGATATTATTCAATATATGTAATCTGGCAACAGCAAATTATTGTCAATGAATAGCATAAAACGGCCGTATTTGCGAGGTAAACAAACACAAATTTTAACATCCATGCTGCAGCATCCGTGCTACTGGCATAAAAATAGATAAAAATAGATTTGGCCTCGCTCAGGTCAGTGAATAATTAATTAGCTTCCAGTAACGATGGTCAGCTTTTTTATATCGAAAAAACAACGTTTCGTAGCGTATTCGCCAATAATTCGGTGTTTAATCTTCAATAATTTTGGTTATGAAAAAATTACGCTTGTGGTAGACAATATCCCTTTAAGTACAGGGCAAAAAATGGTTGTCATGGAGACAGGATAATATTTCAAAGTGGAGCAACATGTCTTATCGGTAGACTTTTTCTAGCTGAAAAATTTGTTAGACAACAGTCACTTACTCTTACATATGTCACCTGAAAAGAAGTTGAAAACTACTGTTGAATTATTCAAAAGTTTAAATGTAGGACTTATATGTACATTCTGTGTTTGTTAGGAAAAGGAAGAGTTAATGAGAAGACTTAGAGAACAGAAAGACCGTGTGTCCTTAGAAAGACAGAGACAATTTGAATTAATGAAACTGAAACATGATGAAAAGAAAGCTAGGAGAGAGGAGAAATTTAATTCTGCTGCTCTTGTCATAGGAAAGGCAAAGGATGAACAGAAACAGTAAGATATAACCTTCTTATAATTACACTGAAGTTTTAAAATGTAGTCAACTGTATGTAGTCATCGATTTTAGTTAGAAAATATTTTAGATTCTTGAAAATTTCTGTTACTAGAATAAAAGCATTAAAAGAATAGAAAAGGATTTTTAAAAAGTAAAAATTTCCCATACAGATTTTTTGCCTGTCTTGACAGATTATTTGTAAAATTGTTTAAATTTTATTATTGTTCCTGTTTCATTTGAGGGCCGTCGTGGTCATGATTGTATGGTAGTTAGATTTATAACTACCTATGTAATCAGTGCCTAGCACCACTAATGTTGTGAGTTCGAACCCTGTTCATGGCGAGGTGTACTCGATACTGAAGTTTGTCAGTTACTTGTGACAGGTCGGTGGTTTTCTCCAGGTACTCCGGTTTCCTCCACCGATAAAACTGACAGCCACGATATAACTGAAATATTGTTGAAAGTGGAGTTAAACACTATAAACCAAACCAAACCTGTTTCATTTGTATTCAAAATTACATATATAATATAAAACATTCCTTATAGGTAGAATATGTATTATCTATCTTGAATGGCCAAATATATTTTGTCAGAAGAAACATTTCAAATAACTAAATCACATAATAAATTAATATGAAGAATAATTCAAAGTACAATGATGTTTTGTCAGACTACAGCAAAATCAGGAAGAAGAGAGACTGAGACAGGAGAGATTAGCAAAAGAAAGATTGGAAGCTGCTAGAAAACGTCGTGGGAAAAAATCTACTCCTGAACCAGATACTGTTACTAACATGGAGGATAAAAACTCATTACAAGATGCTGTAGGAGATCTCATTGACAAGAGACATAGGGAAGAAAGAGATCTTTTAATTCAGGTTTGGTTTAGTGCTATTATCATTTTGATAAGAAATCTAAAAGTTTTATGTACACTTAATTTATAAAGCCATATTGTTATTTATATATAATTTAAAGGGTTAAGTTGTTTAATTTATGTCATCAATAAGATATAAAGCATCATTGATTAAGTAGATGTTGATACACATCTCCATATTTATTTTTATTATTCATCTTTACCTATATATAGTTTCTATCCAAGTGAAAACAGATAAAAAAAAATTTGAATGGAAGGTTTGTGGCACTTCTTTTTTCATGCTGAAAGGTATTTATTATGATATACATGTTATAGGAGACATTTTACTTGTGTTAAACAATTTTACACTTCTCTTGGCTTGATGTTTTTTGGCTTTATTGCCTACTAAACAGTATATATCAGATAGCAGTAATTGGCATGGAGATCTCTTTATTTCTTTCTACAACCATCCCTAAATTTGCCTGTCACAATATGATTAAACATGTTCTTTTTATTTTTGCATTTATCAAGCATTAATTCTATGTTATGTAAATTTATAAATAAAACAAAGCAAAAAAACTTCTATTCTCAGTCATTAGTCGATTACATTATGATTTGTATAAATCAAGGAACACGTTTAGATCTCAACAGCCATTTTGTTTATTTTGACTTTAGCTGCTAGAGGAAACTGCTACAAACTCTAACAGAGAATCAATAGCCGCCATGTCAGAAGAGGAGAGACAAGATAACATAGAGAGGTTACGTCAAATGAGGTCACACTGGAGGTCAAACAGCGAAAGAAGTAAAGAAGATCAAATGGAGTTATTAAAGGTATAACAGACATGACAGGTCTTCTAGTTGCATTGATATATAATTATTAATATTTCTCTATTTTTTTGCTCTTTGCTTTAAAACAATAATCAACATGTTGTAAAATTTCTGTTGTTTTCAGCCAATGATTGTTTGTCATGATCTATAAGGTGGATGTTTTCCGTTTGTGACATTGTAAAGATGATGTATCACAGACAGTGTGACTTCACAAGTGTAGGTGTTTTTCCACCATTATCATTGACCCAAAATTGGCGTGATATAAACAGTTGTAAATAATATGAGAACAAACAATCTTGAAGCTTTTTCTTGTGAATTAAAATATTTGTCATCTCTTGATGATGTAATTTTTACTTTTTAAATCTGCTCTCAAATACTTGTGGTTAAAATAAAAAAAATTAAAACTTTCTACTAGTTGAGAAATAATCATAATTGACTGGAGAATTAAATTATATATTTATATCTAACTAGAACACAGTCAGGTTTGATCTGTGTAGTTATAGTCAATATAATATATAATAGTAGAATAGATGGGTTTTTTTCAATCCAATGAGACTAATGGTTAACTTTCCATACGTAAACCGAAAATAACAGAAACAGGAAATAAAAAATTCATGTGCAGAATAGAAGTCGTGTCAGAATGAGATGATTGTATAAACATCCATTGAACTGTAATATTAGATAACAATAATAATAGGAGAAAAAGATGATGTAGCATTCTAGCTAACAAAATGTTATAAATGTAAATGGTGCTCCTATATTTGGAGGACATAATTAACACTCGTCTTATAGGTTTACCCCTATCTATATTAATTTAATGAATCATTGGTAGTTGATAATTTGGAGTTTTGTTATGATTTTAAATATTGATATCTTAATACATTGATGTTCCTAAAAAAAATGTAGCAATTTTGTCAATGAATGATCAAATATTGGTGGCAATTGTAGGAAGCAGCTGTTTATCTAATGGAGAGTAGACTTCATCAGTTGAGGTTGGAAGGTAAAGAAGTTACAGACGACACTGTCAAAATTCAAATCATAAATGACTTAGAAGAAAAGCAGAAGGCATCTAAAGGTCAACAGGTCACTGACGAAGATGTAAAAATACAGGTTCTTACTGATCTACAAGAAAAACAAGAAGGAGAATCAAAATCTTTACTTACCGATCTTCATGACAAGGTAAACAAAACTTTACTGACCCGGTCTTTGCCTTAATTTTTTTCACCTACTTGCTCAAAAGCCAAATTTAGAATTTTTTTTAATTTATTTAAGCGAATTCTTTCATAATTTTCACTTGTTCAAATCCAGTTTTACTTGTCCTGGGCTAAAGCAAGGGGGTTAGCGCAAACCCTGCAGACCAATCTTCATGACAAGGTAAAAAAAACTTTTCTATATGATTAGCATCTAATGACAAAATTTTTATCATATTCTGGTTAACGCAGATCAGTTATTTAACTATTTGATAAACTTTCCTGTCTCTTTGGCTTTCATCTATAAGAAGAGATTATTGTTTTGTTTTAATATACAGTGTAGATTAATCAGAAAAAAATAAGAGAATATATTCATTTGCATTGTATCCGAAGAAAATAATTTATTAACATCAATCTTTTTGTATCAACCATCGTTAAGATATGAAGCAAAAATTAGGAAAGCAATGTAATTTAGCTGTTTATATTTTTATTACAATGAAATTATAGTCATTTTTATTTACATAGGATGTAAGAACACTACAACAGATGGTTAAACTCCACAAAAAATCACTTGACGATGGTAACCATGACAATGTATGTGTTGTTGTCCTTGGTGATGATGATATCACCATTTCATCGACAGACAATGAAGCAACAGAAGATCAGATCAAGAAAGCCGTGGAACAGAAGTATGATATACTTCGTGGAAAACTTCTGGAAGCTGTAAGTAATAGTAATTAAATTAAAGGATTTCTTGATATCATGTATAATTCTGTAATTATTATTGTTACATAACATTTTTTAAAGGGTTAGATATTTCACATTACATAAAAGATTTTCTATAAAAATGAAAAATGTCCTATTAAAGAAAAGAATTTGTTCTATTTCTCTTTGATAATACTCAATTTTTGAATTGTTTCATGTAAATAAAACATCTGTAACTTTTACTATATTTAGACTTGTATTTATGAAGCAAATCAAATCTAATGATTGTCCTAAAACAGTTTTGCACACAATTTTGTTCATCAATAAAATAAAAACTTGAAACAGTTCCAAAATCGTAGAAATAGAGGAAAAATCTATACCCCCCAGCACACATACATGACTGCTGACTTTTCTATCTAGACCACCAACACACATATACATGACTGCTGACTTTCCTATCTATACCCCCAACACACATATACATGACTGCTGACTTTCCTATCTATGCCCCCAACACACATATACATGACTGCTGACTTTCCTATCTATACCCCCAACACACATATACATGACTGCTGACTTTCCTATCTATACCCCCAACACACATATACATGACTGCTGACTTTCCTATCTATACCCCCAACACACATATACATGACTGCTGACTTTCCTATCTAGACCCCTAACACACATATACATGACTGCTGACTTTCCTATCTATACCCCCAACACACATATACATGACCACTGACATTCCTATCTATACCCCCAACACACATATACATGACTGCTGACTTTCCTATCTAGACCCCCAACACACATATACATGACTGCTAGCTTTCCTATCTAGACCACCAACACACATATACATGACTGCTGACTTTCCTATCTATATCCCCAACACACATATACATGACTGCTGACTTTACTATCTATTCTTCCAACACACATATACATGACTGCTGACTTTCCTATCTAGACCCCCAACACACATATACATGACTGCTGACTTTCCTATCTAGACCCCCAACACACATATACATGACTGCTGACTTTCCTATCTATGCCCCCAACACACATATACATGACTGCTGACTTTCCTATCTATACCCCCAACACACATATACATGACTGCTGACTTTCCTATCTATACCCCCAACACACATATGCATGACTGCTGACTTTCCCATCTAGACCCCCAACACATATACACATGACTGCTGACTTTCCTATCTATATCCCCAACACACATATACATGACTGCTGACTTTGCTATCTAGACCCCCAACACACATATACATGACTGCTGACTTTCCTATCTAGACCCCTAACACACATATACATGACTGCTGACTTTCCTATCTATACCCCCAACACACATATACATGACCACTGACATTCCTATCTATACCCCCAACACACATATACATGACTGCTGACTTTCCTATCTAGACCCCCAACACACATATACATGACTGCTAGCTTTCCTATCTAGACCACCAACACACATATACATGACTGCTGACTTTCCTATCTATATCCCCAACACACATATACATGACTGCTGACTTTACTATCTATTCCCCCAACACACATATACATGACTGCTGACTTTCCTATCTAGACCCCCAACACACATATACATGACTGCTGACTTTCCTATCTAGACCCCCAACACACATATACATGACTGCTGACTTTCCTATCTATGCCCCCAACACACATATACATGACTGCTGACTTTCCTATCTATACCCCCAACACACATATACATGACTGCTGACTTTCCTATCTATACCCCCAACACACATATGCATGACTGCTGACTTTCCCATCTAGACCCCCAACACATATACACATGACTGCTGACTTTCCTATCTATATCCCCAACACACATATACATGACTGCTGACTTTGCTATCTAGACCCCCAACACACATATACATGACTGCTGACTTTCCTATCTAGACCCCCAACACACATATACATGACTGCTGACTTTCCTATCTATGCCCCCAACACACATATACATGACTGCTGACTTTCCTATCTATACCCCCAACACACATATACATGACTGCTGACTTTCCTATCTATACCCCCAACACACATATGCATGACTGCTGACTTTCCCATCTAGACCCCCAACACATATACACATGACTGCTGACTTTCCTATCTATATCCCCAACACACATATACATGACTGCTGACTTTGCTATCTAGACCCCCAACACACATATACATGACTGCTGACTTTCCTATCTAGACCCCCAACACACATATACATGACTGCTGACTTTCCTATCTATGCCCCCCAACACACATATACATGACTGCTGACTTTCCTATCTATGCCCCCAACACACATATACATGACTGCTGACTTTCCTATCTATGCCCCCAACACACATATACATGACTGCTGACTTTCTTCTCTATACCCCCAACACACATATACATGACTGCTGACTTTCCTATCTATGCCCCCAACACACATATACATGACTGCTGACTTTCTTCTCTATACCCCCAACACACATATACATGACTGCTGACTTTCCTATCTATGCCCCCAACACACATATACATGACTGCTGACTTTCCTATCTATGCCCCCAACACACATATACATGACTGCTGACTTTCCTATCTATACCTCCCAACACACATAAACATGACTGCTGACTTTCTTCTCTATACCCCCAACACACATATACATGACCGCTGACTTTCCTATCTAGACCCCCAATACACATATACATGACTGCTGACTTTTCTATCTAGACCCCCAACACACATATACATGACTGCTGACTTTCCCATCTAGACCCCCAACACACATATACATGACTGCTGACTTTCCTATTTATACCCCCAACACACATATACATGACGGCTGACTTTCCTATCTAGACCCCCAACACACATATACATGACTGCTGACTTTCCTATCTATACCCCCAACACACATACATGACTGCTGACTTTCCTATCTATGCCCCCAACACACATATACATGACTGCTGACTTTCCTATCAATACCTCCCAACACACATATACATGACTGCTGACTTTCCTATCTATACCCCCAACACACATATACATGACTGCTGACTTTCCTATCTATACCCCCAACACACATATACATGACTGCTGACTTTCCTATCTATACCCCCAACACACATATACATGACTGCTGACTTTCCTATCTATACCCCCAACACACATATACATGACTGCTGACTTTCCTATCTATACCCCCAACACACATATACATGACTGCTGACTTTCCTATCTATGCCCCCAACACACATATACATGACTGCTGACTTTCCTATCTATGCCCCCAACACACATATACATGACTGCTGACTTTCCTATCTATACCTCCCAACACACATATACATGACTGCTGACTTTCTTGTCTATACCCCCAACACACATATACATGACTGCTGACTTTCCTATCTTGACCCTCAACACACATATACATGACTGCTGACTTTCCTATCTATGCCCCCAACACACATATACATGACTGCTGACTTTCCTATCTATACCTCCCAACACACATATACATGACTGCTGACTTTCTTCTCTATACCCCCAACACACATATACATGACCGCTGACTTTCCTATCTAGACCCCCAATACACATATACATGACTGCTGACTTTCCTATCTAGACCCCCAACACACATATACATGACTGCTGACTTTCCTATCTAGACCCCCAACACACATATACATGACGGCTGACTTTCCTATTTATACCCCCAACACACATATACATGACGGCTAACTTTCCTATCTAGACCCCCAACACACATATACATGACTGCTGACTTTCCTATCTATACCCCCAACACACATATACATGACTGCTGACTTTCCTATCTAGACCCCCAACACACATACATGACTGCTGACTTTCCTATCTATGCCCCCAACACACATATACATGACTGCTGACTTTCCTAACTATACCTCCCAACACACATATACATGACTGCTGACTTTCCTATCTATACCCCCAACACACATATACATGACTGCTGACTTTCCTATCTATACCCCCAACACACATATACATGACTGCTGACTTTCCTATCTATACCCCCAACACACATATACATGACTGCTGACTTTCCTATCTATGCCCCCAACACACATATACATGACTGCTGACTTTCCTATCTATACCCCCAACACACATATACATGACTGCTGACTTTCCTATCTATGCCCCCAACACACATATACATGACTGCTGACTTTCCTATCTATGCCCCCAACACACATACATGACTGCTGAATTTCCTATCTAGACCCCCAACACACATATACATGACTGCTGACTTTCCTATCTATACCCCCAACACACATATACATGACTGCTGACTTTCCTATCTATACCTCCCAACACACATATACATGACTGCTGACTTTCCTATCTAGACCCCCAACACACATATACATGACTGCTGACTTTCCTATATATACCCCCAACACACATATACATGACTGCTGACTTTCCGATCTATACCCCCAACACACATATACACCACTGCTGACTTTCCTATCTATGCCCCCAACACACATATACATGACTGCTGACTTTCCTATCTATACCCCCAACACACATATACATGACTGCTGACTTTCCTATCTATACCTCCCAACACACATATACATGACTGCTGACTTTCCTATCTAGACCCCCAACACACATATACATGACTGCTGACTTTCCTATCTAGACCCTCAACACACATATACATGACTGCTGACTTTCCTATCTAGACCCCCAACACACATATACATGACTGCTGACTCTCCTATCTAGACCTCCAACACACATATACATGACTGCTGACTTTCCTATCTATGCCCCCAACACACATATACATGACTGCTGACTTTCCTATCTATGCCCCCAACACACATATACATGACTGCTGACTTTCCTATCTAGACCCCCAACACACATATACATGACTGCTGACTTTCCTATCTATACCCCCAACACACATATACATGACTGCTGACTTTCCTATCTATACCCCCAACACACATATACACCACTGCTGACTTTCCTATCTATGCCCCCAACACACATATACATGACTGCTGACTTTCCTATCTATACCCCCAACACACATATACATGACTGCTGACTTTCCTATCTATACCTCCCAACACACATATACATGACTGCTGACTTTCCTATCTAGACCCCCAACACACATATACATGACTGCTGACTTTCCTATCTAGACCCTCAACACACATATACATGACTGCTGACTTTCCTATCTAGACCCCCAACACACATATACATGACTGCTGACTCCTATCTAGACCTCCAACACACATATACATGACTGCTGACTTTCCTATCTATGCCCCCAACACACATATACATGACTGCTGACTTTCCTATCTATGCCCCCAACACACATATACATGACTGCTGACTTTCCTATCTATACCCCCAACACACAAATACATGACTGCTGACTTTCCTATCTAGACCCCCAACACACATATACATGACTGCTGACTTACCCCCAACACACATATACATGACTGCTGACTTTCCTATCTAGACCCCCAACACACATATACATGACTGCTGACTTTCCTATCTATACCCCCAACACACATATACATGACTGCTGACTTTCCTATCTATATCCCCAACACACATATACATGACTGCTGACTTTCCTATCTAGACCCCCAACACACATATGCATGACTGCTGACTTTCCTATCTATACCCCCAACACACATATGCATGACTGCTGACTTTCCTATCTAGACCCCCAACATACATAGACATGACAGCTGACTTTCCTATCTATACCCCCAACACACATATACATAAATGCTGACTTTCCTATCTAGACCCCCAACACACATATACATGACTGCTGACTTTCCTATCTAGACCCCCAACACACATATACATGACCACTGACTTTCCCATCTATACCCCCAAACACACATATACATGACCGCTGACTTTCCCATTTATACCCCCAACACACATATACATGACCGCTCACTTTCAAAATCTATACCCCCAACACACATATACATGACTGCTGACTTTCAAAATCTATACCCCCAACATACATATACATGATGGCTGATTTTCCTATCTATACCCCCAACACACATATACATGACTGCTGACTTTCAAAATCTATACCCCCAACACACATATACATGACTGCTGACTTTCAAAATCTAGACCCCCAACACACATATACATGACTGCTGACTTTCAAAATCTATACCTCCAACACATATATACATGACTGCTGACTTTCAAAATCTATACCCTCAACACACATATACATGACTGCTGACTTTCAAAATCTATACCTCCAACACACATATACATGACCGCTGACTTTCAAAATCTAGACCCCCAACACACATATACATGACCGCTGACTTTCAAAATCTATACCCCCAACACACATATACATGACCGCTGACTTTCAAAATCTATACCCCCAACACACATATACATGACCGCTGACTTTCAAAATCTATACCCTCAACACACATATACATGACTGCTGACTTTCAAAATCTATACCCCCAACACACATATACATGACCGCTGACTTTCAAAATCTATACCCCCAACACACATATACATGACCGCTGACTTTCAAAATCTATACCCTCAACACACATATACATGACCGCTGACTTTCAAAATCTATACCCCCAACACACATATACATGACCGCTGACTTTCAAAATCTATACCCCAACACACATACATGACCGCTGACTTTAAAAATCTATACCCCCAACACACATATACATGACCGCTGACTTTCAAAATCTATACCCCCAACACACATATACATGACTGCTGACTTTCCTTTCTTAGACACTTCAGTTAGAGGTGACAGGGTTAATCTACTGGTAGTTTTATGGACCAAAACCTACCTTCTCAATAGAAATTAAAGGTTAGTATGTTCCTATTGAGGGTGGAATGTGACTAGAAAGTGAAGATTTTTGGATTATCTCATATTCTCATTCTCAGCATTTTGTTGGTAAAGAATGTATTATTTTTTGCTTCAGACATTAATTATGCAAGTTGGTGAAAAGGAATGGTCAAAATTATCAGAAAAAGAAAAACAAAAAAGACTAGTGGAATTAAAGATGAAAGAAAGGAAATTACGACAGGAAGGAAAGAATGATGAAGCCACAGCTCTCTATGAAAATCTTGTGGACAGTGATGAATTTGGTATAGTTGTTAAATTTAAAATCATAAACATTGAAAATTTGCATAAAATATATTCCTGCCATGGCATAGATATCTTTTCTATTGGTACTTTTATTTAAACAAAAATAGAAGAAAATGAATATGTAAATTTTCCAGGTAAACTTTTTGTATGAATATTTACAAAAATATTCATGTTTCATTCTGTCAATAATATTGTATTTTTTTGCCATTTAAATATATTCCACCATATTTTACATATTTACTTTAATCAAAATCTAAGTTTAAGAAAAATGCATTTAGAAATTATTTACAGACAAATTGCAGAGATGAAAAAACACAAATTTCAGTAAATAGAAAATGTGATTATTTTCAACTTGACATATTTTTTGACATGATAGGTTCTCATTCAGGTACACACAGAACTAAGGGTATGTGGTGTGAATGATGAAATAATTGTCTTGATTGAGTAACAAAATTCATAATATCTAATTATATTACTTTTTTTATTGTTTTGTTTGAGTTTTTAATATAAGAAGATTACTAGTACATAATACATGTTCAATGAAAAAGGGGTTGTCAAGTAAATCTTAACAGTATAATATTAACTGTAAACAAAAGTAGTACTAACTAAAACAAAGTATGCAGTTCTACTTTGTCTTTACAATGAAACATTATTATTGAATGAATCTCATTGCAAATACTTTGATCTGATATTTCAGTTATATCGTGGGGGTCAGTTTTATTGGTGGAGGAAACCGAAGTACCTGAAGAAAACCAGCAACCTGCCGCAAGTCACTGACAAACTTTATCACATAATGTTGTATCGAGTACACCTCGACATGAGCAGGATTCAAGCTCACAACTTTAGTGGTGATAGCACTGATTGCATAGGTAGTTGTAAATCCAACTACCATATGATCACGACCCCCCCCCCCACAAGATAGAGTATTGAAATGGGGTATCATATATACCAATTCTCTGTAAATTTGCTCAAAATGATAGGAATGAAAAAGAATTCTATCAATTTGTTGGAATGCAGTAACAAAAATAAAAAGAAACTAACTAGCTGTGTTGTTTTGTAATTAACAATTAATCAGTTAACTAGTTTGACAACTGAAATCAACACATCTATTATTATATCAAGGAAGGTTCAACTTTAGCTTGATACTGCTAGGTTTTTTCTTTATAATTATGTGTCAAACTTTGTAATATTTATGGTAACATGACATAACATTCCTGTTTGTGATTGAAAGTATAAATGATTTATGTCTTACTACAAAAAGTCCAATAGTTTTTTAGCTCACCTGGCCATAGGCCAGGTGAGCTTTTGTCATGGGTAAGCGTCCGTTGTCCGTCCGTCCGTTAGCTTTTCACATTTAAATTTTCATCTCTGAAACCGCTGAACAGAAGTCAGCCAAACTTGCCAGAAATGTTCACTGGATGGTCCTCTACCAGATTTGTGTTTTTGGCGCTGATCGGAAATCCAACATGGCTGCCAGGGCCCATAATGTGTTCTGATTGGTCGAAATTTTTAAAATCTTCTTGTTAGAAACCACTAAGCCAATTGAATTGTGATTTTGCAGGAATGATCATTGGGTGGTCCTGTACTAAAATTGTGAATCGTTTGCCAATCGGAAATTCAAGATGGCCACCATGACTCGACTTAGTTTAACATAGGACCCTATGGGAATTTCACATTTTCATCTTTTTTTCTGAAACCACAAAACAGATTTGAACCAAACTTGGCAGAAATGTTCATTGGATGGTCATATACAAGATTTTTGTTTTTGGTGCTGATCGGAAATGCAACATGGCTGCCAGGGCCTATAATGTGTTCTGATTGGTCGAAATTTTAAAAATCTTCTTGTTAGAAACCACTAAGCCAATTGAATTGTGGCTTTGCAGGAATGATCATTGGGTGGTCCTGTACTAAACTTGTGAATCGTTTGCTGATCGGAAATTCAAGATGGCCACCATGACTCGACTTAATTTTAACATTGGACCCTATGGAAAAACTGTTTAAAAGTCTTCTCCTCTGAAACCAGTAAGTCAGTTTAAAGCAAACATGGGATGAATGGTCCTTAGGTGGTCAACTTTCAAAATTATGTCCTGTGACCCCGACCTCCATCCAAGATGGCAACCATCAGCGAACATAGTTTTAACATAGGACCCTATGGGAAATATATTTAAAAATCTTCTTCTCTGAAACCAGTAAGCCAATTTAAAGCAAACATGGCATGGATGGTCCTTAAGTGGTCAATTTTCAAAATTGTGTCCAGTGACCCTGACCTCCATCCAAGATGGCCACCTTCAGCAGACATACTGTAGTTTTAACATAGGACCCTATGGGAAAAAATGTTTTAAAATCTTCTCCTCTGAAAATAGTAAGCCAATATAGCAAACATGTCATCGATGGTCCTTAGGTGGTCAACTTCCAAAATTGTGTTCAGTGATCCCGATCTCGGTTCAAAATGGCCGCCGTCAGCAGACATAGTTTTAACATAGGACCCTATGGGAAAATTGTTTAAAAGTCTTCTCTTCTGAAACCAGTCAGCCAATTTAAAGCAAACATAGCATGGATGGTCCTTGGGTAGTATACTTTCAAAATTGTGTCCGGTGACCACGACCTCCATCCAAGATGACTGCCATGAGCAGACATAGTTTTAACATAGAACCCTATGGCAGTATGGGATTTGAATAGTAACTTAGATGTATTCAGCATGCAGACATTCTTAAGAGGACTTATTTATGTCAGGTGAGCGATACAGGCTCACCTGAGCCTCTAGTATTATAATTTTCTCCTTTTTATCCGTTCATCTTGAATATTTCTCAATTGAATGTATGTTTATTATTACTGTTGATTTTAAATATTTCTTATTGAAATGATACAAAGAACACATTGTACATGTACACGATGGAGAAACGTGGAAGTATTGTTTGGTTTAATATCGTTTCTATTATACAGCATTAGAAAACTTATTTGGTGATGAAGATATCAATGAAGAACAGAAAGCTAGAGATAGAGAAGAAAGGAAGAAACAGTTAAAAAAAGAAAGAGAAGAACAAGGTCTTCCTGTAGATGACGCAGAGATTGAGAGAATAATGGATGAAGAGGAGAAGGAAGCTAAGAAACAAAGAAGAAGGGTAGAATGATTTTAGATTGATTGATTGGTGTTTAATGCCAACTTTAGCAGTATTTCAGCTACATTGTGGGTTAAAATGATTTTGGAATATTTGTCCATTATTTCATAGATGCCCATGAAATACTGATATTTCCAGGTGAAAAAAACCAGTATTTCACCCAGTGAAAGAATAATGTTTATATGTTGTTTGTCTGAATAAGTAAAACCTATCTAAACCCAACCATGAATAAGGTGGAATCCTGTTTAATTATAGATACAAGTCCTAATGTAGGAAATCTTTGTTGATTTAACCTGTATATACAGAATACCTGTCTATTCTAAACACAAATATTTGTCCCAAGGAAGTTCAGTTTAGACAGGTTTTACTATATCTGTACTACTTTCCTTTTTGTTCAGTATTTTATTTTCAATTGAAAGTTTATTTTTATCTCATGATATTTATAATATTAAACTATGTTACAGAATGTCCTTGACAACTTACAAACTATGTTGGAGGATAATATTTATAATATTAAACTATGTTGCAGAACGTCCTTGACAACTTACAAACTATGTTGGAGGATAATATTTGTAATATTAAACTATGTTGCAGAATGTCCTTGACAACTTACAAACTATGTTAGAGGATGATATTTATAATATTAAACTATGTTACAGAACGTCCTTGACAACTTACAAACTATATTTAGAGGATGATATTTATAATATTAAAATATGTTACAGAACGTCCTTGACAACTTACAAACTATGTTAGAGGATGATATTTATAATATTAAACTATGTTGCAGAACGTCCTTGACAACTTACAAACTATGTTAGAGGATGATATTTATAATATTAAACTATGTTACAGAACGTCCTTGACAACTTACAAACTATGTTAGAGGATGATATTTATAATATTAAACTATGTTGCAGAACGTCCTTGACAACTTACAAACTATGTTAGAGGATGATATTTATAATATTAAACTATGTTACAGAACGTCCTTGACAACTTACAAACTATGTTAGAGGATGATATTTATAATATTAAACTATGTTGCAGAACGTCCTTGACAACTTACAAACTATGTTAGAGGATGATATTTATAATATTAAACTATGTTACAGAACGTCCTTGACAACTTACAAACTATGTTAGAGGATGATATTTATAATATTAAACTATGTTACAGAACGTCCTTGACAATTTACAAACTATGTTAGAGGATGATATTTATAATATTAAACTATGTTACAGAACGTCCTTGACAATTTACAAACTATGTTAGAGGATGATATTTATAATATTAAACTATGTTACAGAACGTCCTTGACAACTTACAAACTATGTTAGAGGATGAAAAAGAGGCCTTGATGAGGATGTTAAAACAACAAGTCAGTGGAATTGATCAAGAAAGACAGAGACAGTTGGCATTGGTTAAGTTAAAGATGGACAAGAAAAAGATGGAAAGAGAAGAAAAGTATGACTCTGCTGCTCTTGTTCTGAAGTTAGCTAAAGATGCGGAAGAAAAACATAAAAGAAAGTGAGTTTGTGATGAATTAAAAAAAATCTAGTCCTATTCCCAAAAAAAATTACACAAGGATTCCATTTAAGAGTTATGAAATATGATAAAGCTTGATTCACAAAAAAATTAGTTTTTTTCTATATAGCAAAATATAACACAACTTTAAAGATGTTGATAGCACTTGTGAGTAAAAAAAACTTTTATCTCACCTTTCAGAATTAATTAATTTCTATAAGCTTTGCATTATATTATAAATCTTTCTAATGTGATATATAGTCTGTCATTTCATACAGATATGTTGTGAGCCAGAAAAAGAAACTGCACCTGAGAGTCACAGGTCTTCTAGTCTTCAAAAGTTGTTAACCTTGAATGTTGATACATATAAACATTTGAAATCAGGCAAAGTGGGTGACTTTTTCGTTCTGGTTCCACAAAAATCTCCCCATTTCCACTTCTAAGGTGAAGTTTTAGTAGTCTTATCAGTTATTGGAAGTCAGTCTTTTTCGGCTGTAATCATAATTTTTCCTACATACAGACCTTTCATGTAATTGAAATTTGATTTTTAGGGTTTTATATTCAGTATTTTATTATAAGCTTGTTAATTGTATCTTTTATAAGATCATTGTTTTACAAAAGCTTGGGACATGAGGTAGAGAAAAACACTTAAAGAATTGGAAGCTATTTGAAAGTCTCCCAGATTTTCCCTCACTTTGGCCTTATGTCCTCTAAAGGAGAATTCAAGTCACCCTGTATTTATTTACCAATTGTCCTTTCTAACCAAAATTTGATCATTTCAATGTACTCTACCAACATTCAATACTTTTGTTTTGAGATAAAGACCAATATCATTTTAAAAGATCAAGAAAAGATATTTTTGCACAAAGTAAATTTTTACTACTTATTTTTTAAGTTTAACATCAGACAGAGAGAGACAGAAAGCCTTAGCTAAGGAGAGATTAGAAGCTTTACGTCGTAAAAAACAACAGAGAAGTACTCAAGAAAACTTAGAACAGAAACTTAAAGAAGAAAATGAAACCAACAAATTGTTGGACGCTGAGGAATCATCAGGTAAGGCTAACATGGAAGGATGCATATTGGATTAATTGTTATTTTCATTGCATAATTATTTTGCTTTTTAAGAGGAAATTTGTGTATTAAATTGTAGGGTTTGTTTTTATCCATAGAATTTATATATATGTTTACATATCATTTGGTGTTCAGTGGGCCAGTAACATATTTTTCAGACCTTTAGCTCTTTGATGAAAAATGATTGGTTAAATTATTTGAAATGTTTCTCTTCATAATCATACATAATTTAGATCTGAATTGTGTATAAGTTAGTAAGGAGTCTAGCTACTTGGTCTGGTAAATTTAAGAGTTATTTCCCTTTATTTCAATTGATGTCTTTTGTTATTGTTCTTCATACAGAATTAAGATTGGTATGTAGATTCTATGATAAGATTTAGAAATAATTTAACTACAGTCAAACCTGTATATAAAGTCCACTCAAGGGAACATGAAAATGTGGCCTTTATATACAGGTTAAAATTATATGCACTATTCATTAATGGGGAAAATGAGTCTGCTCTTTAATGCAGGTTTGACTGTATGTGTCATAGCTACTATTTACTCAGTCCAAAACAATAAAGATAATAAGATATTTTATTTTAAAAATGTGTTATTACAGATTTAGCTAAAATACAGACAGCCATCTTTGATACAATGGACAAGACTCACACAGAAGAGAGGGAACTATTGATGGAGTTGATTAATATGTCAAAGGAAAATAAATCTTTGAATAAATCTGCAAAAGATATGAGTCAGGAGGTAATCAAGTTATAGTGTTTTGCAAGTGTTTCTTCTTCTACACAACAATGGTAAAGGGTTTGTGTTTATGGTTTTTAACGCCACTTTATCGTGGTGATCAGTTTTGTTGGTGGAGAAAACCTCTGACCTGTCGCAAGTTACTGACAAACTTTATCACATATCGTGTACACTTCACCATGAACGGGGGTCGAACTCACAACTTTAGTGGTGATAGACACTGATTGCACAGATAGTTGTAAATCCAACTATGATATAATCATGACCACAACGGCTCCATCAATGGTAAAGGGACATAGTAGTTTATGCAAGTTAAAATCAGAAATTGAACTATATATTGACTGAATGATTTCACAGATTTTAGTCTCACAAATCAGGCAATAAATTTATTAAAGCATTATTATATGGCTTCATTTCATGTTTTCTTGAAGAATTGTTTTTTTTAATCTTTTTTGTATATGATTTGTAGGAATTGAAAATGGAATTGTCACGATTAGAGCAAGACCATTCTAAGTGGAAAAAGAAAGCTCAGCAAACGGCCATGTCTTTAGATGATAGTACCATTACACAAAAAGAAGAAGACCAACATCTCAAAGACGTAGCTAATAACCGAAAAGAACAAACTAAGCTTCTATCTGATGCATTGGTCTACAGATTAGAATGTAAGTGTATTGTGTTTAAAACTTAAAATAAAAAATCTTATTTGTGTATTTATTTTTCGTATATTGTAGGGTGTTATTACCGTATTTTACGGACGATAGGTCGATATTTTTTTTCCTCAACACGCTGGCTTCGACCTATCATTCACATAGACCTATACAAGGATGAAGTTAAAAAAATCTGGAATCCCTAAAAAATAATCTCGATAAAAATGATGATTTTGTTTACAGTATACCTTGAATTTGCTGTAGGTTTTTTTTCTGAATAAGAAGACTGTGTCATCGATGTTCTTGGTGTTATTTTTTTTTTAAATAAAGCAATAAAAGTATACTAACAAGGGGTGCAATTCTGGGGAAAAAATGTTCAACATCCGAAAAAAATCAATATTCAATGATTGAAGTGTTAGCGAAAATCAGTTCAATATTGAATTGTATAATAAAATATATACTATAAAAAAATGTATGTTGTTGAAAAAAAAATCACAGGGTGGATCGTTTTACAATATAAAATTATTGTCACAAAATATCTAAATATAGCTATATAGCTTTTCCATCAAACACGAGCATGTGCACGAGGTTGTAATAAAAAATGGCGGTTGCATTACATCTCACAATAAACGTGGAGAACAAGCTTTTTATACTAAATATACTGGAAAATAATTATCGATTTCGTTAAACTAGAATGTTCTACACTTGAATTGGTCAATTAGGAACAAATAAAATAATCACCACAGGTGAACATCAGTCGGCACTTAATTATCCTGATCAGCTGATTGAAAATTTACTGGACCGAGACGATCACATAGTTTGTGTACTATTAATTAAGCACAGTTTAAAAGTATGTCAATAAAACTGCACAAGGTGATACATTGTTTTGACAGCTTGATTATTTTATTGTATGAACATCCATTTACCATCTATTGTGACACCCACAGATGGCCTGATTTGAATGTCATCGATGTCTGGCTTTACAAACCAGACTCCTCATAAGAAACACAAGTTTAAAAACAAAATTTTATTTAATTTAACTTTCATAATTATTTCGCTTATGACATATAAGAATAGCATTCTTGAGTTAATACTTACATATACTTACCAAAGAACATCGTTATAGGACAAATGTTTACCGATGTAAAAAAAAACGTTCGATGTGACGATACTTACCGAAGTTGTCATCGGCATCCTCGACCTATGGAATGCTTCGACCTATCTTAGTATTCCCCAAAAAATTTAGCCGAAAAACAGCAATTCGACCTATCGTCCCCATCGACCTATAGTCCGTAAAATACGGTACTGTACATTGTCATCTTGTTACCATGTCTAAAAATAAAACTGCTGAAATTTTACTAAGATAATTTTTTATGCCATGAACAACACTATTACAAATGTAAGAAAGGGTCAGTTGGTTTGAAATTTATAAACTCCTTACAAAATTGTTTATGATGGACACAGAATAAATGTGATATGAAGCTAATCCTGGATAATGATTTTAACATTATAATCTGCTCTCTGGCAAATGTAATCAATTTTGTCACAAGGAAATCTTGCTAATAAGAATGAGAATTCACATGCTTACACAAATTAAAAAGTTAGAATAAGCCAATGTCAGTAATGTCTCAATTTTAGTTTAACTCAGTGAGAAACAATAAATTATATTTTCAGTGGAAGAAAGATCACTTCAGATGACTAAACCAGAACTGTCATCAGAACAAGGGAAAGAGGAGTTGAGTGTAACTTTACTAGCTGACTTGCAGGATCAGCAACAAAGAGATAGTACAGCAGTGCAAAGTCTTGTACAAAAACAACAGGTAAATGAAACTCTGAACACAATAGACAGGAGGGTGACTTAACAACAGGTAAATGAGTCACTGAACACAATAGACAGGAGGGTGACTTACAGGTACAGTACAGGTGTACAAAGTCTTGTACAAAAACAACAGGTAAATGAGACTCTGAACACAATAGACAGGAGAGTGACTTACAGGTACAGTACAGGTGTACAAAGTCTTGTACAAAAACAACAGGTAAATGAGACTCTGAACACAATAGACAGGAGGGTGACTTACACGTACAGTATAGCTGTACAAAGTCTTGTACAAAAACAACAGGTAAATGAGACTCTGAACACAATAGACAGGAGGGTGACTTACAGGTTAAGTATAGCTGTACAAAGTCTTGTACAAAAACAACAGGTAAATGAGACTCTGAATACAATAGACAGGAGGGTGACTTACAGGTACAGTATAGCTGTACAAAGTCTTGTACAAAAACAACAGGTAAAGGAGACTCTGAACACAATACACAGGAGGGTGACTTACAGGTACAGTACTGGTGTACAAAGTCTTGTACAAAAACAACACGTAAATGAGACTCTGAATACAATAGACAGGAGGGTGACTTACAGGTTAAGTATAGCTGTACAAAGTCTTGTACAAAAACAACAGGTAAATGAGATTCTGAACACAATACACAGGAGGGTGACTTACACGTACAGTATAGCTGTACAAAGTCTTGTACAAAAACAACAGGTAAATGAGACTCTGAACACAATAGACAGGAGGGTGACTTACAGGTTAAGTATAGCTGTACAAAGTCTTGTACAAAAACAACAGGTAAATGAGACTCTGAACACAATACACAGGAGGGTGACTTACAGGTACAGTACAGGTGTACAAAGTCTTGTACAAAAACAACAGGTAAATGAGACTCTGAACACAATAGACAGGAGAGTGACTTACAGGTACAGTACAGGTGTACAAAGTCTTGTACAAAAACAACAGGTAAATGAGACTCTGAACACAATAGACAGGAGGGTGACTTACAGGTTAAGTATAGCTGTACAAAGTCTTGTACAAAAACAACAGGTAAATGAGACTCTGAACACAATAGACAGGAGGGTGACTTACAGGTACAGTATAGCTGTACAAAAACAACAGGTAAATGAGGGTCTGAACTGCTTAGACAGGAGGGTGACTTTCAGGGATAGTACAGCAATGCTTAACCTTACACAAAAACAACAGGTAAATGAGACTCTGAGCACAATAGACAGGGGAGATTTACAGGGATATTGTAGCAATACTTAGTCTTGTTAAAAAACAAGAGGAGACTAACTCTCTGAACAAAATTGTCAGTGGAGTGTAAGCAGACTGACTGACTTACAGAGACAATACAACAATACCTAGTATTGTACAAAGCAAGAGGTGACTGACGCTCTGAACAAAATGGACAGAGGGGTGTAACCACACTGACTGACCTACAGGGACAATACAGCAATACCTAGTCTTGTACTTACAGGGACAGACATCTGTACAAACTCTTATAAAAAAACAATAGGTAATGGATGTTCTGACTGAAGGGAATTAAGATATTATACGCAGTAGAAACAAAATATGTATTCTTTTGTAAGTCAATATTTAGAAGAAATATTATTTTGGGGTGAATTATTGTAGGATTCTGAGGACCTCAACAAGTTTAAGAAGATGCAGCGTTTATCACATCGTGAAGGATGGTTTCATAATCTGAGTAAGACCTTGTTCCAGCTGTCCAGTCAAGAGGATGAGGATACGGATGAGGGCAATCAAGAGGTTCTCGAGAAGAAGAGACAGGAAATGGAAAAAACATATAAAGAGGACAGGGAAGCCAAAATTCAAGAAGGTAAAACAAAGGATATACATACATGGATTCTTGTCATGTATTACATTTAGATATATGAAATAAATAAAAAAAAATAGTCTGCTTGATGTAAACCTTCTTATACACAATTACTTAGTTATGTAGAAAACTTTCTTTTTTTATTTTGGAGCTGATAATTATGAATTTTTATATGACACAAAAAAAATTGCAGTCTTATTTTGGTATAGCGCTGTCATCGTCTGTCTGTAAACACCACGGTTTCCATGCGTTAACTTAAGTTGTTGTTGACAGATCCTTCTGACTTTTTAGCACAATGATCCTTGTCACTGAATAAAGGTTGGTATTGATTTTGGGTATTGTAGTTCTACCCCACTTTCAAACTAGAGGCCCTAGGGTGCAAAAATGGATATTTCTGTTATTTGTACATTTTTATACCCCCCGCAAACAAAATTTGGTAGGGTATATAGGAATCACCCTGTCCGTTCATCCGTCTGTCCGTCCGTCCATGTACCTTGTAAGTGCAACTCCTCCTAAACGGTTTATTGGATTTTTATGAAACTTTACACATTTGTAGTACACTACCTGCAGATGTGCATGAAGGAATATGGTTGCTGTCCAAAATTTAAAAGGGGAGATAATTCAACTTATACTTTCACGAAAAAAGGGGGGGGGGCATGTACCTTGTAAGCGCAACTCCTCCTAAGCTGCTTATTGAATTTTTATGAAACTTTACACAGTTGTAGTACACAACCTGCAGATGTGCATGAAGGAATACCGTTGCTGTCTAAAATTTAGAAGGGGAGATAATTCAACTTATACTTTCACAAAAAGGGGGGTAGTGTACCTTGTAAGCTCAACTCCTCCTAAGCGACTTATTGGATTTTTGTGAAACTTTACACAGTTGTAGTACACTACCTGCAGATGTGCATGAAGAAATATGGTCCCTGTCCAAAATTTGGAAGGGGAGATAATTAAACTTATACTCTGAAATACGTTCTGTATGGAGAGATGGGCTTGTAAGTGCAATTCCTCCTAAATGGCTCATTGGATTTAAATGAAACTTTACACAGTTGTAATACACTGCCTGCAGATGTGCATGAAGGAATATGGTTCCTGTCAAAAATTTGGAAGGTGATGTAAGCGTAACTATTCCTGAATGAAATAAGATTTTAATTGACCTTTTCACATCTGGATATTTGCAATATAAAAACTACTCAAGAATAAATAATTAATTTTGAATCAATAACATTTGATGTGACCTATATCCTCTTGTAAAAATGTTAGGAAATGTTGTAATCCTCATGTATACTGATGAAACTGTATTGGTTTTAAACAATCCCACTTTGTTGAAGACCTTGTGGCGACCCCTAGATGTATGTTCTTGGTTAGTTTATTTTGGAGATGGGATGTTGTCTCCTTGACATTACTCCATATCCATTCTTTTTTCATAGGTAACTTGCTAATATACCTGTATTCCAAAGTTTGAACATCATAGTATTGCAAGCGGGGGGGTATCACTCAGTGAGGTCACTCACAGTTCTAGTTTCCTTAGGAAAATCCCTTTCAGAAAAATGTGTATTATATATATATATATATATATAGATATATTGTATGGTTGTCACTTGCTTCTAGACGTTTGTATAATATACTTTATTTCCTGTGACTGTATAATGAATAATTCTTCATTATCCTATCCAATATATTAAAAATTGCTGAGTTAGATTGCTGTCAAATTATAATATTAAGTATATATGTACCATCTACACACGCTTATACACATGTCTTACGCCTATCCCTAGATTTGCCTTACGAGACAAGGTAACACTACGACTATTGAAGCTCCTTTTTTAGGGAGTGGATGTAGTCGAGTGGTCTAGGGCGCTGGACGTAAGGCTAAGTGAATGGTGCTGCAGTGTAACAATGGTGTGGGTTCAAATCCCGTCGAGGGAAGAACAAAAATTTGACAGCTCTAAAATCTAATTCTAACACTGTTTGGTTTAATTTTCAGACATATATATATATATATATATATATATAGACGGAAAAATTTGTATTATATTTATATATATATAAGGGAGTGGATGTGGTCGAGTGGTCTAGGGCGCTGGACGTAAGGTTAAGCGAATGGTGCTGCAGTGTATCAATGGTGTGGGTTCAAATCCCGTCGAGGGAAGAACAAAAATTTGACAGCTCTAAAATCTAATTCTAACACTGTTTGGTTTAATTTTCAGACGTATATATATATATATATATATAGACAGAAAATGTGTAAGGCTAAGCGAATGGTGCTGCAGTGTATCAATGGTGTGGGTTCAAATCCCGTCGAGGGAAGAACAAAAATTTGACAGCTCTAAAATCTAATTCTAACACTGTTTGGTTTAATTTTCAGACATATATATATATATATATATGTATGATGTGGTCGAGTGGTCTAGGGCGCTGGACGTAAGGCTAAGCAAATGCTGCTGCAGTGTATCAATGGTGTGAGTTCAAATCCCGTCGAGAGAAGAACAAAAATTTGACAGCTCTAAAATCTAATTCTAACACTGTTTGGTTTAATTTTCAGACGGGATTTGAACTCACACCATTGATACACTGCAGCACCATTCGCTTAGCCTTACGTCCAGCGCCCTAGACCACTCGACCACATCCACTCCCTAAAAAAGGAACTTCAATAATCGTAGTGTTACCTCATCTATATATATATAGAATTTAAGAAATAATTCATGGAAGCCATAGTTTATATCCAGTTTTAACATGGGTAACATTATTGGAATTTTGGAAGTGGAAGTCAGGGGTTTCAAAGTTTTTTATAATAGGAGGTACTTCTTAAATTTTAGGAGGTACCTAAAAAATTAGGCTGAGGGCCATAAGGGGTCCAGGGGGCGGAAGCTCCTGAAGTCTAGCATTTTGTGGACCAAAAAATGTACTTCAGAGACTGCAAAACATTAAGTGTTTTTGAAAGAAAAATCCCATTAACTTTAGAGTTCAGATTTCACCAAGAGTGAAGACCATGCATAATGCCTGGATTTTTCCCCCCAATTTCTTTATTGAATATTTCAGTTTACAGACTTCAGCCAAGATTATTCATAGATAGTCTGCCATATCTTAAAAAAAAACAAAAGGACCATAAAGAGCTACGGTTCCGCAGCTAGGCTTGACCAAGCCATTGTTATCAAAGCTTAAACTTCTCAAAATTCTTTTGTTGGCTTTGTCCTTTTCTTTTTCACAATACCTTGGCTTGTGTGTTTTTTTTTTACTTTATTACCAGTAATTAAACTCATCAAAGACCATTGGCAGGATCAAGACATATAAGTGTCATAATTAATGGAAACCAAGGACGTATATAGAATACGTCCTTGATGAAACATATAAATTTAATTTGTAATCATCAATCTTTAATAAAATTTATAATTTTTTAATAGATCAATACAAATATAATTAAACAAAAACAATATATATTGTTACTTTCACGACTTATGTGCAAAAAAAATGTTTGAACAAAAACGATTTGCGGGAAGACATTTATTAACATTTGAATCACAAAAGTTAAATTATTTTTGGAAAAAAAGGGGGGCCGGCGTTTTGACATTACAATGTAATTCGTATTTGAGCCATGTCCGGTCCTTTTTCAAGATTTCTAGTAATTTTCTATCCCTTATCTCCTCGTACCCCCTTTTAAAAATGTTTTTCAGCACACTTTCATTTCTGTGAACAACCGCGGTAGGGCTCCGTCAAAATATGTAAATAAATTAGCCATAGGTTTTTATTTTTTTATACCGGAAGTTAAACAATATGGACGGAGTTGAACAACAAGACAGTACGCCCCAGAATGATTCGACTCTGGGTTTTAAATGGATAAAAAAAAATCGCACAAAATATTGTGTAGTCATATATTCATAATAATCATACTTATATTACTGGAGATTACACTAAATTGTGTTTGAACATAATTTGTAATCGGTCATTTTTTTATTTTGAAATGATGTCAGCTTTGTTCCGGTCCGAGTTTTACACAAGGATGAAAAGATATTGGGGCGAAAACATATCTATTTACCGCATGCGCAAACTGCTATTTACGATTCTAAGATAAAGTTATTTTTAAAACAGGGAATATCCCATCAACTTAGTCGTGATGCAGTTGTTCGATTTGAATGCGAGAATTCAGCAATTGACGTGATCATTAATTTTTTATGAAAAATATTCCACAAGCCTATCGACCATCGTACTTGTGGTTTTGACCACCGCTAATTTTGGGGGGTTCAGTAATTTCTGCCGGTACTATACACGATCTCAGGTGGGTAAAAGTACCGGTACCAGCCCACTTTGAAACCCCTGGGAAGTCAGTAATGGAAATGCATGTCAAAACAAAATCCACTAACCTCCATCGTTTACAATTGCTTTTCTTTTATGGATTATTAGACAGTGATGCAATTAAGCTACTGATATTTTCCAATTTGATGGCATTTTGAATTTAGCAACTTAAACAAGTAAAATGCTAACAAAATCGTAAAATAAATCAGTAACCAGTTTGTGTCAATATCACCATACTATGTCACTGCAGCACCATTCACTTAGCCTTACGTCCAGCGCCCTAGACCACTCGACCACATCCACTCCCTAAAAAAGGAACTTCAATAATCGTAGTGTTACCTCGTCTATATATATATAGAATTTAAGAAATAATTCATGAAAGCCATAGTTTATATCCAGTTTTAACATGGGTAACATGATTGGAATTTTGGAAGTGGAAGTCAGTAATGGAAATGCATGTCAAAACAAAATCCACTAACCTCCATGTTTACAATTGCTTTTCTTTTATGGATTATTAGACAGTGATGCAATTAAGCTACTGATATTTTCCAATTTTATGGCATTTGAATTTAGCAACTTAAACAAGTAAAATGCTAACAAAATCGTAAAATAAATCAGTAACCAGTTTGTGTCAATATCACCAGCGTATACTATGTCACCGGAAGACAACAAAGTACAAAAGTCAAAGTTGATAGATGGTTATTCAACTTTCCCTTGTTGACATGCTGTGGTCGTATCATGCTTTGCTCTGCATAGACCTTTATTATTCAGTTCTATTTTAGACTGATGGAAGAACTGGCATGACTGAAAAATAAAAGTTGATAAAAATAAGAAAATTACCTAAAGAAATCAAATTAAAAATAACAATACATGTGAAAAATGTTTATTTGAAGACTAACTATTAATTTGATATTACAGTTATTCAGAAAGGTAAGACAATGTTGGTTTATGGGTTAACTCGTGGATTTGGATGCAACCATACAATGAGTTATGGTAGCACCTTCTGTTTAAAATGCTAACTACATCAACATTTGAGAGTTATTTCAAGACCGTGCAACATTAAAAATATTTTTCAAAGTGAAAATCAGTAAAACCTTGTTGTGTTCAAGCTACTAAAGAGTGTTAAGTTATTTCACACTGTTAAGTTATTTCACACTGTTAAGTTATTTCACACTGTCAAGTTATTTCACACTGTTAAGTTATTTCACACTGTTAAGTTATTTCACACTGTCAAGTTATTTCACACTGTTAAGTTATTTCACACTGTTAAGTTATTTCACACTGTTAAGTTATTTCACACTGTTAAGTTATTTCACACCTGTTAAGTTATTTCACACTGTTAAGTTATTTCACACTGTTAAGTTATTTCACACCTGTTAAGTTATTTCACACTGTTAAGTTATTTCACACCTGTTAAGTTATTTCACACTGTTCCAATGATGTGAATTTCAAGTTTAGATTCAGTCTGATTCTCTAATAAATTAATTTGATACAACAAATGATATGAGCTGGAATGGGTATTGTTCATACTACAAACTGCCATATTGTATTGCATTGTAAAGGACTTCAGGTTATAGTAAGAAGCTAAGAAGAATGGTTTCAAAGCTACTTTATTTCCAAGAAAATTTGTCATAACTGTATGAGCTATGCTCTGCTAACAAATAACATTTTAATATTGTTCTAAAACTTTGGTGATTTCAGCATCTTTATAACTTGGGGCATTTGTACAGCCTCTGTTGTATAATTTCAATGTTCAATAATTTGTATTAAAGAAAGTCAAATCCATTCGTAAGAGTTCATTGACAAATAAAATCTCTCATATTTTTCATGTCAAGTTTGAGATTTCTTTTCTCAACTTGTTACAATTGTAATATAATGACCATATTTACGATTGTGACTTGTGATTGGTCAATCCAATTATTTTGTGGATGTAGAACATAATTTACAAGGACTAGAGTTGTATTTCTGAATTAATAAATTGTGGAATGTTATGTATTAAAACTGAAGGCAATGAAAATTGTTGTATCTGTGTGGTTTGGATTGCAGTGATGCTTCTATGTAAGTTGGGTGAAGTAGAGTTCGTGTCATTTGTCCATTCATCTACAATCTTATTAAACATCAGTGCCTTTTTATTTATTGAAAGCCTGCCCACATTTTGCTCCACATGTTTTTCACAAGATCAGTAAATAATATGTCAGTGCTGTATTTCAAGTGTGGTGTTGTATAAAATGGCTAGTGTTCACAATCTACTTTGACAAAGGTCAATGAGGTTCATGTGAGCTTTGTTCTAGCTTAGTATTGCCATTGAAATTAGTGTGAGAGTTTGCCTTGATGATTTGTTGTGAATTGCAAGAATATTGAGTTATGTAATTTGTTACCATTTGTCAGTTTTATATACCAGTACTTAATAAGTGTTTTTAAAGTATTTAAAAATTATAGGTAGGTATTTATTATCATTGAAATGTTAATAAAACCAAAAGTAATGACTTAGCCTTTTGACAAGACAATGGAGGTTTTCAAACTCTACCATTTGGTTTCAAAGCAATATAATGATAATAAATCCCATACCAAATTCTTTTTTTTAGATTATGTACAAATCATCAGAATAACTAAAAACATAGCAAAAATATATTTTTCCAACTATTCTATTTGAAATGAACACAATTGGAACAAAATACATGCAATTATCCTTTACTTCATTAAATTGATTTATTCCATGCAGGTAAGAATCATATTTAGATTAATTCTCACCTGCATAATAAAGTACCATGAATATGAAAGAAAATAGTGTCTGTATGTCTAAAAATATTGTTAATAAATTAATACCTATTTATAGTATTTCTGCCACGATATAACTGAAATATTGTTGAAAGTGGCATTAAACACCATAACTCTCTCCCTTTTTATAGTAGATGGTTATTATTTGGTTCTTCAGATGTAAGTAGTTTTAACATCAAGACGTTAGCAGTGTAAAAAATATACATCAACAGTATTACTATATCACATGCCACACGATTATCTGTAAGATGCTAATACATTACATTGTGTTTAATCTATTTCAGCTATGCGTGCCAAAATGGAAGGTCGCGAAATAGATCTGCAGAAAGAACTTAAACTATTAGAAGAGCAACAACACGCTAAAAGAAAGGTACGGAATTTATGAGAGTGACCTATAATAAATAAAATATATTTTTACTTCCAAAACATTTATCTATTGTGAAAGTTTGTCAGATTTTTTTTTAGAATTTTGACATTTTATTTTTGCTGCTTTGTCAACTCCTATGACTTGACTAGAATTGTGTAATGAGTAAATTGAACACACATTTTTAACCTGATGACAAGTAACATGATATACCAAGCAAGTCAAATATGAAGTTAGTAGCAGCATCCCAATGCATTGTGAAATCAAAGTTTACAGATTTCAAAATGTTATGTTTTAGAATTAAGTCTTGTGCAAATATTATGATAAACATTAATTGATAATTTGTGTGGCGAAGACTTGCTTTGATTAACATAACATCATTCACAATTATTTCCCCTTTTGAAGAGGAGATTTATATTTGTTAAAAGAACAAATAAAAATTTTCTTTGAAATAAAGTGAATTTCTATTTTTACCACCTTACAGTATTCGTGAATGATATATTGCAAGAATATAGGATTGGCTAGTATAAAATACAGAGTGACTTGTACTTCACTTTTCACCCAAAAGGAAAGCGAAGCCTTTTTGGCCAAATTTCCAAATAGGATGAGCCCTGTGACCACCTATACAGGCAATTCTAATAACTGAGGACAGACTTTATTTAAGAATGTGGTACATTTTGTACATAACGGTTTTTTGTATTCTCTTAAAGGCACTTGATGAAGATCTTTCTAAACAGAAAAAAGCTTTGCAGGACAGAATTAATGCAAGAAAGATGAAAGGACAACAAAAAGAAGAAGAAGAAATTGAAGCTTATCATCTGTTGATGTTGGCACAGAGCCAAACAGATAAATCAAAGAAAGTTGTTGATGATGAGAAGGGAAGACAGAGCAGTAAGGTCAGTATATCATCTCATCAGTATTGGAGTGAGTGATTGTTGTTTAACGGCAACTCAGCAATTTTCAGATATATCATGACGAGAACAAGTTATTTTTCAATGAGATGATGATGAGATCCGCTTTATAGTTGGATTTTTATAGTGCTAGCTCACTGAAACAACAGTCCGCGGATAGACATGTTGCCCCACTCAGACACATTATCCTGATTCTAAGCCAATTAGTCTTTGCTGTTTCTCCTTTATGCTGTGTGCCTAGTGGAGAAGCAACAAACACCAATTTTATAGTCCTTGGTTTGACCCGATCAGGGCTTGAACCCACGTTCTACCACAGTCGAAGCCAGCACGCTAACCATGACACCACAGATGTGTTTTATCTGTGTTGGAATTGTACAACAACACTTGTTGGAGAAGGAACATCAACCAAGCTTGACTGACCTGTATTAAGTACCTAGTATTAACATGTGTTTCTAACCTGACTTAAAGGGACATAATTATCATTATCACTTAGGATCTGTTGCTATTAGTGGCTGTTAGAATTTGACATTTTGAGTTTTGGTGGTAGATGATACTGTAATAAGTATTTTCATAAGATAACTCTTTAAAGTGTTATGTTTTTGGTGTCAATATAAGAAATTAAAGATGAAGGAGGACCCATTTATATTTTATCATAGTTTAACAAACTGGAATGATTTACTATTGGAAAATCTCTTCAAAGTTATTTGACTTGTCTTAAGTTGGAGTTGACAAGTCCCATGGGATCATATTTAAGAATTAGGATAAATATCATAAAAGTAGCATGATGACTTGTAATGTTAGGTTGTCATGACTATTTCAGCTTCAGGATAAGATCCAACTACGCAAGGAAGAGCGACGTCGTATTAAACTGGAAGCGGGTATGAATGTATCAGATGAGGAAGGCAGTTCTCGTCCAAGTACTGTTGATTCTAAGGTATGTTAAATACATAAATGTTATAACTGTTGAATTCTTGTTATCTGTTCTAAATTACAGTGTGATTATTTTAGGTTACTGGTATTCCCTATTTGAATAATGTATAAATATTTACTCTATTTTCATATTTTTGCAGGAGTTGTCTCTCTTTGATAGGTATTTTGATGTAATTTCAATTTGAATAATTTTGTGCAAAGGAAAAAAAATATATTTAAGACAATTAATAAATATATGAAAATTATCAGTATCAGAGCTGCACTGTTTCTGGTAAGGGAATGGAATTAGATAGAGTTGATAAGGATGAAAGAAAATTTCAAAACTTTTTAATCTAAATATTTATAATGCTTAATTTACATTAAAAATCAGTATTTTTAAACAGCAAATAAAACATTTTTGAAACACTATGTTTATATATTATGTAAGTTGATAATAATGGTATATACTGTGATATCCTCAGGGTCCACCTCCATTTGGACTAAAAAGAGAAAAGACTGTGGTTGCTGTAGATATGACTGATAAAGAGAAACATGTTGTGTTCTCTAAACTTGTCAGAGAACAAACAAGTCTTCATGACAAAATTAAAGAACAACAGAAACAACAGGCAGAAATGGTAAGCTATTGTGAGGGGTTCAAAAACTTGTATGAATGAGTTCAACTTCTATCTTTTGATATTAGACCTTTGATCAGATCCAAGTGAAAGTTGAATGGATCTTTTTCAACTAAAGATACACATACATTTGTTATGGCTTATATGTGGATATCATATTCCAACAGTTAATAGTATGGTACATCAGTTTAAATTAAGAAAACAACCATAATAGTGAAATGTGGAGAACACAAACAATATCTAATTCTTTATTGAAAGAAAATGTAAGATTTTATTATCTGCCTCCATCTTGTCTGATCTTCCATAGTGTTGTCATACAATTTATTCCAGATGGAAAATCTCAAAAACTATCTTATTTTAATAATTTTAGAGAAAGATATAACATTAGGAATTACTATATGAAAATTTGACATATGATTTTGTGTCAAAACAACCTTTAAAATATATATTTGTTTTGTTTCTGATATATTTCAGATCTAATTATCTCCCCTAGTACTAGATGTATTTATAAATGAAGCTATTTGCGTAGATGAAGAAATTATTTGTACATGCTAATTAGTGATGGGAATCGGTCACAATTTCAAGATCAATGATCGTTATACCAACATCGACCGATGATCGATCATCAGTGACAATTACCTACTAAATGTATTTACTGACTATAATTTCTCAAATAGTCTTATTTCAAGAGTATGTTTGACAAGAGTAAAAAGAAGAATAAAATTGCATCGTATAAGAACACAGACTGCAATTTTTGTCATTTGCTGTGGTCACTGGTGATTTTAAAGTATACTGAACATTACACTACAAATCTTAGAAAATGTAGTTGTTGAAACATTTCTGTTAAACAGGATATGTTATAACTTTTTATCTTTTATTCAAGAATATTGAGATTTTATTATTGGTGATTTTCATCAAAATACACTTACAATTTATACACATTAACGTAGAACAAAACTACACATCTGTTTCAGTATGTGTTTTGTGTAACACCTGACATAAAATGGACTAGTCCAAACAGTAGACAAATAATAGACTAGTCCAAATATGTGTATTCACCGAGTGTCAGAAGTACGCTGGATGAATTGCAAGATTTTTATCAGTATGAAGACAAAAACAAGAATAAAGTTAAACATATTTTTGTTTTCAATACGAGGAATCAGAATCGATCGTTGGATCAGATGCCGACATCCAACTGATTAGTCGATGTTTCCGATGATCGGTGCACACACTAATGCTAATATTACTTTTTTTCTACTAGTTACAAAGAAGACTTGACAAGTCCAAAGGAAAGAAAAATATGCAAGCCCAAGAAATTATGGACATGTCAGAGCGACAGAAAAAGGAATATCAGAAAACTAAAACTGTGAGTTTACTATTAGGAAAATGTTTTTTATTTTTATATAAATTTTCTTTTCCAGTCTTCCACATACATGTAATATTTGTATGTCAGTGTCATTGATATGTACGTAACTGTTAGAACTACTGTAGAATGTTGATCTGTTGAAATTTGTATACATAATTCTTAATAATGGGACAACAATACAATATTTTCTAGTCATTTCCATTCCAGCAGAAACTCCGTTTTTTTTCGTTTATTGATCACGTGATTTGACATAAACTGCAGGCATCATTACTTCCGGTTTGGGAATTTGAATGTTTAAATATCACTACATTTATCAAGGTTTTATATGAATTAAAAACAAGATTTATTTTAATATATATTTCTCTTTTCTTAATTACAGGAAGAAAAAGACAGACAAGTGTTAAAGATGCAGCAGAAGATTTCATCACGTAGAGCACGATCTAGAAGTCCAAATAGCCATGGTATTAGTCCAATACAAGAGGACCAGGTAATAATTACATTCTACTAACTTTGTTGTCAATTAAAATGTATATAACATCTAATTGATATTTGTAAGTATGTAGCATGCACAAGGTTTAATATTTGAAGAAATTTTTTTTTTTAAATCGTATTCCATGAGAAAAAAGCATTATTGTGAAAAAGATCATCTTTTTTTAGATTGCCTTAGGTTAAAGTAAAAGCCTGAGAGATTACTAATGTTCACCTTCATGTGAGATTACATTGAGGTTATGTCAGATATTAGACAAGTTTGAAGATAAAAAGGGGATAATCAGAAGCACCAAAGGGGGATAATCAGAAGCCATAAATCTAAGAAGGAAAGAAAATACAATGGCCAAAACAAAAAAGACAAAAAAAAAAAACCAATGGTTAACAAAACACTACACAGAAAACTAAAAGATTGTAGCAACAATAACCCCACTAAAATATAGTATAAAGCACAGTTTTGTTCAGATCAGACATTTTTCCAAATATTTTGAAAAAATTATCCATTTCAACAGAATACCTATTTTCCATCAGCAGAAACTGAGGGATAGACAGACACATGTAGCATTGATTAATAAGATATTGATTTATTTATAATTTGATGATATTTTGTTTATATTTCTCCACAGCAGTTATCTGATAGTGATTATTAATTTGTGGTAATTACAATTTTATCCCATACTTTTATCCTTTTATATTGTATATCTTTCTATCTTGTGCCCATCTTTTAACATTCAATTAAATCCCCTTTCTTTAAAATATGTAAAAATATGAAGTTATTTATAACCTATAGTTTATCTTTAGCTTGAATTGCACACTGTGTATATTTATAGCGAACATTTTCAGATAAATCAGCCTTACCCGGTTCCTTTCAGCTGAAGGATTAAAAAAACAGCATCCTTTCATCATAAGGATGTAAACAAGTGTTGAAAAGTACATTTGTTTCATCTTTTCACAAATAATGTATGAATGACATTTTACCTGATGGAACATTTGATCAATTAATTTGTATTTGACCAGATTTGTCTACAACCTCTTAATTCTAGCAATTCCTGGGACATACCCATTGTTTTATTTAGTTACATTCTGCAATTCATCAATGATAAGTTGAATATTTCGGTAAGAAATTAACCTTCAGATGTGCACAGCATATTACATACAAAATGTAGGTTACATTCAGTTACTCATTCTACTAATAAGCAAGATTACACAAATAATTTATATCTTTAAAAAATGAGAAGCTTTTTTCTAAAAAATTTGTATCTAAATTGATAAGACAGAATTTGGTTTCAGTTAACTGTACTATAACAAACTTACTACTGCAGATAATTTATGTTAGAAAAACACAAAATATGAAAATGATACCTGGTATAAAGAGAAAATTAAGTTTTCATTTGGCTTGAATTTGTTTATGATATACAAAATATTGAAAATTTTACTTGTTATAAAATCGTATTTTGACCTCAACTATCATGTTTACTACAATTTAAACATATGTTTTATACACACAAAATATACTTTTACCCAGGTTTGTAGGAGCTGATGTTAGGTGGGGTTTATTACGGCAGTGCATATTATACACACCTAAAGACGATAAGTGGAAACCTAAGACAAACTTCTGTTAGGATCTGTGAAGTTGAATGTTCTTCCCTTTCTTCTGTGCCCAACTCCATATAAAGAATGACCCTACACATATTTTTCTGAAAGGATTCTGGTTTTTTCAGCTAAAAGGAACCAAGTAACATTGAGTTCATCTGAAAGGATTGATTTTGAATATACACGGTGTTGTAGTTTTATTTATAGTTGTAAACTTGTTCATAGAATAGTCATCTCAAGGATATGATAGGGTGATATCTTCATGTCAAATATGGTTGGCTAAAATCAAATGGTTATTAGTAAGACACACAGCTAGAATTATTTTTTCATCTTAAGACTAATCTTACATTAATTAATGGTGCAATAGGTCATTAATATGATTAACAAATCTTTTTATTAGAAATTAATGTATATATTAATCAAAAGTCAACAAATTTATTGGAATTACTTATTTCTAATTTTAGTTTTAGTGCCATTCCAAAAGCACATGGAATCAAGACTTAATTTACTGAACTTTATTCTCAGTCTTCATGATTTATCTCCCTTTACCAAACGATGATTACATTTGGTTGGTTACCACATTACTTTGGTTAAACTTAACATACCTGATGCATCATCATGATGCAGATTTTTATATTTTTTTAACCTGTAGTTCCTTCTACACAGAAAATTGCTGCATTAATCTTTTTTTTTTATGTCAAGATATTACCTCAATTAAATTGCTTTTACTTCATTAAGATATTTTAAAGGTTCGATTGAAAAAGGTTTTGTCTCAAAGCCACTACATATCCTCTTTGTATAAGGTGAAGTTTAAGCTGTTGCTTTGTGACAATAGGTTGTATGGGTGTGGTTTCATTTTACTTATCTCTGTAATCAATTTGTAAAAAGATAGGGTATTTAGAGGACATTGAAGATACCCCCACCCTTGTTTATTATTGTTGCAATTAAAATTGTACCATTGTCGATCCAATGTGAGGTATTTTGTTAGCAACTGTGTCCTAGGTACACCATATTGGTGGATTGTAGTCTTGTGACTTTTACAGATTTTCATACATGTATAGCATTGACATTAAATATAGAATATTAAGTTTGCGTGAATAGGTTAGTTATTCAACATCTGTGTATTCCAATATTTCAACAAATTGTGTAAATATTACATATATACGAAATGTTTTAATTTGTGTGATTAGGTCAATTTCTCAATATCTATGTATCTTGTGTTGACCATACTATTGTATTCTTACATCATGTGACTTTTACCAATTATTTTACAGCCTACCTAGAAGTATTATATATCATCTAACAATGACCCCTAATTTTCATGGCCTATGCATGAACAGGTCAGACATCCTTAATATGACCACTCTTGTTTATCATTAATCTTCTAACTTTACATTTCTTTACAAATGAAAATGTTATGCCGTTGTCATATGGTATTTTGAACCCCATGGTATATTGACCCTAGGGTCAATTTTCACCCATGGTATATTGACACAGGGGTCAATTTTCACCTGTAGTATATTTAACCCCCTTATTGAAAAATAAACCCTCCTTTATGGTAAATTGAACCCCTGTGGTATTTTGAAACTCCTCATTTCTAATCAAGAGATAGTGGGGGTGTTCAAATACCATGGGTAGGGGGTTCAATATGCCATAGGAGGGGTCAATATTCCATAACAGTGGTACCTGACTAACAATTCAAGATAAGAAGGGGTTTGATATTCCATGGGTAAGGGGGTCAAAATACCAAGGGCAGGAGGTTCAAAATGCCATAGGTAGGGGGTTTGATATACCATGGGAGGGGATCAATATGGTATATTGAACCTGGGGGTCAGAATATCATATGGTATTTTGAAACGGGGGTCAATTTTTCAGGGGTTCAAAATACCATATGACACCGGTATTTAACAATTTACATGTTTCCTGACAATTGATATTAGCCTTTATTATATTTATAAACAGCTTTAGATATAAGGAGTCCAATTTACAATTGGCATATAGGGCCAAGTGGGGCATTGTCATCATTTTACATCTATCATCCGTTGTCCATAGACTTCACATTTCATTTTTTCTTATAATGCACTGACCTAAAGTAAATGGAGCCAAAATTATTTTAAAAAATCCTACTTAGGTTATCCTCAAAATTTAGTGGTATTTCCATTTGGACAAACAACAGTTATGATTTCTGGTAGGGTGAATTCAAACTTCTCATTAACCACATATGTGATAGAATTGTTGTAATGTAGGATTGCTCCTTACATGACCATGTCAAAAATTGTGCTTTATTTTAGCTTAAAAATCCACATGCCCCACATATTATACATTTGTAGTTTTTCATCATGTGGTTTCTCCTGTTTATTAACTTCTACATGGTTCAGGTTCATCATATGTGGTAGTTTCTTCTGTTTATTAACTTCTACATGGTTCAGGTTCATCATATGTGGTAGTTTCTCCTGTTTATTAACTTCTACATGGTTCAGGTTCATCATATGTGGTAGTTTCTCCTGTTTATTAACTTCTACATGGTTCAGGTTCATCATATGTGGTAGTTTCTTCTGTTTATTAACTTCTACATGGTTCAGGTTCATCATATGTGGTAGTTTCTTCTGTTTATTAACTTCTACATGGTTCAGGTTCATCATATGTGGTAGTTTCTCCGGTTTATTAACTTCTACATGGTTCAGGTTCATCATATGTGATAGATTCTCCTGTTTATTAACTTCTACATGGTTCAGGTTCATCATATGTGGTAGTTTCTCCTGTTTATTAACTTCTACATGGTTCGGGTTCATCATATGTGGTAGTTTCTCCTGTTTATTAACTTCTACATGGTTCGGGTTCATCATATGTGGTAGTTTCTCCTGTTTATTAACTTCTACATGGTTCAGGTTCATCATATGTGGTAGTTTCTTCTGTTTATTAACTTCTACATGGTTCAGGTTCATCATATGTGGTAGTTTCTCCTGTTTATTAACTTCTGCATGGTTCAGGTTCATCATATGTGGTAGTTTCTCCTGTTTATTAACTCTACATGGTTCAGGTTCCTCATATGTGGTAGTTTCTCCTGTTTATTAACTTCTACATGGTTCAGGTTCATCATATGTGGTAGTTTCTTCTGTTTATTAACTTCTACATGGTTCAGGTTCATCATATGTGGTAGTTTCTCCTGTTTATTAACTTCTACATGGTTCAGGTTCATCATATGTGGTAGTTTCTCCTGTTTATTAACTTCTACATGGTTCAGGTTCATCATATGTGGTAGTTTCTCCTGTTTATTAACTTCTACATGGTTCAGGTTCATCATATGTGGTAGTTTCTTCTGTTTATTAACTTCTACATGGTTCAGGTTCATCATATGTGGTAGTTTCTTCTGTTTATTAACTTCTACATGGTTCAGGTTCATCATATGTGGTAGTTTCTCCGGTTTATTAACTTCTACATGGTTCAGGTTCATCATATGTGGTAGATTCTCCTGTTTATTAACTTCTACATGGTTCAGGTTCATCATATGTGGTAGTTTCTCCTGTTTATTAACTTCTACATGGTTCGGGTTCATCATATGTGGTAGTTTCTCCTGTTTATTAACTTCTACATGGTTCGGGTTCATCATATGTGGTAGTTTCTCCTGTTTATTAACTTCTACATGGTTCAGGTTCATCATATGTGGTAGTTTCTCCTGTTTATTAACTTCTGCATGGTTCAGGTTCATCATATGTGGTAGTTTCTCCTGTTTATTAACTCTACATGGTTCAGGTTCCTCATATGTGGTAGTTTCTCCTGTTTATTAACTTCTACATGGTTCAGGTTCATCATATGTGGTAGTTTCTTCTGTTTATTAACTTCTACATGGTTCAGGTTCATCATATGTGGTAGTTTCTTCTGTTTATTAACTTCTACATGGTTCAGGTTCATCATATGTGGTAGTTTCTTCTGTTTATTAACTTCTACATGGTTCAGGTTCATCATATGTGGTAGTTTCTCCTGTTTATTAACTTCTACATGGTTCAGGTTCATCATATGTGGTAGTTTCTTCTGTTTATTAACTTCTACATGGTTCAGGTTCATCATATGTGGTAGTTTCTTTTGTTTATTAACTTCTACATGGTTCAGGTTCATCATATGTGGTAGTTTCTTCTGTTTATTAACTTCTACATGGTTCAGGTTCATCATATGTGGTAGTTTCTCCTGTTTATTAACTTCTACATGGTTCAGGTTCATCATATGTGGTAGATTCTCCTGTTTATTAACTTCTACATGGTTCGGGTTCATCATATGTGGTAGATTCTCCTGTTTATTAACTTCTACATGGTTCGGGTTCATCATATGTGGTAGTTTCTCCTGTTTATTAACTTCTACATGGTTCGGGTTCATCATATGTGGTAGTTTCTCCTGTTTATTAACTTCTACATGGTTCGGGTTCATCATATGTGGTAGTTTCTCCTGTTTATTAACTTCTACATGGTTCAGGTTCATCATATGTGGTAGTTTCTTCTGTTTATTAACTTCTACATGGTTCAGGTTCATCATATGTGGTAGTTTCTCCTGTTTATTAACTTCTGCATGGTTCAGGTTCATCATATGTGGTAGTTTCTCCTGTTTATTAACTCTACATGGTTCAGGTTCCTCATATGTGGTAGTTTCTCCTGTTTATTAACTTCTACATGGTTCAGGTTCATCATATGTGGTAGTTTCTTCTGTTTATTAACTTCTACATGGTTCAGGTTCATCATATATGGTAGTTTCTTCTGTTTATTAACTTCTACATGGTTCAGGTTCATCATATGTGGTAGTTTCTTCTGTTTATTAACTTCTACATGGTTCAGGTTCATCATATGTGGTAGATTCTCCTGTTTATTAACTTCTACATGGTTCAGGTTCATCATATGTGGTAGTTTCTTCTGTTTATTAACTTCTACATGGTTCAGGTTCATCATATGTGGTAGTTTCTTCTGTTTATTAACTTCTACATGGTTCAGGTTCATCATATGTGGTAGTTTCTTCTGTTTATTAACTTCTACATGGTTCAGGTTCATCATATGTGGTAGTTTCTCCTGTTTATTAACTTCTACATGGTTCAGGTTCATCATATGTGGTAGTTTCTTCTGTTTATTAACTTCTACATGGTTCAGGTTCATCATATGTGGTAGTTTCTTCTGTTTATTAACTTCTACATGGTTCAGGTTCATCATATGTGGTAGTTTCTTCTGTTTATTAACTGCTACATGGTTCAGGTTCATCATATGTGGTAGTTTCTTCTGTTTATTAACTTCTACATGGTTCAGGTTCATCATATGTGGTAGTTTCTTCTGTTTATTAACTTCTACATGGTTCAGGTTCATCATATGTGGTAGTTTCTTCTGTTTATTAACTTCTACATGGTTCAGGTTCATCATATGTGGTAGTTTCTTCTGTTTATTAACTTCTACATGGTTCAGGTTCATCATATGTGGTAGTTTCTCCTGTTTATTAACTTCTACATGGTTCAGGTTCATCATATGTGGTAGTTTCTTCTGTTTATTAACTTCTACATGGTTCAGGTTCATCATATGTGGTAGTTTCTTCTGTTTATTAACTTCTACATGGTTCAGGTTCATCATATGTGGTAGTTTCTCCTGTTTATTAACTTCTACATGGTTCAGGTTCATCATATGTGGTAGTTTATTCTGTTTATTAACTTCTACGTGGTTCAGGTTCATCATATGTGGTAGTTTCTTCTGTTTATTAACTGCTACATGGTTCAGGTTCATCATATGTGGTAGTTTCTTCTGTTTATTAACTTCTACATGGTTCAGGTTCATCATATGTGGTAGTTTCTTCTGTTTATTAACTGCTACATGGTTCAGGTTCATCATATGTGGTAGTTTCTTCTGTTTATTAACTTCTACCTGGTTCAGGTTCATCATATGTGGTAGTTTCTCCTGTTTATTAACTTCTACCTGGTTCAGGTTCATCATATGTGGTAGTTTCTCCTGTTTATTAACTTCTACATGGTTCAGGTTCATCATATGTGGTAGTTTCTTCTGTTTATTAACTTCTACATGGTTCAGGTTCATCATATGTGGTGGTTTCTCCTGTTTATTAACTTCTACCTGGTTCAGGTTCATCATATGTGGTAGTTTCTCCTGTTTATTAACTTCTACATGGTTCAGGTTCATCATATGTGGTAGTTTCTTCTGTTTATTAACTTCTACATGGTTCAGGTTCATCATATGTGGTGGTTTCTCCTGTTTATTAACTTCTACCTGGTTCAGGTTCATCATATGTGGTAGTTTCTCCTGTTTATTAACTTCTACATGGTTCAGGTTCATCATATGTGGTAGTTTCTTCTGTTTATTAACTTCTACATGGTTCAGGTTCATCATATGTGGTAGTTTCTTCTGTTTATTAACTGCTACATGGTTCAGGTTCATCATATGTGGTAGTTTCTTCTGTTTATTAACTTCTACATGGTTCAGGTTCATCATATGTGGTAGTTTCTTCTGTTTATTAACTTCTACATGGTTCAGGTTCATCATATGTGGTAGTTTCTCCTGTTTATTAACTTCTACATGGTTCAGGTTCATCATATGTGGTAGTTTCTTCTGTTTATTAACTTCTACATGGTTCAGGTTCATCATATGTGGTAGTTTCTTCTGTTTATTAACTTCTACATGGTTCAGGTTCATCATATGTGGTGGTTTCTCCTGTTTATTAACTTCTACATGGTTCAGGTTCACCATATGAGGTAGTTTCTTCTGTTTATTAACTTCTACATGGTTCAGGTTCATCATATGTGGTAGTTTCTCCTGTTTATTAACTTCTACATGGTTCAGGTTCATCATATGTGGTAGTTTCTCCTGTTTATTAACTTCTACATGGTTCAGGTTCATCATATGTGGTAGTTTCTTCTGTTTATTAACTTCTACATGGTTCAGGTTCATCATATGTGGTAGTTTCTTCTGTTTATTAACTTCTACATTCTTTCAGGTTCATCATATGTGGTAGTTTCTTCTGTTTATTAACTTCTACATGGTTCAGGTTCATCATATGTGGTGGTTTCTTCTGTTTATTAACTTCTACTTGGTTCAGGTTCATCATATGTGGTAGTTTCTTCTGTTTATTAACTTCTACATGGTTCAGGTTCATCATATGTGGTAGTTTCTCCTGTTTATTAACTTCTACATGGTTCAGGTTCATCATATGTGGTAGTTTCTTCTGTTTATTAACTTCTACATGGTTCAGGTTCATCATATGTGGTAGTTTCTTCTGTTTATTAACTTCTACATGGTTCAGGTTCATCATATGTGGTAGTTTCTTCTGTTTATTAACTTCTACATGGTTCAGGTTCATCATATGTGGTAGTTTCTTCTGTTTATTAACTTCTACATGATTCAGGTTCATCATATGTGGTAGTTTCTCCTGTTTATTAACTTCTACATGGTTCAGGTTCATCATATGTGGTAGTTTCTTCTGTTTATTAAGATCTATGACTAATGTTCCCCACCTGTTTAGTAATTTCCTTGTGGTTCAGTGAGTTAGGTAGTTGGATTACCTAACAACTCATACAAACCTATCACCAATACGGCGTGGGTTCGCGCACGGCTTTGTAATTTACAAAAAAGGGTGGACTCGACTTGCAGCCGCAAGTGATAAAGTTTACCAGTTGCTTGCCCATGGTCGGTGGTTCTCTCCGGGCACTCCAGCTTCTTCCACCACTAAAACTGGTCGCCATGATATAGCTGAAATATTGCTGAAAGGGCGTTAAAACATCAAAAATCAAATCAAATCATATAATGCAACATTGAAGTTCGTTATTATTCACACAAATTACCCTTTTTGAAGACAGTTTTTGCTCTTGACTGCTGATGTAAAATAGTAACAAGTGGTCAAAACCAAAACCAAACAGATTATGATCAGAACCATCTCTATAGCGTTGTTCTGTTAAGTTACCATTTGACAACAACAACTTGGGTGCGGTAGTGAAATGATATCACACTCCATATAATTACGCTTCTGCCTCCATATCGGCCTACTTCTTAAACACAAACGTCAGCGTATCATTCATTACCTCTTTGTCCCTTCCCACGCCGCAAGCGGAATCTGGAATCGTTGCTGAAAAGACCTGTTTTCCATTGAATCTGATTCCAGCGGAGATGTTGGTGTGTCTCTTGAATTCTCAGGCATTTGTGATGTCATATTAGAATTAATCTTTGTTATGGGCACCTAACCAATATTCCATTGTCAGGGAGTCCGTTGCAAACAGTTTGGGCACTGATTCTGTTGTTATTGTGTCCTACTGTTATTGCAATAGTCAACACAGTTCTTTGGAAACGATTGTTTAAATGTAACCATCTTGTGTAATAATCCTGCGATTTCATCATTACGCATAGACTGTCAGATCTTTTGTGGTCTAGAGTTGATCCAGTGATCCTGTAACCTTGTACCAGTCGTTTGTTTTTCCCTTTTTAAATGCTGAAATTAGCAGCAACGTCAACACAACGTAACATGTACTCTACCATTTCAATTGCTCGAGGTCTCTCATTTTGATTTAGTCTTGCCATTGTTTGTTGGACAATTTTTCTAATTTGACAAGTTTTGTTTAAGCTGTTGTATCAACACCCGTACAGCATGTCTACTTTTTCAACTGCAATTATGTTGGGTTTAGCATATCTCTGTATAGCATGTGTAAATCAGTGAAATGGCAAGAACATTAAAACATATGGGTATTGATTTTTGAAAAACACAGTGCTAGATAGGATATGTTACATATTCAGTATATACTTTTATATAGTGGTTTTCTCCGGATACTCCAGTTTCCTCCACCAATAAAACTGACCGCCACGATATACAATGTAACTGAAATATTGTTGAAAGTGGCGTTAAATATCATAAACCCAAAACCACTCTTATATATATTTTTAATATTTCAAAGAAAATTGAATTTTTATCAAGGTATCCTTTCTTTTTTGAGTCAGCATATATGATTTTTTTAGTAGCTTTATATAACAATGTCTTTTTCAGTCAATATATAAATGCTTTATGGAGTTTATTAGATTAAATCTTCATTTTAGAGTTTAGGTCAAACTACAAATATTGACTAAGGGAGTCTTTCTAACATAGATACATTTTCAGCTTTTGTAGCTGTACTTTAGATTAAATCATTATTATTGATAATTTCACCTTATATAAGAATGCTGTCTTCTGATTGGTTGATAAAAGAGGTATTTTTTACCAATCCTTAGTTTTTTCCGCATTTTCCCAATCAGAGGTGTATATGTCCTTGGGAATTCCGTATAGCATGGTATTTGCCTAGTTTTACCACGCTCGTGGGAAAAATCCCTTCTTTAAATCATTTATGACGTCGCAGATGTAATTTCGAATTACTCAGGTTTCTTCTTCCAACCAACGATAAATTAAAGAAAAATGACAGACAACAGTGTCAGCCGTTATTTTGAATTTTACAGGGTTAATTTGAATGGTGAAAAAAAAAACACTGAATGGTTCCTTCGTTTCCAATCTACAATGCTGCTTGCATGCCACTGTTTTACTGACTTAAATATTCGATGGAATTAAACAAAATACCGGTTTCGAGGACAGGAAAAATTTCCCTCACCGCTCAGGCGGCTCGGTGAAATTTGCCTCTCCTCTCAACCGATATTTTTCGCAAATAACCCTCACTAACAGGATATATTTGTATAGTATACATGTATATCTGTAACACACTTTATTCATATTAACCCCAATTAAAAGAATGGCTATTCGTACATGTATTTCTGTAACACATTTTGTTCACATTAACCCCAATTAAAAGCATGGCTATTCATACTGTACTTTCCTAATTATTTCTTATCATCTAATCATATGCTAATATAGATCTTAATTCAGAAAAGTCAATTATGGAGTTATTTTGATCTTCTTATACCCAATTTGTGATACTGTGCATGTTATCATTAAGAAATAACTATAATGAGAATGCTTTAGTCCTAATTAGCCTATTATTTCATTGAGTAATATTGAAACCTGTTTACAGTAAAAACTTACTGTTAATGAAGACAGGAATAAATATATGGCCCTCAAAAAGATTCTTCATTTTGTTGTATAATATTTTGAATATATCTACCAGTTGATATAATTTTTTTTTATTGATGGCTGTTAAGCATATACTTTAACATGATACTCTTGGAAAATTATTTGTTTAAATTTTAGATGTATTTTGAGATACATGTGTAGAGCCATTGAACTTCTCTATACTAGGAAATGAAAATTATTATCAAATGGTTAAAGATGAGAGGGTTAAACAATCATGTATGAGTTCTTTCAAAACAGTTTTTGTAATTAAACCAACTTAACTACACAAGTTTATTCATTAAAAAAGTAAACAGATTTTAATAAGGATCATGTTACCAGTAGTTAAAGTTAGCTTTCATATGAATTCTAATTTCTCTTAATATCTTAAGAAATAACCAAGGTGTGACATTATAAACACAGGGTTCTGACTGTTTCCTAAATCACAAATTTGATGGTGTTAACTGAGTTCTTGTCATCTGAAATAAATCTTCTATTTTTCTTCTTCAGTAAGTTCTACCCTGTATGTAGGGTCACAGTCAAGAATAAGTATGACATAATATTAAAATCATTTAAAACCAAATAAGTAAAAGAGTAAAGTGGGTGGGTTAAAAACATCAAATACACTGTAATTTCTATCTACACTGAAGAATTAATTGCCTAAATTTGAGGAATGTGGTTTAGATTAATATCATATTTTACAAATGCCATGATCTATCTGAAATACAGTAAACAACAATCAACCAACCAACCATATTTTTACAAAAGACCTGTCTAAATGTAAAAATAGAATTGAATCACTATTTTATTTAACCTGACTAACGTTGTGAGTTCGAATCCCACTCGGGCAATACAACATTATATGATAAAGTGTGCAATCGTTGCCTATCACCACTAAACTTGTGAGTTCGAACCCCGCTCAGGCAAGGTGTACCTCATACAACATTATGTGATAAAGTTTGTCAGTCAGTGACTTGCGAAAGGTCGGTGGTTTTCTCCGGTTACTCTGGTTTCCCCCCTCAATAAAACTGACTGCCACAGTATAACTGAAATATTGTTGAAAGTGGCATTAAACACCATAACCCTAACCTATTTAACCTGAATTAAGTTTTTCATTTATATTATGTGTTTGTTATTTATTTGATTTTTATCTCTATGTCACCATGACAGACATTTTATTTAAACAAACAGATCAATCAGGTTACACAGTAAAAGTAGCTGTACCTAATGTTTTTGTATAGAGTTAATTTAGTTAATGATAAGACATTAATTACCTGACCAAGTTAAGTAATTAATATGGATATGGGAAAGATTAAATGGCATGACAATACCTGCTTTGATTATGCCATTCTGAAAGATTAAGTTTACCATGTAATAATCAATAAAGTGTTTAATAAATTAATTCTTATTAGGAAGTAAGCTGATTTATACCATTTTGTTCCATATTTTCCTTAAACTGGTACATAACAGGGGTATTTGAAATTTGACAGGGTAGTATGAACAAAGGGGGTTTTATTAGTCAAAACTTCTAAATATTAATAATGCCTTTAAAAAAAGAAGAAATGTTTTAACAAGCACATGAATTTTCTTTACTTTAAGAAATCACAGCCCATAAAATCTTTCTCACCTCACACATGCCTATTCTTTCACATGTACCAGTAACTACTTTGGATTTGCTCCAAAGACTTCCAGAAGCCTGCAAGGCTCATCAAGTGTAGGGTAATATATCTCTAATAGACCATTTAATTTTAACAATATTATGCATCTTCATATTCTGACTTATGTAAATATTGCAGAATCTTGTTCAAATAGACTACTTTAATCCTGCCACATTTTTGTGCCCGTCCCAAACCAGGACCTGGATTTCCATCAGCATATGTCATGGTTTTTTTTGTGTTCAATGATTTGAAGTGTGAGGTGGTTGTTTGTTTTCCTAGCATAACTGGTTTACTTAAATTGGGCTAAATTACAAATTCATTTGTTCATCCGTCTGTCAGAAACAGGCGGTTTCTGTTCTTTTCTTTTAGCTTATGTGATATTTTGTTATTGACTTGTGGCAGGTCTGTGGTTTTCTCCAGTCCCTCCTGTTTTCTCCACCAGTCAAAAACTGACCATCATGATACAACTGAAATATTGTTTAAAATGATGTTAAACACCAATAACCTTTTTCCTCTTCTGTTCTAGAGTAATGTCCCCTTGAAAATGCTAAAAATACAATTGAGTGACTTGTTATGAACATGGTTCTTTATAATGTTATATTTGTATATATATGCTTCTGACTTGAAATAAAATTTACTTTAGGGATCGTCTCAAAATGTGACAGTTTTTTTCAAATGAAGTTAGTTTCATTTGGCTCAGACCACCCACCCACTCCCTCCAAATGAAAGTGTGAAAAACAGAATACCGATGTATTATAAACCAAACTGCACCTAAAAATATAGGGTTTAGAACCATGTATTCTCCATATGCATGTCATGATAAAGGGTCTATCTATGAATCTTTATCCTTTCAAAATCACAGACACTTGATTTCATCTAAGTGTACATATAATTCAACAAGCATACTGTACCAATAAAATGATATTTATAGATTAAAGATTAATATGGACATCTCTGTAATGTGCATTCTTGTAATAAATGCAAAGATCTGGACCACTTATTTATTATTTGTGGAGAGTGTATGCATCTTGTATATCAAGAAATCCATTTAAAGCCCTTTCTATACATGTGAACCATAATGAATGTGTATTTTTGAGGACATCTTCTTCTTTTCGTGTGTCCTGCTACCAAAGAGTGTTGTCTGCACAAGACGTTTTGTACAGGGTGCTGCCCAATCTCTACCCAGAGTTGTCTGTCCTTACGCTCTATCCAATCTCTGTCAACGCCTAAAAACCAAAAATCTTGTTAAAATCTGTTTATTAAAGGGTAACTTGATATAAACCGGTTATAATGATTGTATAATGATATATTGTAAAATATGGAAAGAATGCCATATAACTAATATTTGAGACACTTCTTTGTTTATTTTCAAACGAAGATAAGTGATTATTTTTTATACAGTGATCAGTCATACAGCGCTGTTCTGGTTCCTTGTTGTAATATATAGCTTCTTAGTTGCTGAACATTACACTGGTAATATTTCATGAAAAGGAAACCAGTTTAATACAAAGGTAGACTACTTTTTAGGCGTTGACAGATATTGGAGAGAGTGTAGGACCGACAACTCTGGGTAGAGATTGGGCACAATCGTAACTACTCTGCCATTCTCGCTACCCTACAAATAACCTTGTATGCATTAGGGGTATAAATCGCACTACTTTTCACATGTCAGTTAAATGAAAGTTTGATAAAGTTATATTTTAAACAATTTTCTATATTTTAATTATTTTCATGGATAAAAGTTAAAGTTTTAATTATCTTTGCATGATTAGAATTTACTTAGTATGTCTTCCATATTGGATTTTTGTGGACTATATTTTTGTACGGCTTAACTTAACTTAGCTTCCGGCAAACAATTTAAGAAGAATTTCTACTATCTAGGTTATGTGTAGGGTAGCAAGAATGGCTGAATAGTTACGATTGAGATTGGGCGCTGCCATGTTTAATACTTAATCAATACAATAACAAAATACCGAAAGCAATCAATGCAATCACAAACTACCGAAAGCTTATTTCTGCAACAAACAAAAACCTGCCATAAGCATCGTGGTATCTGTTGTTTACTCTCTTTGGTTAAAACTTGTTTAACACATTGTAGTATTATTTTAAATTTGACAACAGTAAACGTTCCAAGAATCGAAAACATTATTTTTTTTTAATTTGCAAAAGAAGACCGTTGCTTTTCATTGCGTATGATATTTAGTTGTACCGCAAACAGGAATCCAGAGCTGTGTACATATACACCCATTACTTATTCAGTACAATATACAGACTCGAAAGAAATTAAAACGATGTTCCATTCAATTTCATGCCGTTTTTTAAGTGCATTTTTAAAGATTTATTGACAAATCTCAATGTGCGATTTTGGTTTTTTTCCAAACGAGACAGCTGAAAACCACCCACCTACCAAACGAAACTAACTTCGTTTGAAAAAAACTGTCATATTGTGCGACGATCCCTTACTTTACTTTACTGTTATCTTCAATGACATCATGTCTCTGATTTATTTTAAATGTGTTAGAACTTAATATATATACCGATATATTGCATTTTATTTGATGTGAAATGAACCACTTTATCAACATGAATATTGAATTTTACACAAAGAACTATAGCCAGATTTAAATCACAACTTTATGTTTTGCAATACAATAAAAATTTGAAAACCAGATTAGCCATGTTTGGAGAAGAATCAATTTTCAACCTATTATAAACACAAGATTTTATGTAGTAATATTGAATTTCTAATTTGATTTCCTCCAAACATTAGAAGTATGTAAATTATTAATTTCAGACCCATCAATAATTGAATAATAACTTTTTTATCACCATTATGTAAATAAAGCAGAGATTTGACAAAAACTAACAGAGTGGTAAATTAACTAGCTCAAATAATTAGAGGGAAGCACTCTCTGTCATATGTTAAATATTATAGGAAAAATGACATCCTTCTAAAATTAGACAGAAAAATTAATGGAAGTACATGAAAAGTTACTTTGCTCTTGAATCAAAGACTTCAATTAAGGTGATTGTGCCCTGAGTTGGAAGTCCCTATTTGTTTGTAATTAAAGTTCAATCAATATCTTGCTGAAATAAACCAAGTTACTTAGGAGGCTTAATATGATAAAAGTTTACTTAAGCTTAAATTGAATACTGCCAATTCATCTTTTTAAAAGTTGGATTATGCCATATTTGTTTTTAAATAAGTTAAAATTTCTTTTCTTTTTCATGGTAATATCTTGCCATACTTATTTTTTAAAATCACTTATACTAATGAGTTAGTAAATTCTAGCTGATGTTGATGTCATTTATAGCCTCACTCTGTCTGGTTGGGGTTGTTGATTTATCTGATGTTAATTACATCACCTTTCATCAGCCGGAAATTGATGATGGTCATAATGGCAGGTAGTCAGACTATTAAACAATTACTAGAGAATATAACATGTCATTTTCAGGAGGATACAGGAGGAAAATTAAAATATCAGGCATGTCAAGTCTTATCTTCTATCCTACATCTTTATCTTGTTGTAGGTTGGTCATATATTGTTTTTAATTTCGGTCATTCACTTGGTGATTTTATATGGATCCTCGAAATAAAATTTTAATTTACTGGTGCAAATCAAATTCTTGAATTTATTTTTATAGTCAACTTCTAAATAAAAAATGAAAAAATGTACTGGTCCAAACAAAGTTTTACTGGTCTTGAGCAGGAGGACCGGTGCTCATCGTGAGGACTGTATCATATTTGTAGAAAGGATGTTCCTGAGTTTGTATTGTGAAGTTGAGTAATCTTGGCTGTCACAATATGACTTCTAGTAGAACTTTCTTAGCTCATCTGAACAAAGGCCATGTGAGCTTTTCACATCACTTCTATACATTATACATCATTAACTTTTCACATTTAATTGTCTCTCTGAAACTACTGTGTAAAATTAAACTGCAACTGCATGACAATGAGTAGTTAAACATATCTTCCTGGTTTTTCTGTCAAAATATGTTCAGTTGATTTATACAAATTATATAATACAAAAATGTATGCAGCAAATTAGGCTTGTTTTGATTTTTTAAAAATCTTCTCAGAAAAACCATCGATCCAAATGAAAACAAATTGGACTGGGATAGTCTTTGGGCGGTCCACTATCAACATTTTGTTGGACAAGCCATATCTTCCATCTAAGATCTGATGGCCACTCTTATTAAAAAAGAAATTTCTTATGAAGCAATATATATAATCTAAATATAGAGACATTTGCAACTTATTTGAGCTTATTTAGCTGGTTGTAACAAGCATTTGAATAAAATAATATTGTTGTTAAAATTTTTTTTTTTTTTTATTTCTTTAATGCTTTATTTTAATTCAAAATGAGATCAAATTTAAACTGCAGTCACACAACAATGATTCCCGGTAGTTTTAATATTGTGCCCAACTGCATTGCCCTCCATCTAAAATGACTGCCATTACTAAAAACTGAAATTTCTTTAATGGCATAAATTAAATATGTTAATTTTTAAGATGAAATAAACTGAATTTTGAATTTGATTTGATGTTCTATAAAATTGAGAAGTAAAATTGAAAACCAGGTGAGTCATTACAGGCTCCTGGGAACCTCTGATATTTAATTACTATCTAAATGTTATAGTATTAAATGTTGTAAAATGTTTTGATTTATTATGTATTAGATGATAAAATACTACAATGCATTCTGCCTGAAAGAAATATGGTTTCACTTTATGAAATATCCATTAACTGCTGTAATTTCACACTGTATACTTTCTAATGTGGTCATACCTTTACTTGCTGTAAAGCAGAAATATTGTACTTTTGATGTTTATATTTGTGTATTAAACAGTATAACTAATTAGGTAATGATATTTGTTAATTAATTTGTTGTTCAGTCAGAGCACATTCATTGTTTTGTATTATTTTTGATGATCGAAAAATCTGGATTAGATAAACATGTGATCAGACTTCTAACTAACAGACTTCTGTTGTGTTGTCAGGAGAACTTATTACTACAGTAAAACTTGTCTAAGCTGAACCTCATTGGAACTAACTTTTGTGGTTGTAATAGACAGGTGTTCGGTTTATACAGGTTAAATAAACAAAGATGTGCTACATTAAGACTTGATTTCATGTTCTGTATATGTTATCGTTTATGAATCACTGTAATGACTTTGCCCCTTGTGGGCCCTCTAATGGGCAATAAAATTCTTATTCTTATTCTTATACAGGATTCAGGTTTATACAGTGATCAGTTTAGTTAGATTACACTGTATTTGTAAAAGTTCAACACCTTGCCCAGAATGGGAAAATTTATATTCATTGATACTTAATCTGAAATATGTTTTGATATAAATTTTAAGGGTACATGTTGAATTAAATTAACTTTTTTTACTTTTCAGGATGAAGATGATTAAATTTTTCATGGATCAACTATACAAAGGAAAGGGTTCCACTAAAATCTGTGATAACAAAGAAATGGTTGTGATAAAGTTTACATATCATGTGTTTTGTTACTTTTTATAATTATTTAATATTTATGGGAAATCTTTTTTTCTTAATGTGTATTTTTACTAACACTATACATTAATATTAATGAAGCAATATTTATATGACTATGATCAAGCATTATATTGTTGAGGTTTTTTTTCATATTGTTTGATCTGAATATTTGAACTGTCTGTTTTACTATTATTAAATTTTAAACATTTTTTTTGTATATAACTACATGAGTTTGTATTTGATTAATATATTTTTCCAAGAAACCAGAACATTTTTTTTTATTGATAACAATTTGTTCTTCTATTATCAAAGAACTTGTAATCAATCTGATGTGCAACATCCATTTTTGGATGCCTGAAATTATTTTATCAAGAAAGGAGACAAAAAAAATATCAGCACACTTGAAATTATTATAATTTTCCACCAATTTTTTATGCTTTATAGTTATAAATGTCTTTCTGGTGCAAAATCCTTAAAAACTTGTAAAAAAAAAGTTCCTGCACATTAGTTATGGAAAATTATGGTAAGAATATTTACAATGAATAGTTCACTCATTCAGGTCTCTTCGGATTTTCCAATTATTGTTCCCCGTCTTTTTATATTGTAAAATAATGTTAAATTATATAAATTGTTATTGAATTTGCAATATATTGTATTGTTATATTATATATGTTTATTTCCCTGCTGGTCAGGTAACATAGTTATTTAATATTTAACCAGTATTTCATATATTACTAATTTGTTTACTCAAATCCGTCCATCTTATTTTTTACTCTTGATAAACATTATTAGAAATCCTAGGCAGAGAGAAAAAAAACATCTGATATCTTCAAGTGTAAGTTTGTCGTTGATAAGCTTTGGTTTCTTTATCATTCTGCACACTTGTCTTTGTTGTCTCAATGAAGCATTGAATACAACATTATGTGATAAAGTTTGTCAGTGACTTGTGACAGGTCAGTGGTTTTCCCCCCGGTCCTCTGGTTTCCTCCACCAATAAAACTGACTGCTACCATATAACTGAAATATTGTTGAAAGTGGCGTTAAACACCATAGAACCAACCAAATCATCAATGCAACATTTACAAGTACAAGTTTACCGATATTTGATATTTTTACAGACACATGTAAATATTTAAAAATACTGTACCAAGAAGACCATTTTAATGTTCAAGAGCAGATGAGTAAAATTAACAAAGGATAAAATATAAAAATCAAGAAGAGGGAAATTTATCATTTTTACATGAAATGTAACAAAATTTGTTTAACAATGGAGAGTCATGGTATAAACCTGCTATTTTTAACTAACCGTTGGCATCAAAATGAAAGGAAATGTTATCGCTACTGTTATATTGAGCTAAAATTTATGGTGAATCAAATACCATCATGCCCCATTTCCATCCTCACAAGTGAGTGTACCATTGGTCTGTGATCTTACAGATAAACAAGTGCTGTCTGACCTTCCTTGCTACCTGACAACAATTCTATTACATTGTGATAAAAGATGGAATCTATGGAAAAATTAGTTTATTAGTCACATACAACATCATCTGTCACGTTTCTGATAACTGTTTCTGATTGGATACAGAGAAAAATACAACCACATATGTATACTATGGACTACATAATAGTGATAGAATAGTCACTGTACATTTAGAAACTTTTCTTCATTTTGCAAAATGGGACATGTTGGAAACTCTATTATAATTGGCAAGGCCAAAAGGTGTGGTTGAATTTGTTGTTTTCAATCTAAAAGGTCTATGATTTACCTTTATTAGTCATATACTTGTTTCAACATACTGTCAGTATTCAATCAGAAAATACAATGTACATCCAAATATATTAATTCTAGACCACAGCAGTTGATTTCTTGTTGTTTGGGTTTAATATGAACACCCGTTTCGAACCAGTTATAAATAAATGTAATATTATAACTGTATATTTGTATCACTATTCTGGTACATTTATTGTAACCAAATATTCTATTTAAAAAAATGATGTTCATTTGACATGAAAATACTCTTCAGTATTACTATGCTATAAAACTTGTACAAACATCATTTTAAAAAGTAGCTTTATCCTACAAAATGAATGTTTAGATAACCAAAATGTATGGGGAAAAACATTTACAAATCTGGACAAGGGTTAGCTGCATATTGTAGTGGAAAGTTAGGAAATAATGAAGAGTGTTTACATGGAATAAGACCATTGTCCCAATGCTTTTAATCGAATAAATTTCTTTTTTTATCTTGGGAAATTTGCCCAATATTTCCTTTATACCCAAAACAACTAGAAATTTAATTTAAGTGGTTGTGAAATAAAATGTTAAATTTCTTTCTTTAAAATAAATTATATTAAACCGTCTTTTGTTTGATTAATACTAAGCTGTTCAAATAAAAATGTATGTAATATCTTAATAAGGTAAGAGAGTAGTGTAACAGGTTATTTGGTTTTGGTTCATTTTTTGTCTAGTTTATCTGGACTACCATGTGACAATAAAATAAATATTTAACATGGCAACACTAAAATATGCATTACACTTGTCTTATAAATCAACATGGGATGATTGCAATTGAAACAAAGGTGCCTCTGTATTTGTTATCTAGAAGTTACCTCAGATAAATCATTATAGATAAGAAATGTCAAGCATCCTTTGGCTTTCCACTTCCTTTTGTTCAAGTGCATCAGGAGAGATAACTTTTGTATCGTCATGATCAAGGTCACAGTCAAGAGTCAAAAGGTCATATGAATTTATATCAGGACAGATAACTTTTGTATCTAAATGATCAAGGTCATAGACAGGAATTCAAAGGCCACATATATGGATATTGAACATACATTAGATGGTAATAAGTAAGTCATTATGATTTCTCGTGAACAAAAATAAACTCTCACCCCATTTACATCCTAGGGTCAAAGATTATCCAATATAAATCAATGACTATGAAAATACAGTTTAAACAGTGATGGTCAATATTTCTACCAATGTCAAGGTCAGTAACAACTACATGTACCTCTCAACACAAGTCAATGAATACCAAAAAGACCACAGCATAAGTGATGATGGAAATCTAGGTCCTGGCTTGGGGTCTGACACTAAACTCTAGTGGAGATTGATTTGGTTAATGGGGTTCCTTCTTTGCCCCTCTTGATAATTGCATCTCCAACAGCAAAACAGATATAAACAAATAAATTTTAGTTAAAAAAACTGCACAATATATGAAATTGTACTAGTATCACGTCTGATGCAGAAATCTGGTTATGTATTGACATTCATAGCAGTTAAAAGGTTAAATTGGTAGACTAGTGATCTTATTGGAGATTCTACAACTAAAATGTACCATTCTATGCAACAAAATATAGATGGTTGTTGATTTTTTTGATTTTTTTTTTGGGGGGGGAGGTGGGGGATACACTAACATTTACCAACATTAGATATGGGTTTCCTCATTTGCAATAAATAGAAAAATAAAAAATAACGACAGCAAAATACCATAAAATACCACACTGTCGGAACAAAATCAGATATGAAAATCGTAGAAAGAGACAAAATCAAACCCTAACACACAAAAAATAACAGTTAAATATATTGACCAATGAGACATTAGCTCTTAGTTTGTACTCTGTTGTTTAATACAGCAGGAAAAATTGATTTGTTTTGTAGCTGATTGGTAGAATGATAATATAACTCCTAACGTGATCCTATACAGGGTGTCATTAGATGTTAGTGTATAGCTAAAAAAAGATCAAATATATATTATACATGTACATGTATAATTTTAATAATATTATATTCCTTTGACCACAGTGTGAACATAATCATTGTTATTTATTTGGCATGTTCAATAGAAATAAACATTACTAAATGCCTCATTGACCTGATCATATTTTTCATCCTATCGGGTTGAGTTTTACTTCATTTATCCTGTCCATGTTAAGAAAATGTAATAAACTTAACCCTTGCCCAGCTATAAAGTGACATGAGTGTGAACGGAATTGTTTCTATGTTTGTGGGTACTTTAACAGATATATTATCAAGCTTGTCCTTGTACAGGTGTACAGTTATATTGTTTAGAATGTCCTCCGTGTACAGTTATATTGTTTAGAATGTCCTCCTTGTACAGGTGTACAGTTATATTGTTTAGAATGTCCTTGTACAGGTGTACAGTTATAATGTTTAGAATGTCCTCCTTGTACAGGTATACAGTTATATTGTTTAGAATGTCCTCCTTGTACAGGGGCACAGTTATATTGTTTAGAATGTCCTCCTTGTACAGGTGTACAGTTATATTGTTTAGAATGTCCTCCTTGTACAGGTGTACAGTTATATTGTTTAGAATGTCCTCCTTGTACAGGGGTACAGTTATATTCTCCAGCATGTCATTGTTCAGGTGTACAGTTATATTGTCAAGCATGCCCTTATACAGATGTACAGTTATGTTAAGTATGTCCTTGTACAGTTGGACAGTTATATTGTCAAGCATGCACTTGTACAGATGTACAGTTATATCAAGTATGTCCTTGTACAGATGTACAGTTATATTGTCAAGCATGTGCTTGTACAGATGTACAGTTATGCCAAGTATGTCCTTGTACAGTTGTACAGTTAAATTGTCAAGCATGTCCTTATACAGGAGCACAGTTATATTGACAAGCATGTCATCCATTGTACAGGTGTAAAGTTATATTGTCAACAGTGCAGGAATGGGCATGCTGGGAAATTGCCTGGGGGCACCATGCTATAATCTATGTGTGTTGTGCATTAACCATAGCATGATTTTTAATGCTTAAACACTGATTTTGTTACAAGTATCAATACAATAAATATATGTTTATTTTATGGACCATTTACATTTTTATTCCTGTGGGTGGTTGTGTAGATATTGGCCCCAATACACTGGCCTCTGCTTTGACCAGGGGGAGGGGGGCTATAATGCTGTTAAGATGGCCCTGATTGTCATGCATATCCTTGTACAAGTGCACAGTTATATTGTGAAGCATGTCCTTGTACAGGTGTACAGTTATATTTTCAATCATATCCTTTTTGTACAGGTGTACAGTTATATTTTCAATCATATCCTTTTTGTACAGGTGTACAGTTATATTTTCAAGCATATCCTTTTTGTACAGGTGTACAGTTATATTGTCAAGCATTTCATTGTACAGGTGTACAGTTATATTTTCCAGCATGTCATTGTACAGGTGTACAGTTATATTTTCCAGCATGTCATTGTACAGGTGTACAGTTATATTTTCCAGCATTTCATTGTACAGGTGTACAGTTATATTTTCCAGCATGTCATTGTACAGGTGTACAGTTATATTTTCCAGCATGTCCTTTTTGTACTTGTGTACAGTTATATTGTCAAGCATGGCCTTCTTGATCAGGTGAACAGTTATATTGTCAAGCATGTCCTTGAACAGGTGTATTGTGAGACGTGTCCTTGTACATGTGTACAGTTATTCTCTGTCTTTTCTAGTATTGCCACATGCCTGATCTTGAGATCGATAAAATGAACTGGAAATTAAAAAGAGTTCGAGGTGCCTTCAACTTGCTTACTATTAACCACGTAGATTTCAATATTATGACTCTATATTATTATTGTGCAAGGAGATGTCGTTTTGAAATACAAAGCTAATACGTTCTCCTTGGCTGGTTATTGGCTTATTGTAACATAATAAAATAAATGCATTGAAATTATTTGTATTGAATTTGTTTTTAAAAAATCATGTATTGATCAATATAGAGTGCGAACATTTAAATCTAGATATATGTTAGACGAGATTGAAATTTTAGTTCAAATATTCTACACATGATAAACTGAGATCATTTAAATTTTAAAACATTTTCCCAAACGTGTCCGAACGAACATTTCTGAAGATCGGTATATCTTTATCTCGTTAGGCCTATTATTTTACATGGTATTCTGGTAATAAGTATCGAATGTATAGTTTTAAAACTTGATCGACTTAATTCTATGTTTAAATATTTGTTATTGTAAACAATACATCTATTCAGTCGATATAAACGTGTAGGTAAAAAGGTCGTGTGTCGCTGGGGGAACATATAGGAACAAAAAAGTAAACAAATTACACGGCCAAATGTGTGGTGATTGGGGTACACCGAAATACATACAAAGATGTAGCGCATCATGCGAAAGAGATGGGCGATGTGTCCATTTGTAAAACGTACGAGATCAAATAGAACATTTCTACGGTGTATATAAATCAAATGTATCGCTCTTATAACCAGATCACAAGTTCATAGAAGAACATGAACAAGATTTTAAAAAGATTTGTCCGTGATTTTGGATGTTGGTCCCTATTTGCTCCCTTTTGTCGCCCAAGTTGTCTCGGAAACCATAAGAGCTAAAGGAATCTAATGGAGGAAAACAATCTATCAAAATCGAACTTAAAATAAAAGTTCAAAGTTTAGATTTTGACATCCTTATATCTTGGGAGCGATATGGGGCGTAAGCATATGTTGGCATACTACATAACGAAAATTTTATAAGGAACCTGAGAGTAATAAAACCCAGAATGAACTTTGAAAAATCATCAAAAGTGGCTGAAAAATAAACGATACACTTAAAAAAACGAGGACTCTAAATGAAAAACGCTTTCTAGGGGACTGTCCAATGAATGACCATTACTACCAAGTTTGCTTCTGGTTTCTGAAAAGATTAAAATGTGAAAAATGTAAAGACGATGACGACGACGAAAGCAACGTGATGACAATAGTCGAGTGAGCTAAAGACGCATATTCATTATCCATAAGGGTATTTCTTTTAATACACATGTGTCAAGTAAAATATATTGGGAATTTTATCATGGCATTGTTTATATAGCCAATGAAGAACGGTCTTTGTTGTTTGTTTTTACATTTTTTAATTTTACGCTAAGAAAAAAAAGAGGGGGTCCAAATTTGAACATTTTTTAAATTTTCATCCAATTTTAATGCAGGTTTTTCAAAATAATCATCTGTTATAGGTTATTGATTGGGCATAAGAAAATGTGTTTAAAAGGGGTCCAAATTCCGATATTTCTGATATTTGGGAGGTATAATTTTTATTTTTCATCCAATTTGAATGTGTTTTTTCTTTGAATTGTTTGTGCTGAGAGCTTCCGGTAAAGTATCGCCGGATTTCCACTATCTCTTAGGTTTCCGAAATATTCTCAAACAAAATGGGCCAACAAGTGCCAAATTCTAAAATTTTAATTTCTTTATTTTTCATCCAATTTGAATGCATTTTTGTACTAATTTGAGTTCTGTAGAACTTTTATTAGTAATAAGTTTGTTTCATTTTTATGACTTGTTTGGCTTGTGGATTATTTTGTGTGTCGTATACATTAGACCTCCTTAGAATGCTTGACAGATTTAAATACGACAACGATACTAGTAATGTTAAATTTTATGTAGATTTTATGGCCTTTATCAAATAAACAAACAAAAATCTTCAAATTAAATCGCTGTCTAAGATTTAATATTGTTCTTATAATAAATTGAATATGGTAACGAATGTATGTAAATGTCCCCACATCGACGGTGACCTTTTTCATTTGTCGACCTTTGCAACGATCTCCCTCTCAAAGATGTCAGCTCAACGTCAGTAGATTTTTTCGTATAGCTTTTTTAGCAGTAAATTGGAATATTGTTTCAAAATGAATGCTTATTCCGAGCTTATGTGAAAAGATAAATTGACTGATTGTTGTTTAACATCAAGTGAACAACATTTCAGCTATACTCATAACGACATGTTTTACAAACAATAATTCGTGTAGGTGGAGCTGAGATGGGGGTGGGGGTGGGGGGGGGGGGGGGCGGGGGGGGTGAATGTTTGATTCAAGGGAAAGGGGCGATGGATAGAATCGAAAGTTTGTCTTGCAAAGTGCCAACGACCACTACTAACAAACAGTTACTCATTTGTAGCTGAAGTTACCTGCAAACGGAGTGTGGTATGTTATTCACTCATTCACACTCCGTCTTAAAGGCGAGTTGTGTTTATGATTCCTCTCGCACAATCAGTTGGCCATCTGTGAGGGTTTGTACTCATCGACGAGAAAACATCCGTTTATATACCCATAGGAAATAAGAAACCATATTTAAAATAACCACGTTTGTGTCGTCCAAGGTTAATAGGCAATGTACTCTTTGACATGCACATTCCTGATTAAAACACCTTAAAAAAAATAGATATACCCACAAACAATCATTAATATTGTTGGGGTGAAAACGAAACAGACAATATAAGGAATATGGGCTCTTAACTAAATCGAAATAGTGCATTTTTTTCTTATCACTCTTTCACAATATGTTGGGTCATCCATATGTTGGTTTACTGACCGACACACTAAAATGTTTTTTTCAAAAAGGTTTTTAAAGCATGCATTTACTAGAAAAATGTGTCTTTTTTTTTGTAAGGTAAAAATAAAATGTCTACCTACTCACTTCTCATATTTGTGGGTCGTGAAACAGCAAACATTTTTTGTAAGTGTGGCCTGATTAGATTGTACGTTGTTCATGCCAATAGGAATACATGGGGGATCACCATCAATAAATCGGTGAAAGGATAGTATCTGCAGTAAATATAGTCTTCAGCCACCAGATCTAGACTACTCCTTTCCTTTTGAGGTATATAATTTTAATATGATCATGAAAAATGCTAACAAACCATCTCGACCCAAATATATCGTTGGGACCCATCATCTCTAACAGCTAGAACAAAAGACTAAATTTTTCTTCCCTCCCAACTTTCCATACTTCTTCAGTGGCAGTCAAAGTCATTGACTCGATTGACCCATCACTTCCCTCTTTTCTACATAGTTTTTAACTTGTTCTCGTCCTGAATATATCTGAAATACTGCTAGCTGAACGTTAAGCAACAACCAATCAATCCAACAAAACGCACTTGTACTTCGACGTCAATTTATAATAAGATCATCGACGATTCATTATAAAGCATGTAAAGAAAGTTGGGGCATAGCCTATAGGTGACCTAGTGGTTAAAGACGTTGATTTCTGATCACAAGCCTAAAACCACTGTCGTTGATTTGATTGCGCCTCAAAACACACCCTTGGTCTGGCAGTTCGTAACAACTTCCGGTGTTTCCACCCCATTAAGTCTGGTAGTCGTGATATAGCCGTAATATTGTCGAGAGTGACAATAAACCTCAATTACCTTAGCCCAACAACAGTTACGTATTGTTCTCTGTTCCTAAACAAGTGCAAAAAACAAGATTTAAATGTCGTGTTGATTAAATTAACAACAAACAATCATTGTAACTATGTGGAAGGTCAGACTGTTGACAAGTGAAAAGAGTAGAGTATAGACATTCCTCACAATGCAGGTGATTAGAATGTGATGAACCGTGGCATCAAAATTGTGCCCAACATTTGTGGATGTTTGACAAAATGTATTCTAACAGTATCGGGGGGGGGGGGGGGGGGGGGGGGATACAAAACTTGTAAAACAGAGATCACATTGTGTTTCTTTGATTATAAATTGTAGTGTTTATTTAATGATTAGTACTAAAGAATAAGTGCACTTCTCAATATTTTCATTTAGATTTCTCAAGATTTGATCAGGTAGATAAGAAATAGCTTACTAAAACCATTGATAAAATATGACAGATCGACACTTCTCAATACGGATGACACTTCTCTTGATAAATTGTCCTAATAGTAGATATTTAATGAAACAACAAAGAAACAATGCAGTGGTCTGATTTTGTTATTTTAGCTAAGAACCTGTTGTCAACAAGAATATGAAGTGTACGCTGCAATTTCAAAATAAAATAAAACGTGATGCATATTCGATTCGAGAGAATTCCGTGTGACATGAACGCATATTCTATTGATCGAACATTCAATCATGTCTTTATCTGATTCTTGTGTGTTTTGTTTAAATTCCTATGTTGAAAAAGTTGATCTGGGTATCACATTATTGTCCATAAACAAGTTCTTGATTTTAGAAAGAAAACACGACGACTTAATTCGATAATCATATCTGATACAAGAGGATATGGTTCTACCTTGAATGGGTATTGAACAATATACAATCTAATGAAAAATTCATACAGCAATCGGTATTTGCACTAACAGTTAAACCATAGGTGATCACAGGTGCTTGAAATAAGATAGATCTTCAAATCAATATCCCTTTGAAAGACAGATTCCTTTTTTATTATCAAGTCATCGATTTTAACAGATGGAATGACCACGAAAATATCGCACTCAAAAGCCATAGAAAACAATTCAAGTTGGACAATAATTCAGAGAAGTGAATCGGCACAACTAATGTAGGAATACTCATGAATGTGTTCCCTATAAATACACGGATAGCCTTATCCTTACTATCCGAATTAGTATATTGATATCGGAAAGGTAAAGCTAATGCGTTATAACTCAAAGGCATATATCTATAGAAATATCTTTATGTGTGATTGAAAAGCAACAGTAACATTATCGGAAATTGTATAAAATTAAAGAATATATACAAACAACATATTTCTGTACAAAACATGCCAAATGGACGGACTGGCACTGGTAAGGGCTAGAGTATACACATATACCCCCAAATAACACATCAAAATACAATTATTGCAACGAGACTTATGATAACAAAAAGATAAACAAATGAGCAAAAACAAAAGCAAGGTATTGTTTGAGCAAATGAATTGACAATAATACTTATAAATAATTAATTAATCCATATAAGATGATCGCGAAATACAAGTACTCGAAACAAAAATCTTTTGTGAAACTAAGGACATTCACAGTTCGCTAGACAAAATCAACAATTAGTAAAATGCGAAATGGTCTCCTTTGTTCATATTCAAATTAAATGTATTTTATCAACAACTAACACGTGGATTCGCGGGTATTCCAGTCCTGGTATAAAATGTATCGGCGACTATTTTTGTTCGTCCATGTTGTGGCTTTTTAATGTCTTCTTTCTTAACAACATCCCCTAATCGCCACCCATACTCCCAAGAACTTAGAAGTGGGAAAGAAAACTTATCTTCTGGACTTTCCTTGTACCTTGAGTGTAAATACTGATATCGTCCTTTTCCTTCCTTTGTAAATCCGTCATATAACTTATCCTTTACTCTAAGATCCACCGGTCGCATTTCTGCAACAAGTTTCGCAAGTCCCTGCTCTGGTTTGAGGTCTGAAGGCGGATTTGCAAAATTTGTCTTCGTCTTGTTAAACTTTTGAGGAGAGTATTCACCAGAAATTTTGTTAAAAATATCCTCCGCTGGTTTTGCTGCATTTTGAATTTTTCTTCTGGCGACTTCAGATTGTTTCGATGCGCCTATGTTGGTGTTGTCACTGTCCCGCAACTTATAATACCATTGGAGCCTTGTATCTCTCTCCTTGTTGTACGATTCTTCCAAAAACTTCTGTACTTGTGTATTGGCAGGATAACTCCGTGCCATTTTTCACTTTTAGTCTATGTTTTCACAAAAAGTAATAACTTGAATAGAATATCCTCACTGTGCCAACTTACGGGACACCACTGTTCGAGCGTTTGACATTCCTATAGCAACACACCGTCACGATCTCGCGATAATTTACGTGATTAAAATTAACAACAAAGATGGCGCCCAACTGTCCTGAAGAAATTGATGTGTTTTCCATTCCTCATTCTAGAATGAAGGAATTAGTTCAAAAATATTTAATAATGGTAAAGAGATAAATAAATGTGTTCTTTATATATGGAGAATATCATTAATAGTTGTCCTACTTCATACGCGACACATTTGTCTAATTTGATGGGTTTCAGTGATTCAGTCAGGACGGGTCTGTACTTTCACCGATCGATGTTTTAGTTTAAACATATTTTATTAATTAATTCAATATAACATTACAATATTCAGCTATATACATTACATGATAAGAAGAAATTAATAGGATTGGGAAACAAGTTACAAGAACTTATATTAATCCCTATCCGTTTTCAACGATATGGCTGAAATCGCGTCTTTTTCTTTTATCTGTTGAAGAATACTTTTGTCTCTTGATGAATTATTAATCAATAAAGCATTATTTTCGCATAACGAACCTTGATTAACGAAGTTAGACCGTTTAAACATGATTAAATTAAAAAAAATTTTTGTCGTTGTTTTCAACAAATGTCAAAATCAAATCAAAAAGTTTTATTTAAAGTCGGTACATTTTATAACAATACAACATAAGCTCTCAAGAGCTTTTCAAACCGACATGCATAATAAATTACATAAATTAAATACAGCACAATAAAACATGTCATGCAATACAAAATTAATACATGTCGGAAATCGTTGGTTTTAACGTTGCGGAAGTCAGATTTGTCTTCTTTCAATAAATGCATCCCTCTTTCCAGAGTATTGTCGCACTGAAAACTATATACATGTGGTCAGGTCAGCAACTTTCCAGAAATGTAGAAGTGGAAGTTATGGAAGGCTGGTGTTTGTCAGGCTATGACGGAAGATGTCAATGGAGCCTGGGCTGACTAGGGTCTGTGGTAGGTTGTTCCAGAGTCTGATGGTGCTAGGGAAGAAGGAGTATTGATATGCTAGCACTCTGGTTGAAGGTTGTAGGTATCGGATGTTGTGTCCTCTGGTACCTGATCTGGATGGAATGAGATAGGTAATAGATGATATTTCGATGAGATGGTAGGTAATGCGGTACATCATGATGCGTTTGGCTAGTTGGTGCAGTGTTGTAGGGTGGGCCAGTTGAGGTCTTGTAGTAGTGTTGTAACACTGGCTCGAGGGTCGTAGTTGTTGGTGACGAATCTGGCAGCTCTGTGTTGGATACTCTCTACTTTATTGATGTTGGCCTGAGTATGTGGATCCCACACAGTAGAGGCATATTCAAGTGATTGTTGTACGAATGTGTTGTAGGCCTGTGTCTTAGCTCTCTGTGGGCAGTTTCGGATGTTGCGTCGAAGGAAGGCTAGGGTGGAATTTGCCTTCTTCGTGATGTTGTTTACGTGATTGTTCCACGAGAGATTTTTGGAGATGGTAAGGCTGAGTCACACTTGTCAGGATTAAATGACATCTGCCAGGTACTTTCCCAGTTTTGCAGAGCATCAATGTCCTGGAGCTTGGTGGCATCAGCTTCAGTTTTGATGGGCCTATATAGGAGGCAGTCGTCCGCAAATAGTCTCGCTCTCGATGTGACACAAGGTGGCATGTCGTTTATGTAAACGAGAAAAAGCAGGGGACCAAGGACAGTGCCTTGGGGGATGCCAGAAGTCACTTTACATTGTGCAGAGTGTTTACCTTTGAGGACTACATTTGTACTTCCTGGGAGCGACCGGAGAGAAAGTCTGCAATCCACGACAGAGTATTACTTCTCACTCCAGAGTGGTGGAGTTTCAGGAGAAGACGTCGGTGGGGAACTTTATCGAAGGCCTTTGAGAAGTCCAGAAGTACGGCATCTATCTGTTGGCTCTTATCAAGGTCGACTGAAAGGTCTTGTACAGTGAAAATCAGCTGGCTTTCAGTAGAACGTTTTTTTCAGAATCCATGTTGTAAGTCTGAGAGGAGATTGTGATGTTCAAGATGGGTGATGATAGTTGAGTGATTCGTCATTGGTTAAAATTTGGTTTGATAAAAAACATCCCTCGAAATGTTTGTCTTCGTGTCTGAACTTTCTAATGATTGGTAGAAGTGTTGCAGCGTCTCTCTTCTCTACAATTTCCAGGTAGGTGATTGCAGGCTTGTACGATGTGTCGGCTAGTCCGAATACCCATAGCTCTTTCTGTGGTCGCCTGTCCCGGTTGTATTTGGACTTATATTTGAAGAGACTCGCATCGATCTGTACCACTACATCTTGGCCACCTAGTTGTATGGGTGTGTTGAGTAACTTAGTGGTGCAGACATCACAGAGGTACTGGTACATCTGGATCACTGTCTTCTCTCCAATCTCTACCTGCTTTACAGTTGTACTGACTTTGGTCTGGTGACTCCATAAGTAGATGATATACAACCATTTCCCTAGTGGAACTCTGGATTTCTCGAAGAAGGACCCAGTTCGCATAGTTCTGTACGTGTGTCTTTTAGGGCATCTTTGGTTGGTGCATCGCCAGCCAAACCCTTCTGACGTGGAACTGAGTGGTCTGGTTACCATTTCCATTGGTTTGGTGCAGGTTAAACAGTTGCATGCCAATGTTTTCATTATTAGCCGGAAGTCTTCTATTGCGTTATTTTTTCCGGCTATTTTATTTCCGACAAAAATAGATCTGTACTTTTCCGGGACCAGTTGTGCATGTTTTGGTATTTTCTTTATTCTGGTTCCGTATTTGATAGTATGTGCTTTAGTCCATTTTTCAGATTTGAAACGGGAAACCAGTCATTACTCGATCTAAGTCATTTCCGCGATTTTAACCCTGGTGAGTTTTCTGTGTTAAATGCGTACAATTATTTGACACCGCAGAATAACATGACATCGACGAACGGTTGAAATATCAACATTAATATGTCTAAAAGGACGATACTGGACTTCTTCCAGTCAGGCCCAAAGGCTAAGCAGTCTAGAGGTTTGTATTTCATAAATTTATGAAGTAAATAAATAAAATAATGGTGCTCAACTGGTGACTATCAATGTAAATTTTGCAAACATGTACAGTTCCCAACTACCTGAAATTCAGGTCAAATGAAAATAGACATGAAAACATGTTTGTAAATGTGTTACCAATCAATCAAACTGTAAATTCAATGTAAGCTTAGCTATTTCAATACCCCAGTTCTCAAAGCCACTCAAGTGCACAAATATCTATAAAATAAACAATCCACTATTCAAATTTAAGCACAGAAAAAAATGTCAAGGTGGAACATTTATGTAAATCTGTTTTCCCACAGTTTATTTAAATTTTCTTTTGTACATGACTAGGAGCCATCTTCAACATGTTGTCGAGATAGTGTATGATATTATACTTATGCTTGAAGGTTGCATTGCAACATAAAAGATGAAGAGCAGCAATCAAAGTGCTTGTATGCTTCATGTTTATGTGTGATTTTGTCAATTGCACATTTACCCCATATCACTTTACAGGTTATTATTTTTTACTATAAATTAATATTGGCAGCTTTTGAAAGGTACCTTTTTATGTTGTAGAACAAACAGAAAAGACAACAGATATGAATCAAAATATTGTATATGTATTATTATTTGGGAGTTTTAATGATTCTCTAAGTCCTTTTCAAACCAATGTTGCTTGCAGATAAACTTTATCCGAAAAGCAATATTTCTATACATAAAAAAACCATTACAATTTCCAATATGAACAGTCAGCTTTCTTAGTGAAACAGAAATATCTGTTAGTTCCCTGTTTTACTATCATTTATTTGCTATAACTTTTAAGACGAATTTTCAAAATTTCGAGTTGTTGAACTTAGCCAATTTTTGTGAAAAATCGTGACATACGCCATTACGGTACATGGTTTGTGCAGCTATTGCTAACATCTCCTAGTTTTCAACACAGATCTTTCAAACTTTGCAGAATGTTTATACATATAATGAAGATTTGCATATCACAGAATGACACTCGACAAGAGATATGATATGTCGGTCCAACAGGAAGCGTGGGGTATGCATGTACTATCAGTTATGTGCTATATACGATCTTTTGTGGTGACAGTTTGACGAACCATGGGGACCTATTGCTGGATGAAGAATACTAGAGTTTCCAGTATTGTGTGCTTTACAATACTAGTATTACCAGTATTGTTGGATGAAGAATACTGGAGCTTCTGGTATTGTGTATAGATCAATGATTCTGGTATTCCAGTATTGTAAATGCACGATACTGGTACATCCAGTATTGTATATACATGTATACGATACTGGATTTCCGGTATTGTAACATTACAATACTGGTATTTCTAGTATTGTACAGTGTAACAATACTGGTAATACCAGTATTGTAAATATTACAATACTGGTATTACCGGTATTGCGGTCGGCTGCTTCATATTATCCCTTGTTTGTGAGATTGAGAGCACCTGTGGTCGAATATGCCTATGTACCGTGACAAAGGATTAATGAATATTTTGTCTACCAATGTTCAAAATTGTTGAATTTTCAACTCCTAATCTCGCCACAAGGATTTGCTCTTCTTTTAGTTTACAGCAAAACCTCAAAACTGTAGATTACTTGCTGATTAGTCCTACAGTATAAGATTCCCTATGTTTCCAATCGTTTACTTTTAACGTTTTTTTTTAAGTTAAAAGTAAACGATTAGAAACAGAGTCTTGTATTGTAGGACTGGCTAATCTTGTTGATATCATATCAGACAGGAACAAACTACAGACATTGAGTCTTAAAGGAATAATAATGGAACCTCATGTCAATTTTTGAGTGGACATCTCTTTAGTGGCCTTCTGGTCCAACACACCGTTCAACATCTCATTTACAGCAGTGATGCTTTAATGCTGCGATCAGGTCGATCAACAGATTTTTATCATATAAAACAGTGTAAACCAGTTCCAAAACGTAAATTCTGGAACGGCATTGGAAATTTCCGGTCATGATTTCCAGGTAATCAAAATTTAAAAGAATGACGTCGCTGAATAATCCCAAAAATATTTTCAGTCGCAGTGTTTTCTAACATTCGGTCTGGTGCAGGAAACAAGCAAATTTTGATTTTTTCCTAATATATTGTTGAAATTTACTGAAATGACTGACACAAATCAAGCATTCAATCAATCAATCAAAACATAGTATATTTGTTTAGGTTTTTATGAGATTATATGAACTTTTACAAATCCAATATAAGATAAGATGTATTTAACTAAACTTTCAATCAATAAAAAAATTTTTCTTCAGGTTTCAGAAATTAACTTTGCAGATACATCACATTTAACTAATCTGCTGGAGAACCTGGTCAACACGTTCAAAGAATTTAAAGCTCATGAACACATTGAAAACAAGTACATCATGAAGAAGTTGAAAGAAAAACTAAAAACATTGTCAATTAGAAGCACTGCTCTTTGTAACTGCCACTCTGACAACAGACTGACAGACATGTTGGAACTGGTACAGGATGGCTACAAGTGTACACAGAAAACAGAAATAGATCGTAACAACTTTGGAAGAAAACTTAGAAAGGCTTTGGAAGAATTTACAGAAAAGTTTATTCCTCATATGGAAGAGGAAGAAGAGGTAGGTATATGGTTGGTTGGTTTATGGTGTTTAATGCCACTTTCATCAATATTTCAGTTATATTGTTGTGGTCACTTTTATTGGAGAAAACCACTAACCTGTCGCAGGTCACTGACAAACTTTATCACATAATGTTATCGAGTACACCTCTCCATGAACTCCCAGCATTAGTGGTGATAGGCACTGATTGCACAGGTAGTTGTAAATCCAACTACCATAATATCGCCACCACGATGACCCCATTGCACAGGTAGTTGTAAATCCAACTACCATAATATCGCCACCACGATGACCCCTAGGTAGGTATATGTACCATATAAACAGTTACAAACATTATATAGATAAAACTTTAATAGAAACTATTTTGATTTAAGATTAAGAATGCTACATTTTTATGGAAATCAGAATATTGTTTTGAACATAGAAGGTTATTGATTTAAAAAAATATATGAGTATATGAAGTAAGGACGGCTGATAAGACACTTTATTTCAAGTGTGATTGCTCATTTCAGGTTTTCCAACCAATGTTAATCAAGTATTTTACCTTTGATGAGCTCAGGGAGATCAAATGTAAAGTTTTGGAAAAGCATTTTTGTCGCAGTGATAAATGTGTCAAAGCAAAGTTACGGGAAAAGGCTGAATTTGCTTTAAGTGAGTAAAACATAAGATTAATACATCAGATTTTCAATGTTAAAGTCAAATGGCATGGATTTGTTTTTGAAAATCAAGATTTACTTTGATTCTGTCTTTGTGAGACCATATGGTATATAAGCACGTCAATAACCTCCAAACATAAGATTGTATCTTTTATATACAATATACAAAATGATGAGATATGGAAATCAATAATAGATCAAATGAAAAATTGTGTCCATATTTGGAAAAGTAGAAACTTAACATACACAGGTAAAACTTTAATTGTGAAAAATCTCTTGATCTCTTTGTGTGGTTACGAAATTGAAATGTGGGGAATACCGGAAAAATATGTAAAAGAAACAACAATTTTGGTATGGGGATTTATCTGGGGAGGGGGCATTAACCAAATAGATAGGAAAGTTTGCTGCTTGGGAGTGGGAAAGGGAGACATGGGTATAATTAACATACAAAAATTTATTGACAGCAAAAGAATTAAGCTGCTATACCGAATTTTACATGAACCATTAGAAAGTTGGAATGCAATTGGTAAGTCTTGGCTTCCGTAAGTTGGACATCAAGTTGAATGGAAAATATTTTGTATGCAAGTGCTCTAATGTATCAACTCTAAATTTTAATATATTACCAAATTTTTACAAAATATGTATCCAATCATGGTCAAAATTACAGGAACTTATTCAATTGTGTAATAATGACATTGATTACATTCTAAAAACCAGAATATTTTGTAACTCTTCAATAACTTTTCAAAACAAGCCAATAGTGTTTACCTCATTTACGAACTATAGACGATATTTGGGATTCAAATAATAAAAATTTAAAAAGTTGTAATGATATATACAATTTATTAATCGATAGGAAAAACTGTATTTCAGAGTTTTCTAAGATAAAAAAAAGCAATCCCCGAAAAGTTCATGAAAGTATTAAAAAGTGAAACTGAAATAGTACCAGAACGTAGAGTTACCTTTAATATCAACGATAACACGGCTGGTAATCGGCACAAGCAGAACAGTCGGTTCTGCAAAGAAATTCGTGAGGATAACTTCCGGTTTTGGTGGAGGAGAGTTCACAAAGACCCTTCGCAAGGTATGTACATGTCAAAATTGAAATTTGCTTTTTTTACTGCTCGAATATTGCAAAATCAGAGAATGCTATGCTGTGGCGAATGCTTTCACGATAAGAAACATGTATAGTTTATTGTTGTATATGAACTGTAACTCTCGCAAAATCAATCGTTCCACGAAAAACATGACGAAAATTGTGACACTCTTACATTTCTAAGTTGTTCTTGACAAAGATGCAAGTTAAATTTTCAATATGTTTTCATCGTGGGAGTCTAAATGTAAACGGGGATAAATTCCGATTCGTCAGAAGTAAATTGAAGTCTAGATAAATCTACAAACTGTCAATTTCCTCGTTTTCCTGCTTGAGGAGATCGGTTCTGATAGAGCACATTGCAAATGCATGAGCAGATTTGCTAGTTTTGTTAATAGTTTTCTGCAAAATTGATAAATTGACACTTTTAAACATAAAACTGATAAATACTCTAATCAATTTTGTAAAGAGTCAATGTCAGTCCCCTTTTCCTCTTTCCCTTGAATCCTGGCATCTCCTGAAAGTGGACAGAGAATAGTTTATTTTGATTAGAGTATTTATCAGTTTTATGTTTAAAAGTGTCAATTTATCAATTTTGCAGAAAACAATTAACAAAACTAGCAAATCTCCTCATGCATTCGCAATGTGCTCTTTCAGAACCGATCTCCTCAAGCAGGAAAACGAGAAAATTGACAGTTTGTAGATTTATCTAGACTTCAATTTACTTCTGACGAATCGGAATTTATCCCTGATTACATTTAGACTCCCACGATGAAAAAATATTGAAAATTTAACTTGCATTTTTGTCAAGAACAACTTAGAAATGTAAGAGTGTCACAATTTTCGTCATGTTTTTCGTGGGACGATTGATTTTGCGAGAGTTACAGTTCATATACAACAATAAACTATACATGTTTCTAATCGTGAAAGCACTCGCCACAGCATAGCATTCTCTGATTTTGCAATATTCAAGCAGTAGAAAAGCTAATTTCAATTTTTGACATGTACATACCTTGCGAAGCATCTTCGTGAACTCTCCTCCACCAAAACCGGAAGTTATCCTCACAAATTTCTTTGCAGAACCGACTGTTCTGCTTGTGCCGATTACCAGCCGTGGATAAGCTACAATTTTTAAATACAAATGCATCACCTGATAAATTGAAAATAAAAATTAATCCAGAGAATCTTTAAACAAATTATAAAACAATAATGTCAGATTAAATGGGAAGAACAGTATAGGGGGTAATATTGATTGGACACAAATTTGGACAAAATTAAAGAAAATCAAAGTTACTAATAAGGTCAAAGAATTTCAATGGAAATGTCTCCATAATATAATTTATACAGAACATAGATCATTGAAAAAAATGAATTTGTCAAATGGAAAATGCCATCTCTGCCAAATAAGAGACAACGATGAAATGATGCAGCATCTATTTTTAGCTCACCTTGCCAAAGGCAATGTGAGCTTTTTCCATCACTTGGCATCCGTCGTCTGTCATCTGTTAACTTTTCACATTTTAATCTTCTCCTCTGAAACCCCTCAGCCAAATGAACTGAAACTTGGTATGAAGCATCTATGGAAGGTTCTCTATAAAGATTGCTCATTTTGTCCCGATCCATTAACAAACATGGCTGCCACATCCATTCTTGTTTCTGATTGGCCGATTTTTTAAAATGTTCTTCCCTGAAACTGCTTAGTCAAAGGCAATGTGAGCTTTTTCCATCACTTGGCATCCGTCGTCTGTCGTCTGAAACTTGGTATGAAGCATCTATGGAAGGTCCTCTATAAAGATTGCTCATTTCGTCCCGATCTGTTAACAAGCATGGCCGCCACAGGCCATTCTTGTTTCTGATTGGTTGATTTAAAAAAAATATTCTCCTCTTAAACCGCTAGGCCAAATGAATCAAAACTTGGTAGGAAGCATCTAGTTCCGATCCGTAAACAAACATGGCCACCACAGGCCATTCTTGTTTCTAATTAGTTGATTTCTAAAAAAAATCTTCTCCTCTGAAACCACTATCCCAAATGAACTGAAATTTGGTAGAAAGCATCTATGGAAGGTCCTCTATAAAGAATGCTCATTTTTTTCCCGATTCATTAACAAACATGGCTGCCACAGGCCATTCTTGTTTCTGATTGGTTAATTTCTAAAAATCTTCTCCTCTGAAACCACTTTACCAAATGAACTGAAACTTGGTAGAAAGCAACTATGGAAGGTTTTCTATAGAGTTTGATCTTTTCGTCCCGATTCATTGGCAAACATGGCCACCACAGGCAATTCTTGTTTCTGATTGGTTGATTTTTTTAAAATCTTCTCCTCTTAAACCGCTAGTCCAAATGAATCAAAACTTGGTAGGAAGCATCTATGGAAGTTCCTCTATAAAGAGTGCTCATTTAGTTCCGATCCGTTAACAAACATGGCCACCACATGCCATTCTTGTTTCTGATTGGTTGATTTCTAAAAAATCTTCTCCTCTGAAACCACTATCCCAAATGAACTGAAATTTGGTAGAAAGCATCTATGGAAGGTTCTCTATAAAGATTGTTCATTTCGTCTCGATTCGTTTACAAACATGGCTGCCACAGGCAATTCTTGTTTCTGATTGGTCGAAATTTCTAAAAATCTTCTTCCCTGAAACTGCTTAGCCAATTGAACCAAAACTTGGTAGGAAGCATCTATGGAAGATCCTCTATAAAGATTGCTCATTTCGTCCTGATCTGTTAACAAACATGGCCATCACAGGCAACTCTTGTTTCTGATTGGTTGATTTCTAAAAAATCTTCTCCTCTGAAACCACTTTACCAAATGAACTGAAACTTGGTAGAAAGCAACTATGGAAGGTTCTCTATAAAGTTTGATCATTTCATCCTGATTCATTAGCAAACATGGCCGCCACAGGCAATTCTTGTTTCTGATTGGTCGATTTTTTTAAATCTTCTTCCCTGAAACTTCTTGGACAATTGAACCGAATCTTGGTAGGAAGCATCTATGGAAGGTCCTCTATAAAGATTGCTAATTTCATCCCGATCTGTTAACATTCATGGCTGTCACAGGCAATTCTTGTTTCTGGTTGGTTGATTTCTAAAAATCTTCTTTTCTGAAACTGCTTAGCCAAATGAACTGAAACTTGGTGGGAAGCACCTATGGAAGGTTCTGTATTAAGTTTCCTCAAAGCAGAATGAAAGGTGAGTGACACAGGTTCAGTGGGCAGCCCACTGAGCCTCTAGTTTAAATGTCCTGTGAAAATAGAAATAGAAGCAATATTTAACAGATATGGATTAACAGCTAATATATAAATCAATGAATCAAATATTATGTTGGGACTATATGGGGGTGAGAATTTAGACGTCATTTTTAATATACATTTTGTAATAATATTTATCTCAATGTGGGAAATTTGGAAAATACGTAATAAGGAGAAATATTACCAATCCCGAATTGGAGATCAAACAATTTTCAATACTTGGAAAAATAATAAAAAAATAATAATTTACAATGCATATTACAAACTTCCCATATTAATGAAATTGATCAAAACAAATTGGAGCTTATTCGGAATAACATATAATTATATATTATTTATTAACATAAAGCTAATGCATGGTAATAATTGTATCTTCTAATTGTGTATATTATGATGAAATGTAAAAACAAGAGAATATAAAGGATGTTACCCCTGGATAAGTGAGATTGATGTAAAACAGGGACCCCTAATGTGCAACCCTGGGCCATTAAGGTTATTGTAAACAGGAGATTTTTTAATAAACTGTTTTATTATGTAAAAAAAACAAAAAACAGATTGTACCTTTTCATAATCAGTCCATATTTGTTGAAATTGATTGTTTCTTATTGTTTAATGGCCAACATGATACAAACCATAACAGCTTATTTTCCAAGTAGCTGCAGAACTCTAGTTGTTAACAATATTATTTCTTTACCGTAGAGCTACATATTTGTAAACTTGGGGAATTCCTGACTCCAACTGAGGTTGGGCTTTTGAGGTAAATGCATTCATCAATTAGGTAAATTGTCACTGTTCGGTTTGTTAAATATTTTCTACAATCTTCCATAGTTAACATCTTGGCATATTTATGTATACGTAAATGGGATAAATTCTACAGTAAAAAAAAATGTTAAGAGCTAAGGCTCTGCAGCTACAAGGAGAGCATGCCAATTTCGTAAAAAATCTGAGAGATTTCATCATGTAATCAAACAGGCTTTGCTAACAAATTTGCATAAGAAGAGTTTTTATATATAAAAAAAATAAATGCTTTACCTGGCTTGATTTCTTCACAATTTCTTACAACAAATTTACAAAAAAAATTTATTTTGTTATTCACACAAAAGCAGTACTCTATATAGGGTATCAATGTCAAATATGATATTACAACCCCAAAAAAATTTCAAAGGATATAAATGACAGAACACATCAGTCAAGTATACCTGAAAATTACAAAATTTGTATATTAGATACGATGATGAGAAATTCAGATCATAATTCACGACTAGGAAAAAAACACAACACAAATAAACACTGCACAGACTGATAGAATGATGATTTATTTGAAAATAGTATGTTGTTAAAATGCTCAACATTTTAGGTTGTTGTTAAAATGCTCAACATTTTAGGTTGCCATGAATATTTTTTTAGGTGATTCATCTGATGAAGAATGTTCAGAAAAACTTGAGTTAACTAAAGACAATCAGACTACAGACAGGATTGTGATTGACAGAGTGCCTGATGAAGTAACAATTAAAATATTTACTTATTTAAACCCCCAGGAATTAGGAAGATGTGCCCAGGTCTCTCAACACTGGAACCGCCTTGCTTTAGATGGAAGTCTATGGAGAAACTTCCTACCAGTGCAGTGGTCGAAAGGTGCAATAAAACAAATAAGATTCTTTACATTTTATGAAATCATATATACATGTACAGTGTTCTTACAGGGATCATTTATGGTAGTTAGATTTACATCAATCTATGCAGTCAGTACCTAACACCACATAAGTTGTGACTTTGATCCATGTCTGTGGCAAAGTGTGCTAGATTGTCAGTGACTTGTAGCAGGTTGATGTCTTCAGTTTCCACATCAATCATTCTGACCTCTCAGATATTGTTGAATAGTCATAAAAAAGAATAGAGAAAACAATTTGTTTGCTTTCTACCATTATCATTTGTTTTCATTCATTGTAGAAATACATTCATACACCATAACTCTCCAATACATTCATACACCATAACTCTCCAATACATTCATACACCATAACTCTCCAAAGTTCACACTTCTAAATTTGACAATTTAACTACCTTGAGTGGATAAAGTTTATGATACACATGTGACAATATAGTGATCTGTATGTAAATGATATTCTCTCTCTATTAGACTTATTTAAGTACAGCTTTCAGTGAATCTTTATGATTTTGTTAATAAATGTTGTTGTTGTTTTTTTATCTCCAGGAGACTGGAGTTTTGTGTCATCTATACATGTTGAAGAAGAAGAGAAATTGTTACAGAATGAGAATTCATGGGGTGAAATTATTATTGATGAAGATGCTGACGTTGATGAATCTGGAGAAAATGATGATATTGAACTGGTTCATCAGGTACACTCAATAAACCGAAGGGACAATCAAAAATGAACAATCCAGAGAAACTGGCAACATAGGGCACACAATATGAAGAAAAACACAACACAATATGTGTTGGATACCACTATGCACAAACAAACACAAACAATGTAAATAAGACATCAGCCCTCCTACAAACAACTGGAGGCAAAGACGAACTGAACATCATTTTTAATGGGGGAAATCGTAACAGACATCACAACATGGAACTCAAAACGTAAAAGACACATAATAGCACTACACAACAAATGACCAGAAGTATTTTTATGCCCCGCGACGAAGAGTCGGGGGGGGGGGGGGGGATATTAATTTACCCCTGTCTGTTTGTCCGTCCGGATATAGATACATGGTTTGTTCGGCTATCTCCTCCTACAGTTTTGGAGCTACAGCTTTAATATTTTGTAGGATGTTTATACACATAATGGAGGTGTGCATGTCCACAGGATTTTGATTTTCTTGAAATATTCTCAAAATGACAGGTAGTTGGACTTAGTCATTTTTTTCGTACTAGCTGCATAAAGGGAACATGGTTTGTCCGGCAAACTCCTCCTACAGTTTTAGAACTACAGCTTTAATATTTTGCAGGATGTTTATACACATAATGGAGGTGTGCATGTCCACAGGATTTTGATTTTCATCAAATATTTGATAATGACAGGTAGTTAGACTTAGTCATTTTGTTTGTCCGTCCGGATATAGATACATGGTTTGTCCGGCTATCTCCTCCTACAGTTTTGGAGCTACAGCTTTAATATTTTGTATGATGTTTATACACATAATGGAGGTGTACATGTCCAGGCCTCTACATTAACATATTTTTCAACTTGTCCCTTCGAACAACTAACTAGAAAAAGTACTTGTCCGACTCAATCTTTTAGTTGTCCGAAAAAATTAATAAAAATTACAAAAACTAGAGAATAATTATCCAGGGCTCCCACTACTTTCAAATTAGAGGGAGAAGTGACTTCTCTTGCAGAGAGCTCACAGGGAGAAGTGGGAGACAACAGAGAGAAGTGAGGAGACTTCTGGGAGAAGTCAATTGCAATTAATCGAAACATTGTTTCGCAACCCCTCTGACGTTACCCTGCCCAAATTTAGTAAATAGTTAAAGCTGCCTGAACTGATTTGTTCTGGGTTTTTTTTATTCATAACTACCTTAAGGACATATATTCAATGTCACATTTTTTTTTCTGTCTACCTTGATTGGGGTCTTGCATACCAGTGATTTATATATGTATCCCCCCCCCCCCCCCTCTTTTCCTTTTGAAATATTACTATGTTGTGATCCAATACCACACAAATTGTAATAACTCATATTTGTGTTATATAAATCCTTGTTTCTGGTAAAAAAAAAATATACCTAGATACTATATATACCAGTATCTAGGTAAAAAAAAAATTACCAGAAATAAGTGCCTGTGATATAAATAAAGCAAAATATTTTATTTAAACTCACAGAGAAATAAAAATTTTAGTGGATCTTTTCAACCAGATCAGGAAAAAGCTTGTAATATTTGTCCATTTCAAAGGTTTCAATATTTCCCAAAAGCCTAAATCAAGTCCTCTATCGCATTTTGCACAAAAGACAATTTTAAATTTGGCACCAAATTGATATCCGATAATTTTTACGTGTCCGTTCCGGAGTGATTCTTGTTCTTATATTTTAAATATTGATATTTCCGTTCATTAAAGCGTTTCTGAGATTGCGACTAATTTTGTCAATGTCCTTGAACTTCATCAAAGCATGGAGGAATGATAAATGATACAATAAAAGAGTTTTGATCTGGTGTTTCACTTTAGTTTTAATCAAAATAAATTATGGACAAATTGGAGATCAAGCAGGGTACTTTTATACAACAAACCCAGTATTTTATACCAGTGGAAATATATTTGTGCGTCGTACCGGCACATTTGGTAATCTCTGATATTTTCACTTGTCCCGTCGGACAACCGTAATACAAGATCTACTTGTCCGACGTCAGTTTTCACTGGTATCGGACAAACGTTAATGTCGAGGCCTGATGTCCACAGGATTTTGATTATCATCAAATATTTGATAATGACAGGTAGTTGGACTTAGTCATTTTTTATGCCCCCGCGACTAAGCTGATTCTAGATAGAATTATACCCATTTCACCACAGGTAATACCTTTATATTTACATATCAGGAATGAAAAATTAAAGGTACTATCTGTATACAAGTTGAGTATGATAGAACATCATACATAGTGTTAAAGAACTTTTGACTTGTTTATATTTTCTTATGGTCATTTGTGTCTTACAGGCACACTTCATTTTTTTTAAATCACTCCTAACAAAACAACTTTGTCCATAATTATCAAGTGCGGGGGCATACTTCTTTTCTAGTTATTATTGATTTACTGGTTATTTCAGATATTTTACAACACTTAAATATAAACACTACAAAGGGAAGCCGACACCCATTGTTTAAAGTTTGATGAGTTTTCTTCAATTGAGTCAGAAACTTAATGTTTCACAGTTGCAAATATTTACTGACAAGAATTGTAGAAAAATGTCTGTGGTGTTGAAACAACTCCTTCCGGAGGACCTGAGTTCACCCTCTGTTTTTATTGTGGTTCGTGTTACTCAATTTTTAGTTTTATGTGTATGTTTTGTAGATCGTTTTTTGTCCTTTTTCTTTTGGCCATTGTGTTGTCTGTCCTTCGATTTATGGATTCTGATTACCCCTTTGGTATCTTCAAACTCTTTTTTTCTTCAGTAGTAAGTAATAAATAAAATAAAGGCAAACATTTTTGAACTGCTGTCACCACATTTGTTTATGCAACAATTGCTCCATTTTTGGTGTGTCACTTTTGTAGCAGAACTGACTTATTGGTTTCATCTTTTCTAGTCATCATACTGCAATTGATCTGCAATTCTTCTTGCCATACTTGAAAGAAATCAACTAAGCTTTACCATAAAAAAAGGCATAAAAAAAGGACTCAGTTTCCCCACTGTGCCACTGGTATACCCTTACAAAAGATGCCTGACTAATGGAGAATGCCATGCTCTTTACAAGTTTGTTATGAGTAGTTGTTGCTGTCTGTCTGTTGGGTGCAATGGTTTCCTTGCAATAACTTTAGTTGTAGTGTAAAGATTCTTATGACTCGTTAACACAAAGACCCTTGACCTAGAATAAAGACTGGAATTGACTTAGGGTATTGTAGCCTCACTCATTTTTAAGCAAGAGGCCTCAATGTGTGAAAGATGGATGTTTCTGCAATTTCGAGCATAACATTTCAACGATAGTATGTTTATTGAGGATTTGTCAAGTTGACATCAGTATTACATCCCATAGTTTTACACACAGAAATTAACAATATATTTGTTTCCCTACTGTTGCTTGATATTAGATATTATTGTGTATGAAGGTCAAAGGGAAAAGTTACAAATCATTGATAACTTGTAATTTTTAAATTCCTCCCTTTTTGGTCCTTTTAATGTAAAAAAATGGAGAATTTTCCAATTTTTTTTTTTTTTTTTTTTTTTTTTAATTGATCCAATTTCAATGCATTATTTTGTAAAATGATCTTCTGAATGGGTTATTGATGGGTCATGATAAAAATTTAGACCTTTTATTTTTGAGAGAGGCCCAAAGTTTAAACTTTTGCATAATTAGAAGGTATACATTTTAGAAGGTACCGTATATATATTTATCCAATTTTGATGTATTTTTTTCCTTGAATTGATTGTGCTGAGAACTTCCAGTAGTTTATCTCCATTACACAGTTACAATAGTGTCTTAAATGATGAAAATTTTAAAGCAGAATAACTAATTAACTATTGAGTTGTTTTCATTTTACAGATTAAAAAGGAGGCTGACATGTTGACTTGTATGATGAAGTATTTACTACCAAGAATTGGACTTGATATTAAAACAATCAACCTTGCATACAGTAAAGGTCTAGTGAATGGTTTGGTAGGTACATGTAGTTAATTTTACTCTGCATTGGTGGTGTAATGGTTAGCGTGCTCGCCTTGAGTACGGTAGATCATGGGATTGAGCCCGGTCAGGTCAAATCACAGACTATAAAATTGGTATTTGTTGCATCTCCACTAAGCAGCATTAAGGAGTAAGAGTAAAGACTGGTTGGATGTGAATCAGGATAATGTGTTGGAGTGATGCGACATGTCTACCCGCGGACAGTTGTTTCAGTGGGCTAGCACTATGAAAAACCAACTAAGCGTGTTGGTCTAGAACAAAGCGGACCTCATCATCATCTCATTGAAAATTAGCTTGTTCTCGCCATGATATAGCTGAAAAATTGCTGAGTTGGGGTTAAACAACAATCACTCACTCACTCGCTAACTCTGCAATCGTTTAATTTTGAGTGCTGATAAAGGGATCAAATAAACTTCAATGTTATTTTAGTCATTGACCTTATAAAGATTTTTCTTTGACAAATTAGTGTATCATAAATCAGTCACAGTCATATTACCCTTACCAAGGACATAGTTACAATATTTCTAACATCTGTACGGTCCAATACATAGACATTTATTCCACATATTCCGACAATTATTTTGTGACACTGAAAGTAATTGAACGGTGAATGTTACACTAAATGTAGTCACTCTCAAAATATTGTAATACATTTGTTATTAGATTTTATTCAGCTCTTGTTATTTGCTTAAAATTTGTTTTTTTATTGAAATGATAGAAAAACTTATTACATACATAGTCTGTTGGTACAAGACTATTTATCATGTCTTGCCTGTTGTGTGAACTAACTGCAATACTCTTCACTATCATGACTCCTAGTGATACTGGTTCACACAACAGACTTCACCTGATACAAAGTCTTATACCAATACACTATGTATGTAATATTTATTGGCTTAGGAAACCAGTATCAAGAGAAAACAAGTGGCCTGCCATAATTCACTGGCAAACTTTATCACATAGAGATGTACTGGTTGTACCTCATCTCGGATGTAAATCAAGCTCACAACTTCAGTGGTCATGATGACCTCCTTATTTTAAAACTTCTAAACTTCTGTTAGATGAATAATTTGAAAGTAAATATTTTTCAGCTCTACAAGATCCTGTCCTTATGTCCCTTGGTAGAGAACTTGGATTTGACTCATACTAGAGTATCAGATCTGGGATTTAAAAGGTAGGGTTATGTCCCTTGGTAGAGCACTTGGATTTAACTCATACTAGAGTATCAGATCTGGGATTTAAAAGGTAGGGTTATGTCCCTTGGTAGAGCACTTGGATTTGACTCATACTAGAGTATCAGATCTGGGATTTAAAAGGTAGGGTTATGTCCCTTGGTAGAGCACTTGGATTTGACTCATACTAGAGTATCAGATCTGGGATTTAAAAGGTAGGGCTATGTCCGTTGGCAGAAAATTGACTAGACTCATACTAGAATATCAGATCTAGGATTTAAAAGGTAGGGTTATGTCCTTTTGTAGAGAATTTTGATTTGACTCATACTAGAGTATCGGATCTGGTATTTAAAAGGTAGGGTTATGTCCCTTGGTAGAGCACTTGGATTGACTCGTATTAGAGTATCAGATCTGGGATTTAAAAGGTAGGGTTATGTCCCTTGGCAGAAAATTGACTAGACTCATACTAGAATATCAGATCTAGGATTTAAAAGGTAGGGTTATGTCCCTTGGCAGAGAACTTTGACTTGACTCATACTAGAATCACAGTATGGGTACCTGTGCGACGCAACTGACGTGTTTACGTAAAGTTTGTGGGTACGTTACCGTTTCCGATCATCGACTGTCAAAACCGGAAGGGTTTAATGTAAGTTTATATGTGGTAGTAAACATTGCTAATGAAGACAAAAAATTACAGACACCCGCTGATATAATACCTCTATAAGACAGGAAAATTTAAAACATCATGTCTCGTTCCAATTTACATTTTTTGTATAAATATAATCTTATCATTTCCAATGACTGTGGGTATCTAAATGTGTAAAATGTGTTCGTATTACGTATTCCTAGCCCACAGTGTAACATTAAAATGCCCACAGTCATTGTAAATGATAAGATTATAATTATACAAAAAATGTAAATTGGAACGAGACATGACTTTGTGTGGTGATAATTGGTTGTACGAAGAAGCTTCTTTGAAAAAATCAGGGTCGTCATTGCTGAATTCAGCAAGAAAACCATGATGTCAATGTTTACGCAACATCAAAATCAAATTTAAGTGTAAAAAAAGGATATTTCCATTCAACAGATATGTTTTAAATTTTCCTGCCGTATAAAGGTATTATATCAGCGGGTGTCTGTAATTTTTTGTCTTCATTAGCAATGTTTACTCCCACATATAAACATAAAAACTTACATTGAACCTTTCCGGTTTTGACAGTCGATGATCGGAAACGGTAACGTGCCCACAAACTTTACGTAAACACGTCAGTTGCGCCGCACATGTACCCATACTGTGAGAATATTAGATCTAGAATTTAAAAGGTAGGGTTATGTCCCTTGGCAGAGAAATTTGACTTGATTCATACTAAAGTAATAATTTTTTGATTAGAATAACGAAAATTTGAAATATCTTTTAAACTGTAGATTTTAAAGTAGAAGTGTAAACGAGAGTTGTGTAGAGAATCAAGGGTGCTAATTTAATTTGGAAGTTTGCAGACTAGAAAGTGAACGTATTTGGCCCTGCTCATATAGAAAAATCGCATTTTAAAGTAGTTTTTTGGGTGTATATTTTGACAAAGTTTTATGAAATACGGAGGGAATAAGTCTATAAAAGAGAACAGCCTGCTGCCGTGGGTTTAAATCCCTGAGGGCAATAGACACTTGACGGTCACCCGAAAGATTCCATTGTTCTCCGTAGAGCCCATCACCATTTCCTACACACACTATCGAGTTCATTGATTTTTACCTGTAAAAATTGCTTGGACTAGGACATTTTTCATTATTTTTATTTTTTCACTAAATATATACCACTTCTGTCTTTAATAGTGAAAAAAATGAAGTCTTCATATATCATATAATATGAAGAATATATCATTGTCGTTTTGTTCGATTCCTAATGACATTTTTTATTTATATACATGTAAGAAACGGAACGAAAAATGAGTTTTGAGATTGTGCAACTTCCTAATTAAAAAATGCTCGTAAAATTAGTACATTTTTAAATTATAGAACCTCAGAGATAAATTGGAGGATTTATTTTTTTTGGGGGGGGGGGGGGGGGGGAGAGGGTAGATTGTGACATTGAGCACTGTCGTTTTTTTAGCTATTTTTTACCAAAACTTCAACTTGACATTGGTAAAAAAAAATACCTAAAAACTGCAAATATTATTGATGAATCATTGATACTTGCAAATGTTTTACGTAACCATTCTACTAAGCCAAGTTATATCTTTCAACTCTAACGTGAGCTAAAAGTTTGGAAATATATATTTAACCTATTCCACTTGGAAATGCTTATCCAAAACAGGAATCCGAAGTTTCGACCTTTGTGTTTGTTTGTTTTGACTTTTCATGAATATGTGGGCCGTATTGTGTTTGGTTTTCGGTTGGATTATAAACTGTGCCTGTTTATCTTTTTGTTATACCCCCACTCGCAGAGTGGTGGGTATACTGGAATACCCTTGTCCGTCCGTCCGTCCCTAAACCTTGTGTACGTAACTAGTCATTTGTCTTTTGTTGGATTTTATTCATATTTGGTATCTTGGTTGACCATGATCTGAGCATGCACATATTATACCGATTTCACGGATGGTTGATTTTTGTGAGAGTTATAGACCTTTTCATGTTTGTTTGACCATACGTCCGTCCGCACATCTTGTGTACGAAACTAGTCATTTGTCTTTTGTCACATTTTATTCATATTTGGTATCTTGGTTGGCCATGATTTGAGCATGCGCATATTATACCAATTTCACGGATGGTTGATTTTTGTGAGAGTTATAGCCCTTTTCATGTTTGTTTGACCATATGTCCGTTCGCACATCTTGTGTATGCAACTAGTCATTTGTCTTTCGTCACATTTTATTCATATTTGGTATCTTGATTGGCCATGATCTGAGCATGCGCATATTATATCGATTTCACGGATGGTTGATTTTTGCGAGAGTTATAGCCCTTTTCATGTTTGTTTGACCATATATCCGTTCGCACATCTTGTGTATGCAACTAGTCATTTGTCTTTCGTCACATTTTATTCATATTTGGTATCTTGATTGGCCATGATCTGAGCATGCACATATTATACCGATTTCACAGATGGTTGATTTTTGCGAAAGTTATAGCCCTTTTCATGTTTGTTTGACCATACGTCCGTTCGCACATCTTGTGTATGCAACTAGTCATTTGTCTTTTGTCGCATTTTATTCATATTTGGTATCTTGATTGGCCATGATCTGATCATGTGCATATTATACCGATTTCACGGATGGTTGATTTTTGCAAGAGTTATAGCCCTTTTGATGTTCCCTTATGAGCTGCTGCTATAAATTATTTCCTTGATTAGCTATGTATAATATTTATATCTAATAATCTGTAATACATCATTTTTCATCATTCCAAACGTATACTAGCCAACTGCCCTGGGAGGATACACATCTCTTGATTCCAACACTCTTTACACTCCTTTATGCCTCTCCACCACATTAAGTCCCACTATAATCTAATACTTTACTACACATCAACTTATGTAGAGCGAGTGGGGGTATCACAGCACAACAACGCGTGCAGTTTCAAGTTGTTTTGTGTATTATTTATGTGTTATAATCAATATAAGTTAAATAATTCATCTGACCCCAGACAGTTACAACTGTTCTTAAACCTTAATGAATTGGCAGACACATGTTTCAAATATTTTCGTCATTGGCTTTAACGTGACATTTATTCGATTTTTACATTTTTTCTCTGTCTCTTATACTTAATATGATTATACTTCAACCCGTGTCGTCATCCTAGTCATCATCACAAAAATCAATGATAATAGGTTCTATGACACTTCTCAGTATACAGTTTTCTTTGCAGTATTCTTTTTCAATTTTGACCACATGTTCTTCTGCTTTTGTCCACACATCTTTTGTAATTTTTCCGAAAGCGGCGTACATGAGTTCTTTAACATCTTTTAATCGGAAGGTGGTATTGTTTTTAGCCACGAAACCTTTGACTTGCGCCCATATTAATTCTATCGGGTTAAGTTCACAGTGTCTAATGGGGGTTCTTAATACTTCATGTCCATGTACATTAGCAATTTTATCTGTTTTATAAACTACTGGGGTCTTTTTTTGTTTTATTTTTTCATATAATACTTTTTTGGTATCAGTAGCAGAAAAAGGAATGTTGTGTTGTGTAAGATAGTTTTGGAGAACAGCTTTTTTCTGACTAAAATTTGGGCACACCGTAACTTCTGTTTTAACATTGTGATAACTTGCATTATCTAACACAACCAAGCTAGGATTTTTCAGGGCAGGCATCAATTGATTTTCAAACCACTCAAGAAAGATAACACTATTCATCTCCTGGTGATAGTCACCATCCTTTGATTTGGCCAGAAACACTAAATCGCAGCCGTCACTTCGCGTACCTGCATGCAAAACAATCAAACGTTTGCCTATACCCGAGGGTATTTTTGGGGCATCAGACCCATCATTCGGAAGCCACATATAATCTGCAGTGATTTTGGTTAACCCATGTTTCATCCATGTACACGATATCATACCCTGCTTCCCTAAAAGATTTCATCTTTCTCAGATAATTACACCTATCATTGATAATAGACACTTGATCGTACAGAACTCTTCGATTATCACCTATTTTTTTATAAGTATATCCAAGATCAATGAGAGTTAGAGTAAGTTTAGACTTTGATATTTTAATAGAATCTTTTATTTCCTTATGTATTATTGAGATGGTCGGAGCAATTTTCCGTGAATATAGACCGTGGATTGTTCTTTTAATAATGCAATGATCAAAGTCGTCCAAAATTTTAGCTCTTTCTTTGGGTCTATTTGACTTACAAGGCCTCTTAGTCTTACCATTCATAATATGGTGCACTGAAGTGTAAGACACACCCAAAGCTTTAGATGTCCTTTGATATACCCTATCAAATGAGACAATTGGCTTCTTCGTTGCCTTTTCCTTACTAAAAAAGGCAAACAACTTTTTTACAAACTTTTGGCATTCCGGAGATAAGTCAGACTTTTTACCCATTTTACAAAAAATTCAAAATATAACAATAATTTATGAGAGAAATGCTTGTCAGGTTCGTCTAAAGTACACGTGGCTGAGAGAAAGATTTTACAGGTAAGATACCTGACGTACGGATGGCTCTTCTATAAAGTACATCTACTCCCACCCAAAAAATGACAACAAAATAGGACCAAAATACAAAATTTCATCTGAGTGCAGCCTCAGCCAAAACAATAAGAAGCATTACTGTAACATTTTTAGTTAGCACTCCTAATTCTAAATAAAACTCTTGTTTATTTTGTTGTTTAAAAATCTAAAGTTTAAAAGATATTTGGATTTTTCGTTATTCTAATAAAAAAATTATTACTTCAGAATATTAGATCTAGGATTTAAAAGGTAGGGTTATGTCCCTTGATAGAAAACTTGGATTTAACTCATACTAGAATATCAGATCTAAGATTTAAAAGGTAGAGTTATGTCCCTTGGCAGAGAACTTTGACTTGACTCATACTAGAATATTAGATCTAGGATTCAAAAGATAGGGTTATGTCCCTTGGCAGAGAAAGTATTCTTGCCCAATACTAGAATATCAGATATAGGATTTAAAAGGTAGGGTTATGTCCCTTGGCTGTGGACATGGATTTGATTTATACTAGAATATCAGATCTAGGATTTAAAAGTTAGAGTTATGTCCCTTGGTTTTGAAATTGGACTTGATTTATACTAGAATATCAGATCTAGGATTTAAAAGGTAGTGTTCAGGGTGCAATTTAGCTTTGAATGTTTGGGAGATATGACTTCTCCCTCTTGGACAGAAAAATTATGAAGAAAATTATTTTATTATATCAATGTTGTTACAAAAATAAACAATCACTCACTCCTCAAAAGGCCTTTTTGATCTTGTTTGTACCAGTGAAGTTATCCTGCAACATGTCTTTGCAAAACTTTTTTGGTGTGACATTTTTTTCCCTCTTACAAAAATGTATGTAATGTAATCTGATAAACTAAATAATTTTTTTCAATGTTGTCTTATTTGTTTCTTTTAATTATATTATTTGATATATCACAGCTTTTACTCATCTTCAGATTGTTAATAAAACGTGATGTCAACATCGATTTCTTATTGAAACTTGACCTGACTGAAGTCCTTTAATTAACATGTCAATAAGAATTTATGGTTTATTATCAAATTCAGTAAGAGTTACTTCCCTTTGGTAAAAACTCTAAAACCACTTCATTTTGCTGAGAAATTACAGTTGTAAATTTTTGTGATTTTTTTGCAGGATATGCAAATTATATCTGCTCCTTTCTAGGGGAGATATATTGTTTTTGTCCTGTCTGTCTGTCCTTTTAACCACAAGAGAGGTTTAGATTCAAAATTGAATTGAATAGTAATAAATGCAAATTCATTGTAAATTATTTTGTTTTCAGTCTTGGTAAAAATGGATGTGGCAGTTTACTGAAGAAAATAGACTTGACAGGATGTCATAACATTACAGATGTTACATTAGAAAGGCTGTCAAAGGCTTTAAATTCTGTACCTGTTGTCAGACATTATGAGATTGAGGAAGAGAAAAATGAAATTGAGTCAAATGAAAAAGGGATGAAATCTAAGAATATGGATGATACATGTCATTCTACTTGTATGCAGGACCTTAACACAACTATGATTGATAATGTGTGCAATAAAACCTCAAATGTTCAGTCCATGAACGATATTGAAGATCATTTTCAGATGAATTCATTTAAGAAACCTATAAGCTTTGCAAACCAGTTTACTAATTATGCGAAGATTGTGGCCGACTGCAGCGGTGAAGACAATTGTGATGTTGATGAAATATCTCCCAAATTGACGTTTAACGATGGGGTGATTTTGTCAGCAAACAAGAACTCTACTAATTGTTGTAGTCAGACTAATGGTCAAGAATCTTCAGTGATGAAATGCTCAAAACATTATACAGAGATTGTCTTCTGTAAACATTTAGACGCTGATGAACAGAAGACAATTAAATCTAGTGGAATTGACTGTGAAAATATCTGTGATAAATTAAACTGTAGACTTGAATTCCTGAATCTGTCTGGATGTTTTCTTATTACTGATAGAGGAATAAGGTAATGTTAAAATGTCACTTTAATTTAGAGGAATAATGTAATGTTAAATTGTCACTTTAATTTAGAGGAATAAGGTAATGTTAAATTGTCACTTTAATTTAGAGGAATAAGGTAATGTTAAAATGTCACTTTAATTTAGAGGAATAAGGTAATGTTAAATTGTCACTTTAATTTAGAGGAATAAGGTAATGTTAAAATGTCACTTTAATTTAGAGGAATAAAGGAATGTTAAAATGTCACTTTAATTTAGAGGAATAAGGGAATGTTAAAATGTCACTTTAATTTAGAGGAATAAGGTAATGTTAAAATGTCACTTTAATTTAGAGGAATCAGACTTGGGGTCAGTTACTTTCAAATGTAATCGATTACATTACAATTACTTTGCAATTTTCATGATTACATTACATTACAATTACATCAATTTTCAAATGTAATCGATTAAATTACAATCACTTTGTAAATGTAATCGATTACATTACTGATTACATTTAATGTCATGACAACCAATATATTAGTGTTTTATGTTATTTTGTCTCGTGTGCATCTGTCCAATATCTCTTCTTCTTTTTTTAATGTATTTCTTAATCAGAACTATGAATTACAATTCAGTTGTAATGTGATCATTACATACAATAACAAACAGTACATTGTAAATTATAAACAGCAATTCTCATTTTGCTATTTTTCATAAAATATGTCTTCTCTTATTACTATATTATGACCAATATTGATTCCATCTTATACTATTAGTAAATATTATAACATACATTTGCACATTTTAATAATATATATCAAATAATTTCAAACATCCTGTGAAAGTCTATTGGGGATAATAAACTAGCAGTTATTTGAATGTTTGTCCTTGATATATAATTCAGAAGATAAAAAAACAAAAATCTTCTGATTCTAAAAACTTGCTTAAAAATGTACATAATTTCTCAGTCTAAATATGAAAACTAAATCCTTAATTTATGTAAATAGGTTTAATAAAATATCCATTACAAGTTGCATAGTAACCCACAAGTAATGAAAAAATTATCATATAATCCAATATTAAAAGGAAAATCAGCACCAAAATAAAATGCAGAAATATCACATATATCTGAATATCAGATACAAGCCCCATTAGAATATTCTTTAAAAAAAAAAATCAAAAATTTTACAAATATTACAACTTGCTATTTATCAGTTAATTTGTAATATACATGTATTTACGAGCATCATAAATAAATATTTCTGAAAATTATAATTTACATTTTGCTTTTTATATAATATCTTTATTTAAATTTAAATCTCTTTTTTAAATTTGTATAAGAAATCTTCATGAGATACTTGTTTTGGTTTATATAAAATATTTCTTTGTCTTATATGCGAATCATGAGGACATGGTGATAGTCTTTCATAGAAGCATTTTCATATATGAAATCTTGAAAGTTGTGTCAGATAATTTAAAATTTTAGAGCTTGTTGTGTTTTACACAAGCCGACAAACTGTTTTCACTGAATTTTTGAAATTGAGATATTATTTGTTTGGATATCAAGTCTTTGAAGTCATAATTTACAATTAATATTTTTTGTAGCTGTGATAGTTTTGATTGCAATTAAGCATATATTAATATCTACATTATTTGTTTAATAAATTTCATGAAGAAAATTCATTTACATAAATCATACATTAAATATCTAAAGTAATCTAAATGTAATCAGAAAGTAGCCATGATTACAGGGTCAAAATGAATGTAATCGATTACATTACGATTACATGTAATTTAAAAAATGTTCGATTACAGATTACATTCGATTACATGAAAAATGTAATCGATTACAACCAATTACGATTACAAATTACGATTACCCCATGTCTGAGAGGAATAAGGTAATGTTAAAATGTCACTTTAATTTAGAGGAATAAGGGAATGTTAAAATGTCACTTTAATTTAGAGGAATAAGGGAATGTTAAAATGTCACTTTAATTTAGAGAGAAATTAGTTGACATTGTTACATAAAATAGTGTTCCCTGTGGAATGGTGTACTCTAGATCTGGACATTGTAATTCTGTCATGTCAGAATAAAGTTCAGGACACAATGATATAGTGATAGTTTGTCCTTTGGACACTTATTTTATATGAAAAAAAGAGTTTGGGTGGACACAATTTCTAAGGACATTATTATGCCTTACTATAACATGCATATTCTTCAACAGGAGACATTGTGTTGTAATATAACATTGAGGTACCTAAGTACAATTGTCTGTCTTAAATTCAAACTTATGTTTATGTTAGTACTGTCACAAAGCATTTTATTTCTGTATTATCTAAATTTACATACAAATGTTATTAACAACACTTCTTAAATAATTATCTAGTTACAAATATTGCTTGTCAAAGAGGGAGAGAAATAAGTTTGTTAATGTATTTCATCACACGTTGACAACAATATTTTAAAGATTTAGTTAGATGCTACAGTTTGTACTTTAAAATTGATAAGAAATCATAAAAGTTACCCTTTTCAGTTACAATAACCTGTTGTATCAATTACATTTGATAGCAATTGAAACATTCCTTACCTGAGACCTTTACATCAGTAATTATCATATAGCTGTCCATGCATATTCATCTTCTCTGAACCGCATTCGGTGGTGTAATGGTTAGCGTGCTCGCCTCGAGTGTGGTAAATCGTGGGTTCAAGCCCTGATCGGGTCAAGCCAAAAACTATAAAATTGGTATTTGTTGCTTCTCCGCTAAGCACGCAGCATTAAGGAGAGTAAACAAAGAACTGGTTAGCTCAGAATCAGGATAATGTCCAAGTAGGGCGACATGTCTATCCGCAGACTGTTGTTTCAGTGAGCTAGCAAGATAAAAATCAACCAAAGGTGTTGGTCTAGTACAAAGCAGACCTCATCATCATCTCATTAAAAATTAACTTTTCTCACCGTGAGATAGCTGAATAATTGCTGAGTTGGCATTAAATAACAATCACTCACTCGCTCATCTTCTCAGTAAGTTGTGATCACTGAATCATTTTTAACTAAACTAGGTAAGATGATCTTTTTGAAGTCATCTACTCTATTGTAGGTACTTCTGGGAGTTTTGGATATTTTAAGATTGCTGGCAAGATCAGTTATGATCCATTTAAACACAAATCTGTGTTGCCTTTTAAAGATATTGAATGTTTAAGATAACAAGATTGCATTAGATATCTCAGTTGAACATAGACTATTATTGGGGAAGTAAAATAAGATAGTTTTTTATTCAGTATGTCCAAATCAATATTGTTTAGCTCCCGCACTATCTACACTATAACTTAGAAACTGTATATATACACTTAACTATCATTCTATTGGGGGCTTTGTTGATAGATGAAATACATTTGACTAGATATAATGTAGAGTAATTCCCCTTGAAAATATAGGACAATTTTACTGTTCCTGGTATAGGGAGCATTATGTGTTACATTTGTTCATCCTGTTTCATTTCTGTTCATGATTATACCCCCCACAACAAAGTTGTAGGGGGGTATACTGGTTTCACCATGTCTGTCCGTCTGTAGACAAATCCTATGTCGTACGATAACTTGAGTTGTGTTTCTTAGAATCTTTTAAAATTTTATCAGCTGTTTACTGGTGAAGAGAGGAGGATCCCTTTCATTTTTGACGATTTTCACTTTTGCCGTTCCTGAGTTATTGGAATTGATATGACGGAAAATAGGATTTTTACCCTATGTCGTATGATAACTTGAGTAGTGTTTCTCATAATATTTTGAAATTTTATCAGCAGCTTACCGGTGAAGAGAGGAGGATCCCTTTCATTTTTGACGATTTACACTTTTGCCGTTCCAGAGTTATTGGACTTGATATGATGGAAAATAGGATTTTTACCCTATGTCGTATGATAACTTGAGTAGTGTTTCTCAGAATGTTTTGAAATTTTATCACCAGCTTACCGGTGAAGAGAGGAGCATCCCTTGCATTTTTGACGATTTACACTTTTGTCGTTCCAGAGTTATTGGACTTGATATGATGGAAAATAGGATTTTTACCCTATGTCGTATGATAACTTGAGTAGTGTTTCTCAGAATGTTTTGAAATTTTATCAGCAGCTTACCGATGAAGAGAGGAGGATCCCTTTGATCTTTAACGATTTTCACTTCTGTCGTTCCAGAGTTATTGGACTTGATGTGACGGAAAATAGGATTTTTACCCTATGTCGTATGCTAACTTGAGTAGTGTTTCTCATAATATTTTGAAATTTTATCAGCAGCTTACCGGTGAAGAGAGGAGGATCCCTTTCATTTTTGACGATTTACACTTTTGCCGTTCCAGAGTTATTGGACTTGATATGACGGAAAATAGGATTTTTACCCTATGTCGTATGATAACTTGAGTAGTGTTTCTCAGAATGTTTTGAAATTTTATCAGCAGCTTACCGGTGAAGAGAGGAGGATCCCTTTCATTTTTGACGATTTACACTTTTGCCGTTCCAGAGTTATTGGACTTGATATGACGGAAAATAGGATTTTTACCCTATGTCGTATGATAACTTGAGTAGTGTTTCTCAGAATGTTTTGAAATTTTATCACCAGCTTACCGGTGAAGAGAGGAGCATCCCTTTCATTTTTGACGATTTTCACTTTTGTCATTCCAGAGTTATTGGACTTGATATGATGGAAAATAGGATTTTTACCCTATGTTGTATGATAACTTGAATAGTGTTTCTCAGAATGTTTTGAAATTTTATCAGCAGCTTACCGATGAAGAGAGGAGGATCCCTTTGATCTTTAACGATTTTCACTTCTGTCGTTCCAGAGTTATTGGACTTGATGTGACGGAAAATAGGATTTTTACCCTATGTCGTATGCTAACTTGAGTAGTGTTTCTCAGAATGTTTTGAAATTTTATCAGCAGCTTACCGATGAAGAGAGGAGGATCCCTTTGATCTTTAACGATTTTCACTTTTGTCGTTCCAGAGTTATTGGACTTGATGTGATGGAAAATAGGATTTGAGTAGTGTTTCTCAGAATGTTTTGAAATTTTATCAGCAGCTTACCGGTGAAGAGAGAATGGTCCCTTTCATTTTTGGTTGGAACAATCAGTAATGTTTTGGTTATGGAAATAAGTTGGACAGATGTGGGGAGTGGGGGGTATATCTTAGTGAGCTGTGCTCACAGTAATACTAGTTAGTAACTAGAGTTTCCACAAACAGATTATTAATATAAAAAAATTACAGTTGAACCTTGTCATCTCGAATTCATATAAGTTGTTTAATTTATTCAGATAGCTGGAAGTAAACATGTGGTCGGTTAGAGGTAGAACATTTGGTTCATGATTTACATGTACTTAAAAAGGACTTTTTTTCAGTTTTCCATGCAGACAGTTAATTGAATGTGTATCACTAATTTTTTTGCCATTTTTACAGATTGTTAAGAATGATAAAATGGAGGTAACATTTGATTTTGCTGATTCTCTTGCTTGTCATACAAGAGTTATGGTCCTTGATGTTTTTTTGTTGTTTTTTTTTTACATACATGTACATGTATTTGGTCTTTTTAATCAGTAATTTAATTAAATTAAATTTAATAAGTTTGTATTTAATAGATATAAGACATTTCCAATTGCTATAATAAACATGAATTTGCATAAAAAAGGTCTTCAGGTTCTGATATTATATATTTTATCTGAAATTTCATTTATACATGCATGTATGTACAAACAAAGGATTAAGTTGAATCATTTTAAATCTTATTTATTTTTCTTAGGGCTTTAGTAGAAAATCTGACATTTCCACAGTTACAATACCTGGACCTGTCAGGATGTGATCAGTTAACATCAGATTCACTTACAGAACTAGTGTCTGTGTGTACATCATTAGATCACCAGTTTCTGTATTATTGTGATAATATAACAAAAGATCCATACTTTGATTCAGCTAGTGGTTGTCAGAACTTGGAGTGTTCAACTAGATCGTGTTGTCGTACTAGTTACTAGGTATGTATTTCTATCATATAGTTTTATGAGTACTTTGATTCAGCTAGTGGTTGTCAGAACTTGGAGTGTTCAACTAGATCGTGTTGTCGTACTAGTTACTACATTTTGTAGGTATGTATTTCTATCATATAGTTTTATGAATACTTTGATTCAGCCAGTGGTTATCAGAAAACCGCATGATAAACTCCCGAACCAATCATATCCCATGTTTATAATCTTATTCAAGGTCAACAGTCACTATGACCAATGGTATAGATTGTTACATATGATGATGGCAGAAAAAGATATTAATCGCTACCCGCATTAGCAACACACAATGATGAAATGACTATAGTCACGATCTGCACCGACTACACATGATTTTGAGTGCGACTTTACAAGTCAATTAGTTAATTGTACAGTAAATTTGTAAAAAAAATGATATTTACATGGACTTTTTCCCCACAGCTGCTGTAGATCATGAATGTAGATTTCATAGCAAGAGTTAATATTTCATTGCTAAAAATCTGTATAGTTTATAAAAATGGTGTGTAAATGTATGTTTTAATATTGTCAACCAGTTATAGAAATGAATCTTATGGCACAATCATTAAAAAAAATGTTGTCTTCTATGTACGCAAATTTAACAATGCATTGTAATGACGTCTTATCAGATAATCATTATATCTCAGTAATGACTGAAATGAATTATGAGAGTGAGTGCTCATGTATATGTGTTCTAGGGGTAGAGTGAGTGTTCATGTATATGTGTTCTAGGGGTAGAGTGAGTACTCATGTATATGTGTTCTAGGGGTAGAGTGAGTACTCATGTATATGTGTTCTAGGGGTAGAGTGAGTGCTCATGTATGTGTTCTAGGGGTAGAGTGAGTACTCATGTATATGTGTTCTAGGGGTAGAGTGAGTGCTCATGTATATGTGTTCTAGGGGTAGAGTGAGTACTCATGTATATGTGTTCTAGGGGTAGAGTGAGTACTCATGTATATTAGTTCTAGAGGTAGAGTGAGTACTCATGTATATGTGTTCTAGGGGTAGAGTGAGTGCTCATGTATATGTGTTCTAGGGGTAGAGTGAGTGCTCATGTGTATGTGTTCTAGGGGTAGAGTGAGTACTCATGTATATGTGTTCTAGGGGTAGAGTGGGTACTTATGTGTATGTGTTCTAGGGGTAGAGTGAGTGCTCATGTATATGTGTTCTAGGGGTAGAGTGAGTGCTCATGTATATGTGTTCTAGGGGTAGAGTGAGTGCTCATGTATGTGTTCTAGGGGTAGAGTGAGTGCTCATGTATATGTGTTCTAGGGGTAGAGTGAGTACTCATGTATATGTGTTCTAGGGGTAGAGTGAGTGCTCGTGTATATGTGTTCTAGGGGTAGAGTGAGTACTCATGTATATGTGTTCTAGGGGTAGAGTGAGTGCTCATGTATATGTGTTCTAGGGGTAGAGTGAGTACTCATGTATATGTGTTCTAGGGGTAGAGTGAGTACTCATGTATATGTGTTCTAGAGGTAGAGTGAGTACTCATGTATATGTGTTCTAGGGGTAGAGTGAGTACTCATGTATATGTGTTCTAGGGGTAGAGTGGGTACTCATGTGTATGTGTTCTAGGGGTAGAGTGAGTGCTCATGTATATGTGTTCTAGGGGTAGAGTGAGTGCTCATGTATATGTGTTCTAGGGGTAGAGTGAGTGCTCATGTATGTGTTCTAGGGGTAGAGTGAGTGCTCATGTATATGTGTTCTAGGGGTAGAGTGAGTACTCATGTATATGTGTTCTAGGGGTAGAGTGAGTGCTCATGTATATGTGTTCTAGGGGTAGAGTGAGTACTCATGTATATGTGTTCTAGGGGTAGAGTGAGTACTCATGTATATGTGTTCTAGGGGTAGAGTGAGTACTCATGTATATGTGTTCTAGGGGTAGAGTGAGTACTCATGTATATGTGTTCTAGGGGTAGAGTGAGTACTCATGTATATGTGTTCTAGGGGTAGAGTGAGTGCTCATGTATATGTGTTCTAGGGGTAGAATGAGTACTCATGTATATGTGTTCTAGGGGTAGAGTGAGTACTCATGTATATGTGTTCTAGGGGTAGAGTGAGTGCTCATGTATATGTGTTCTAGGGGTAGAATGAGTACTCATGTATATGTGTTCTAGAGGTAGAGTGAGTACTCATGTATATGTGTTCTAGGGGTAGAGTGAGTACTCATGTATATGTGTTCTAGGGGTAGAGTGAGTGCTCATGTATATGTGTTCTAGGGGTAGAGTGAGTGCTCATGTATATGTGTTCTAGGGGTAGAGTGAGTACTCATGTATATGTGTTCTAGGGGTAGAGTGAGTACTCATGTATATGTGTTCTAGGGGTAGAGTGAGTACTCATGTATATGTGTTCTAGGGGTAGAGTGAGTACTCATGTATATGTGTTCTAGCGGTAGAGTGAGTGCTCATGTATATGTGTTCTAGGGGTAGAGTGAGTACTCATGTATATGTGTTCTAGGGGTAGAGTGAGTACTCATGTATATGTGTTCTAGGGGTAGAGTGAGTGCTCATGTATATGTGTTCTAGGGGTAGAATGAGTACTCATGTATATGTGTTCTAGGGGTAGAATGAGTACTCATGTATATGTGTTCTAGGGGTAGAGTGAGTGCTCATGTATATGTGTTCTAGGGGTAGAATGAGTACTCATGTATATGTGTTCTAGAGGTAGAGTGAGTACTCATGTATATGTGTTCTAGGGGTAGAGTGAGTGCTCATGTATATGTGTTCTAGGGGTAGAGTGAGTACTCATGTATATGTGTTCTAGGGGTAGAGTGAGTGCTCATGTATATGTGTTCTAGGGGTAGAATGAGTACTCATGTATATGTGTTCTAGAGGTAGAGTGAGTACTCATGTATATGTGTTCTAGGGGTAGAGTGAGTGCTCATGTATATGTGTTCTAGGGGTAGAGTGAGTACTCATGTATATGTGTTCTAGAGGTAGAGTGAGTACTCATGTATATGTGTTCTAGGGGTAGAGTGAGTGCTCATGTATATGTGTTCTAGGGGTAGAGTGAGTGCTCATGTATATGTGTTCTAGGGGTAGAGTGAGTACTCATGTATATGTGTTCTAGGGGTAGAGTGAGTACTCATGTATATGTGTTCTAGGGGTAGAGTGAGTGCTCATGTATATGTGTTCTAGGGGTAGAATGAGTACTCATGTATATGTGTTCTAGGGGTAGAGTGAGTACTCATGTATATGTGTTCTAGGGGTAGAGTGAGTGCTCATGTATATGTGTTCTAGGGGTAGAATGAGTACTCATGTATATGTGTTCTAGAGGTAGAGTGAGTACTCATGTATATGTGTTCTAGGGGTAGAGTGAGTGCTCATGTATATGTGTTCTAGGGGTAGAATGAGTACTCATGTATATGTGTTCTAGGGGTAGAGTGAGTACTCATGTATATGTGTTCTAGGGGTAGAGTGAGTGCTCATGTATATGTGTTCTAGGGGTAGAATGAGTACTCATGTATATGTGTTCTAGAGGTAGAGTGAGTACTCATGTATATGTGTTCTAGGGGTAGAGTGAGTGCTCATGTATATGTGTTCTAGGGGTAGAGTGAGTACTCATGTATATGTGTTCTAGGGGTAGAGTGAGTGCTCATGTATATGTGTTCTAGAGGTAGAGTGAGTACTCATGTATATGTGTTCTAGGGGTAGAGTGAGTACTCATGTATATGTGTTCTAGGGGTAGAGTGAGTGCTCATGTATATGTGTTCTAGGGGTAGAGTGAGTACTCATGTATATGTGTTCTAGGGGTAGAGTGAGTACTCATGTATATGTGTTTTAGGGGTAGAGTGAGTACTCATGTATATGTGTTCTAGGGGTAGAGTGAGTACTCATGTATATGTGTTCTAGGGGTAGAGTGAGTACTCATGTATATGTGTTCTAGGGGTAGAGTGAGTACTCATGTATATGTGTTCTAGGGGTAGAGTGAGTACTCATGTGTTCTAGTGTATTTTGTGTTCTGATGGTGTGATATTTTTTTTGTTTTTCATTTTATTTTATTCTATTAATTTTTTAGAGATTTATAAGATTATTGCCGGTATATATGAAATGTGCTGGGAAATTTATTTCACTAAATGCTTCTCTTTAACTCACCTGGTACAGAGATTTTGTGAGTTATTGTAATCAATTTGTGTTTTTCATCAGTTTTGTCTTCTTTGAATCTAAAGGGCTAAATAGAAACAAGTTTACATGAATGTTCCTTGTATTGATCATATCAGAATTAGGATTTTGTGCTGATTGAAAACCCAAGGTAGCCACCATAGCAGGTTTAACACAGGAAAATATATTAAAAGCCCAAATTGGATAGTTCTGTACAAGTTTACATTTTTTGTGTCGATCAGAAATATAAGATGGTAGCCATCACATAACAGGAAATTCATGAGAACCTTTGGGAAAATGTTAAATTATTTTTCTTCACAGAAAAAATACTTAAATGATCATTGAAAAATTCAAATTTAATTGATACAATGGTCAAGTGAGCCTTTGGTGGCCAGGTGAGCTTTTGTCATGGGTAAGCATCCGTAGTCCGTCCGTTCGTTAGCTTTTCACATTTTACTCTTCTTCTCTGAAACAACTGAACAGATTTCAACCAAACTTACCAGAAATGTTCATTGGATGGTCCTCTACCAGATTTGTGTTTTTGGTGTAGATCGGAAATTCAACATGGCTGCCAGGGCCAATAACGTGTTCTGATAGGTTGAAACCTTGAAAATCTTCTTGTCAGAAACCACTAAACCAATTGAATTGTGACTTTGCAGGAATGATCATTGGGTGATCCTGTACTAAACTTGTGAATCGTCTGCCGATCAGAGATTCAAGATGGCCACCATGACTCGACTTAGTTTTAACATAGGACCCTATGGAAAAAATGTTTAAAAATCTTTAACTCTGAAACCAGTAAGTCAATTTAAAACAAACATGGCATGAATGGTCCTTAGGTGGTCAACTTTCAAAATTATGTCCTGTGACCCCGACCTCCATCCAAGATGGCCACCATCAGCGAACATAGTTTTAACATAGGACCCTATGGGAAAAATGTTTAAATTTGTTTCCCTCTGAAACCAGTAAGCCAATTTAAAGCAAACATGGCATGAATGGTCCTTAAAAGGTCAATTTTCAAAATTGTGTCCGGTGACCCTGACCTCCATCCAAGATGGCCACCTTCAGCAGACATAGTTTTAACATAGGACCCTATTAGTTTAGTACTGCAAATTATTTCTGTAGGCCTTCTAGTTTTCGAGTTTAATGTACCGAGATAACATACGGCTAAAAATGAGTTCAAATCATAGATAAATGTTTGTATTTTCATATTCGTTTGTTCGTACCATGTTTCTGTGGTCACATTTTTAGTTATCTAGGTGTTATTATAGGTACCCCTTGATACAAACATTTAGTAGCTATTTTCAAATACGACCTATTCCTTTTTATCAACATTCGTGAGCATGTGTCACATTATTTTTCGAAAGACGAAGCATAAAATATTAACACCAGATAGTACAAATCTGTTGATAATGATTCTTTTTAAAGATTTCGAATAATAAATTTTGTTATTTTTCTATGCATTTTTTTACATAATTTTCATTGATAATCTGAACAATTGTTATGAAATTGCGCTTTGTTATAATAAAAAGACAATTATATGTTGTAACGCTGCTCCGTGTCAAATTTCACAATTTTATACAGTGTTATTTAGAAATAAATCGAAAAAAAACCCTCTACCTACAAAGGCGGCTTTTAATGCGGAAATATTCCCAATCCGATAATTGATAGGAGTGTTACTGTGTTCGGTCACTAAATAGGACAATTCACTCGATAAATGAGTTTTTGAAACGGCGTGTCATAAGCAAATATTGACGACTAGTTATATTTACTTGTTATTTTATTATAAATGAAATGCATTTGAGGTCAACGAGTGCTTCACTTTAGTAACTTTGGTTGTAAATAGTTATTATTTTCGACTGTTTGTAATACACAAACCGAACCCTTTGGGATACGATATTTTCTGGTTTTTACTGGTATTTTGTAAATAACTGATTTGTTTCTATTTTTCGGTTTTCGTTGTTTTTATTTTGCTAGAGAAATAGAGAGTTGCTATTAAGTTGATTTTGTTTCAAAATGTGATCAGTTCTGAGCTACGGAGTTTTACACAAATTTTGTGTACATATTGAATTTGTTAATTTGTGTTCTTCATATATTATATTGGTTATTAGTTTTGACAACCAAGTTTATTAAGATATTATGGCTAGTTTTGAGAGTCCAGTAAAACTCGACCCCTCTAACCCCAAAAAGAAAAGAGAAAACATTTCATGGGACAAATGCATCGTTTGTCAACGTGTTTCACTTGAGCAGAGAGTAAATATGAGAGATGTTGGGAAGAGCAGTTTTGTAGAGGCAATGTCTACACGCAAAAATTCCGTTTTTGAGAAAGTGATTCAAGAATTGACTTGTCTCGAAAACGTATATTCTACCGATGTGAAGATTGTTTATCATCCATCTTGTTTTCGATCTTATACGAGTAAACGAAATTGTTGAGTGTTTAAAGTTGAGCATAATCTGACGGATCCAGCTGAATATCCTTATGACAAACAATATGAAAATAAGCTTAATAAAGTTCATACTCGCTCGCTATTACCAACTGTCACTGTGGATATTAACACATGTTTCTTATGTAAAAAAAAGACATTTAAAAAGGACAGAAAGCTGCACAAAATGGAATCACGCGACCGCGTAAAGAAAATAGCGAAATATGCTGAGGAAAGTAATGATTTATCAATGATGAAAATCATTGAAAGTGATGGTTTTATTGAACGTGCTGCTTATCATAATGGATGCGCAACGAATTATTTACTGAAGTTGAAACCGGAGAAAACGAGTAAAAACAACGACGAAAGTGTTCATGGCATTGCTTTTAGTTCTCTCGTTTCTAGTATTCACGACGACCTGTTTCTGCACAAGAAAGCATTTCTTATATCGTATTTACTAGACAAATATCGATCATTTTTGCCTAATGACGTGCCAGATACCTACCCTTCAGCAAAACTTCAGGCAAAATTATTGGGTCACTTTGGTGACAGAATTACAATTCAGCCACAGCGCGGTCAAGGCATGTCAAATATCATGTTCAGCTCGTGCTTAACAATAGGTGATGCTATTGCTGCAGCGGGTAAGTTAAAATCAATGTTAAGGCTGACTGAGATAGAACATGAGTTGGCCACAGAAACTTCTCAAGAGAGTCAAGAACACATACTTCATTTAGCTGCAAGCATTTTAAGACATGATATTCAGAGTTTTTTTCATCAACAACGAAGATTATCCAAATGCAAACGAAGTTTCACTTGCCATTTCCGTCAAAAAAATGCCTCAATCACTTCTTAAATTTATCTGTTGGCTAATAGATGAAAAGGCATACAAAGCTGCATCTGAACCGTACACTGTACCAATCGATAAAATCAGAAAGATTCTTGGAATTACAGAGTTGATAGTTTCGCTTTCCAAACATACTTTTACCCCTTTCCATCTAGGGTTGGCTGTACAGTTGTATCATGAGTTTGGTTCACGCGGATTGGTTGACAACTTGAATTCTCACGGTTTCTGTGCTTCCTATTCAGAGGTGAGACGGTTCCTTACAAGTTGTTTTGAAAGAGGAAGAAAGCATCAAAGAGGGCGTTTATGTCCCAGATGGCATTGTTCCTGTCTGTCAAGGTGGATGTCTCATACAAGAGGGTGCTGACAATATAGATATCAATACAGAGATAATAGATGGCAAGGACACTTTCCATTCTATGGCAAGGGCAGTCTTTCAAGCACGCCCATCACCTATAGACTCGTGTATGCGACAGGTGTCTATCAAAAAGAGCAACGATAGAACCTTTCAGATGACTAATGATGCTTCTTCACAAACGTCATGCCTACCGTTCTCAAAGCCAAAGGTACGAGGAATTCCAAAACGTTTTCCCAAAGCTTTTGAAATAATTTCAAATTGTGCCGGACAAATGGAAAACGTTTCTGAAATTCTTTGGGTTATTTTGAGGTCACTTTCAAGAGATATTGAAAATTTTCCAATGTCTGTAACTGATGTCGAATGTCAAGTTATACCATTTTGGACTGGATATAACAGTTCTCTTTCGGAATACAGACCTGAGTATTCTGTTGTGTCGTATGCTCCAATTGTAGACACAAAGCCAAGTGACATGTCAACGGTATATACAACCATGCGTAGGTGTCAAGGAATGACAAAATCTTTGGGACAAGCATATTCTATCCAAACATTCGACCAACAACTATATGCAATCGTGAAACAGGTTGAATGGGCTAAACAGGACACATTTAAAACTCATATTCTCTGGTTAGGAGGCTTTCATACAATGTCGTGCTTTGTTGCGTCAATTGGTAAACTTTGGGGTGATAGTGGATTGAAAGATCTGTTGATTGACTCTTCCGTGTATGCAGCTGGATCAGTTGAGCAGATGATGACCGGCAAACAATTTAATAGTGCTGTACGGGCATTGACATTAGTATATGAAGCCTTATCCTCACTGTGGCTATCAGCTTTCTTTGAGTGGTGCAGAGAAAATGATATTTTAACAGTACGTAAAGACAAGTTGTCTCCTGTCCTGGCTTCGCCTCGATTTTTTATAATTAATTATTTTTTGTTTAAATGTTTCTATGACTTACTCAGCCCATCTTCAGCACCGTTAGAGCATCAAACAAATGTTTCCAAGAAGGACGACTGCTAATTGTAAATGTTTGATTGCACACAAAATTCTCGTTATTTATGGTCAACAGGAAGTCGGAAATTAAGGCACTATAGCTTAATAACTTATGCATGATAGCTTTGACTTATCAGCTACCAAGTTATTGTAGAAAAAATGAAAATACAAAAACCTGTTTGGATGTAGGTACCGTTTAAATTTTTGTTGTTAATTTTTTGGAAAATTACATAGTTCAAGATTGACGCCATCTTAACATGGGTTGTATAAACATAACGATAAAAATAGACCACAATCGTATCATTTGTAACATTATCGTAAAAATATATCCATTTTGTTTTCATTTAGCAAAGGATTTTTTAAAAAAAATAGGCAATTTAATTTTATTGTAAATTTTTTTTGATTTTGAGATTTGACCTTTAACCCTGATTTTAGAAAAACGTGACCATTTCTCATTCATACGAACAAAATTTTCCGATGCTCCCCATTATCCTCTTTCCAACGATATATAATTTAGCTGTATGTTCTCTCGGTACATTAAATCCATCTGAACAGTTTTCCATTTGCAGCACTATATGGGGAAAAAATGTTTTAAAATCTTCTCCTCTGAAACCAGTCGACCAATATAGCAAACATGTCATCGATGGTCCTTAGGTGGTCAACTGCCAAAATTTAGTTCAGTGACCCCGATCTCGGTCCAAAATGGCCACCGTCAGCGAACATGGTTTTAACATAGGACTTACGGGAAAATTGTTTAAAAGTCTTCTCCTCTGAAACCAGTCAGCCAATTTAAAGCAAGCATGGCATGGATGGTCCTTGGGTAGTATACTTTCAAAATTGTGTCTGGTGACCACAACCTCCATTCAAGATGGCTGCCATAAGCAGACATAGTTTTAGCAAACATTGTAGAACCCTATGGGATTTGAATAGTAAAACTTAGATGTATTCGGCATGCAGACATTCTTAAGAGGGCTTATTTATGTCAGGTGAGCGATACAGGCTAACCTGAGCCTCTAGTTTTGTTTGTTATATAAACATAAAAATATTTGCATATTAAAGTCCATGTGTATAATTGATTATATAAAGCATAGTTTCTCCAAACAAATTTATTTAATAAAATCTCATAAACAATATCTCTGAGCGTTTCAACCTTTACTATTTTAACAGATTTATTGCAAGTGGTACTGTATTCAATTACATGACAATGTACAGAAAACAATCAAAAGACTTTCCACCCAATCATTGAGAAAATATACCAGTGGGTTAAAACAAATGCCATTTCTTAATAGTATTTGACATATTCAGAGTTGCTTCCCTTTGAACATACACATTATCTAAATATGTGAAATAAATCTGGATTGTGATCATTTGTGCTGTTCCCTCTGGTTGCTATTCTTCCTTTATCATTGAGTGTAATTAAAATATTGATAAAAAAAACACTGAACTGTGATGTGTATCATGTTTCACCATGTCACAATTTTGTGTCTCCTAACCCAGTCATGGTCGTGATTGTATGGTAGTTGGATTTAGAACTACCTGTGCAATCAGTACATATCACCACTAACATTGTGAGTTCGAACCCCGTTCATGGCAAGATGTACTCACTACTCAATACAACACTATGTGATAAAGTTTGTCAGTGACTTGCGACACGTAGGTGTTTTTTCTCCGGCTATTGCGGTTTCCTCCACCAATAAAACTGACTGCCACGATATAGCTGAAATATTGTTGAAAGTGGTGTTAAACACCATAAACCAAACCAAACCTAACCCAGTACCTATGTTTCCATATGCTCCTACCATTGTTTTATTATCCCCTCGCCAACGAAGTTGCGAAGGGATATAGTAACTCTACCCTCCTTCCGTCCATCCGTAACATCCTTGTGAACACTCTAGAATCAACATCCTTCAATCTGGAACCCTATTTATTTTCAAGGTCAAAGGTCAAGGTCACCGGGTGAAATTATTAGGTGAGGGGATATGCCACACTTTGCGTTGCCCTTGTTTTATTTATATTTTGAAGATAAAGGTGTGTGGGTTTTCAGAGATAATATCAAAGTCATGATGCCAGTCTTGCACCTACCATGTTATATTTCAATAGTTTATGGCCAATTTTAAAGCTGACTTTGCTTATTTATTTCTTACTGAAGAGGTTATGATACATGCATTTCGATTGCTTGATTGCTTGATTTTCATATGTGATTATTTCTGTAAATGTTTTTCCTGTTACTTTTATTTAAACAGGCTGAGTGGCCAATTACATTATAAACAGGCATGGCTGAGTGGCCAATTACATTATAAACAGGCATGGCTGAGTGGCCAATTACATTATAAACAGGCATGGCTGAGTGGCCAATTACATTATAAACAGGCATGGCTGAGTGGCCAATTACATTATAAACAGGCATGGCTGAGTGGCCAATTACATTATAAACAGGCATGGCTGAGTGGCCAATTACATTATAAACAGGCATGGCTGAGTGGCCAATTACATTATAAACAGGCATGGCTGAGTGGCCAATTACATTATAAACAGGCATGGCTGAGTGGCCAATTACATTATAAACAGGCATGGCTGAGTGGCCAATTACATTATAAACAGGCATGGCTGAGTGGCCAATTACATTATAAACAGGCATGGCTGAGTGGCCAATTACATTATAAACAGGCATGGCTGAGTGGCCAATTACATTATAAACAGGCATGGCTGAGTGGCCAATTACATTATAAACAGGCATGGCTGAGTGGCCAATTACATTATAAACAGGCATGGCTGAGTGGCCAATTACATTATAAACAGGCATGGCTGAGTGGCCAATTACATTATAAACAGGCATGGCTGAGTGGCCAATTACATTATAAACAGGCATGGCTGAGTGGCCAATTACATTATAAACAGGCATGGCTGAGTGGCCAATTACATTATAAACAGGCATGGCTGAGTGGCCAATTACATTATAAACAGGCATGGCTGAGTGGCCAATTACATTATAAACAGGCATGGCTGAGTGGCCAATTACATTATAAACAGGCATGGCTGAGTGGCCAATTACATTATAAACAGGCATGGCTGAGTGGCCAATTACATTATAAACAGGCATGGCTGAGTGGCCAATTACATTATAAACAGGCATGGCTGAGTGGCCAATTACATTATAAACAGGCATGGCTGAGTGGCCAATTACATTATAAACAGGCATGGCTGAGTGGCCAATTACATTATAAACAGGCATGGCTGAGTGGCCAATTACATTATAAACAGGCATGGCTGAGTGGCCAATTACATTATAAACAAGTGTCAAACCTGGTAGAAACAAATATATTCAGGACAAAACTGATAAAGTTGTGTATCAGCACAGATAGATGTGTGTATTGTTTTATTGTTGTCCTTAGTCTGACTTTGGGAGTGGTACCTGTATTTTCCTCAGTACAGCTTAAAGTGCATGCACAAGTACAACTTGAAAACTTAAATACTTTTTGTACATACATACCATTGACTCTAATCCTACTCCTAACGTAGGAGGAAGTTATAGAAGACAGTTGAAGAATAAAAACAATTGCAATTGTCATTTGATTTAATATATAGTGAAAACTGTTAAAACTGATCCTCCTTTGGACTGACTTTTGTGCTCAGAATAGACAGGTTTTATACAGGTTAAATTACAGATTTGGTTTGATTTAGACTGTACTAGGCTATGAAGATCAAATATTATCATTATTATCTACATTAATATTGAATATGTAATCAAATTATTTTTTCAATCTTTTTTTTTTACTTGATGAATTTTACTTTCCCAGCATGTTGGCTACTTTTAAAATTAACTGGCCCATGTCAAAATAAATCCGTTGAGGGAAATTGGTTGTCCACTTTTGTCAAACCCTGATATGTACGTATTTTGGTCTATTAATAGTTTTCAAGAAATTTGTTGTCATGATGATTTTCCTTGCTGTAATTCTAATCTGTTATATAAAATATTTTTTTACAGTAATCATGATCAATTAGAAAATCTAAGAGACTTTAATTGATGAGGAAAGTTCAGACAGAATACATTTGTATATCTATAAAATTTCATGCATCACACTATTTACTCATCCCTTTTTATATAAGTAGATTTTTTAAGCTTAGAAGTTTTAGATGGTAATTTTAGAATGTTATTTAACCTAGATAATAATGAGTTTAGGTAAGCAGGAAATTACATAACAAAATATAATTTGCTTGATATTGATGTAAATTTGGTGGGTAGACATCTTTGTAATTAAATTAACACTTGTGATTACATTTAATTCGCAGTCAGTTTCGGTTTCGATTTCCATCAATTTTGTGAAGCATTAATTAATAGAATCTTTTAAAAGAATACAAGGTCTTGAGAATATCAAAAGACTCTTGAGTCACAGTGATCTAGTGGGTAAGGTGCCTAGGTCACCATGAGGTGTAAAGCAAACATTCAATGAGTCAATCAATCAAGACAACTCATGTTTAATTTTAACATTCTAGAGTTATGGTTTTTGATTTTTGCTCCTTTTATTAACTGTTTTTGATCTGGTTTGGAATGACATTAGTGTCATCCTTTGTAGATAATTTTAGAAACTTACTTCTTCTTCTACCAAATACTGACCACACTTCAAGATGATGAAGATTACATTCTGTATGTTAGAGGTTGCACATGCCAATTACTACATACAGGTTTTGTAAATTAGTATTTGAAGTCAAATGTTCAAAATACAGTGGATCCAACATATTACTGTCTCCAGCATATAGCTGTGTTTAACACATATTACTGTCTCCAACATATAGCTGTGTTTAACACATATTACTGTCTCCAGCATATAGCTGTGTTCAACACATTGTTGTATCAGTGGATCCAACATATTACTGTCTCCAGCATATAGCTGTGTTTAACACATATTACTGTCTCCAACATATACCCGGTAGCTGTGTTTAACACATATTACTGTCTCCAGCATATAACTGTGTTCAACACATTGTTGTATCAGTGGATCCAACATATTACTGTCTCCAGCATATAGCTGTGTTTAACACATTGTTGTACCAGTGGATCCAACATATTACTGTCTCCAGCATATAGCTGTGTTTAACACATATTACTGTCTCCAGTATATAGCTGTGTTTAACACATGTTAATGACTCCAGCATATAGCTGTGTTTAACACATATTAATGTCTCCAGCATATAGCTGTGTTTAACACATATTACTGTCTCCAGCATATAGCTGTGTTTAACACATATTACTGTCTCCAGCATATAACTGTGTTTAACACGTATTACTGTCTCCAGCATATAGCTGTGTTTAACACATGTTAATGTCTCCAGCATATAGCTGTGTTTAACACATATTAATGTCTCCAGCATATAGCTGTGTTTAACACATTGTTGTATACACCAATATCATCTAGAGTAAAATATTGTCAACACTTGTTCAACTATCCCTTGTCCTACAGTTGATGTAACCCTTTATCTACACTGTATTGTTACATTTATGAAGTTCATCATACACCATGCAATGGTGACCATGGACAGGGCTTAATTTTGATAATTTTATACACTGTATTGGAACACAAAGTCATGGGTTCATCGTACACCAGGGGCCGTCGTGATCGTATGGTAGTTGGATTTATAACTACCTATGCAATCAGTGCCTATCACCACTAAAGTTGTGGGTTTGAATCCCGCTCAGACAAGGTGTACTCGATACAACATTATGTAATAAAGTTTGTCAGTGACTTGCGACAGGTCGAATGTTTTCTCCGAGTACTCCGGTTTCCTCCACCAATAAAACTGACCACCACGATATAACTGAAATATTGTTGAAAGTGGCATTTAACACCATAAATCCAAACCAATCATCGTACACCACTTGATTTAATCATATTACTACACTGTATTGGAACACTTCAAGGGTTCATCATACATCATGGACAAGACTTGATTTAATCATATTACTACACTATAAGAACACTTCAAGGGTTCATCATACACCATGGACAAGACTTGATTTAATCATATTACTACACTGTATTGGAACACCTCAAGGGTTCATCATACACCATGGACAAGACTTGATTTAATCATATTACTACACTGTATTGGAACACCTCAAGGGTTCATCATACACCATGGACAAGACTTGATTTAATCATATTACTACACTGTATTAGAACACTTCAAGGGTTCATCATACACCAGGGGTTTCAAAGTGGGCCGGTACCCGCTACTTTTACCCGCCTGAGATCGTGTATAGTACCGGCAGAAATTACTGAACCCCCCAAAATTAGCGGTGGTCAAAACCACAAGTACGATGGTCGATTGGCTTGTAGAATATTTTTCATAAAAAATTAATGATCACGTCAATTGCTGAATTCTCACATTCAAATCGAACAACTGCGTCACGACCAAGTTGATGGGATATTCCCTGTTTTAAAAATAACTTTACCTTAGAATCGTAAATAGCAGTTTGCGCATGCGGTAAATAGATATGTTTTCGCCCCAATATCTTTTCATCTTTGTGTAAAACTCGGACCGGAATAAAGCTGACATCATTTCAAAATAAAAAAAATGATCGATTACAAATTATGTTCAAATACAATTTAGTGTAATCTCCAGTAATATAAGTATGATCATTATGTATTATGAATATATGACTACACAATATTTTGTGCGATTTTTTTTATCCATTTAAAACCCAAGGTCGAATCATTCTGGGGCGTACTGTCTTGTTGCTTAACTCCGTCCATATTGTTTAACTTCCGGTCTAAAAAAATAAAAACTGATGGCTAATTTATTTACATATTTTGACGGGGCCCTACCACGGTTGTTCACAGAAATGAAAGTGTGTTGACAAACATTTTTAAAAGGGGGTACGAGGAGATAAGGGATAGCAAATTACTAGAAATCTTGAAAAAGGACCGGACATGGCTCAAATACGAATTACATTGTAATGTCAAAACGCCGGCCCCCTTTTTTTTCCAAAAATAATTTAACTTTTGTCATTCAAATGTTAATAAATGTTTTCCCGCAAATCGTTTTTGTTCGAACATTTGTTTTGCACATAAGTCGTGAAAGTAACAATATATATTGTTTTTGTTTAATTATATTTGTATTCATCTATTAAAAAATTATAAATTTTATTAACGATTGATGATTGCAAATTAAATTTATATGTCTTATGTCTTGATCCTGCCAATGGTCTTTGATGAGTTTAATTACTGGTAATAAAGTAAAAAAAAAAACACACAAGCCAAGGTATTGTGAAAAAGAAAAGGACAAAGCCAACAAAAGAATTTTGAGAAGTTTAAGCTTTGATAACAATGGCTTGGTCAAGCCTAGCTGCGGAACTGTGGCTCTTTATGGTCCTTTTGGTTTTTTTTAAGATATGGCAGACTATCTATGAATAATCTTGGCTGAAGTCTGTAAACTGAAATATTCAATAAAGAAATTGGGGAGGGGGGGGGAATCCAGGCATTATGCATGGTCTTCACTCTTGGTGAAATCTGAACCCTAAAGTTAATGGGATTTTTCTTTCAAAAACACTTGCAGTCTCTGAAGTACATTTTTTGGTCCACAAAATGCTAGATTTCAGGAGCTTCCGCCCCTTGGACCCCTTACCGCCCTCAGCCTAATTTTTTAGGTACCTCCTAAAATTTAAGAAGTACCTCCTATTATAAAAAACTTTGAAACCCCTGATACACCATGGACAAGACTTGATTTAATCAAATTACTACACTGTATTAGAACACTTCAAGGGTTCATCATACACCATGGACAAGACTTGATTTAATCATATTACTACACTGTATTGGAACACCTCAAGGGTTCATCATACACCATGGACAAGACTTGATTTAATCATATTACTACACTGTATTGGAACACCTCAAGGGTTCATCATACACCATGGACAAGACTTGATTTAATCATATTACTACACTGTATTGGAACACCTCAAGGGTTCATCATACACCATGGACAAGACTTGATTTAATCATATTACTACACTGTATTGGAACACCTCAAGGGTTCATCATACACCATGGACAAGACTTGATTTAATCATATTACTACACTGTATTAGAACACCTCAAGGGTTCATCATACACCATCGACAAGACTTGATTTAATCATATTACTACACTGTATTAGAACACTTCAAGGGTTCATCATACACCATGGACAAGACTTGATTTAATCATATTACTACACTGTATTGGAACACTTCAAGGGTTCATCATACACCATGGACAAGACTTGATTTAATCATATTACTACACTGTATTAGAACACCTCAAGGGTTCACCATACACCATGGACAAGACTTGATTTAATCATATTACTACACTGTATTAGAACACCTCAAGGGTTCATCATACACCATGGACAAGACTTGATTTAATCATATTACTACACTGTATTAGAACACCTCAAGGGTTCATCATACACCATGGACAAGACTTGATTTAATCATATTACTACACTGTATTAGAACACCTCAAGGGTTCATCATACACCATGGACAAGACTTGATTTAATCATATTACTACACTGTATTGGAACACCTCAAGGGTTCATCATACACCATGGACAAGACTTGATTTAATCATATTACTACACTGTATTAGAACACTTCAAGGGTTCATCATACACCATGGACAAGACTTGATTTAATCATATTACTACACTGTATTGGAACACCTCAAGGGTTCATCATACACCATGGACAAGATTTGATTTAATCATATTACTACACTGTATTAGAACACCTCAAGGGTTCATCATACACCATGGACAAGACTTGATTTAATCATATTACTACACTGTATTGGAACACCTCAAGGGTTCATCATACACCATGGACAAGACTTGATTTAATCATATTACTACACTGTATTGGAACACCTCAAGGGTTCATCATACACCATCGACAAGACTTGATTTAATCATATTACTACACTGTATTAGAACACTTCAAGGGTTCATCATACACCATGGACAAGACTTGATTTAATCATATTACTACACTGTATTGGAACACCTCAAGGGTTCATCATACACCATGGACAAGACTTGATTTAATCATATTACTACACTGTATTGGAACACCTCAAGGGTTCATCATACACCATGGACAAGACTTGATTTAATCATATTACTACACTGTATTAGAACACTTCAAGGGTTCATCATACACCATGGACAAGACTTGATTTAATCATATTACTACACTGTATTAGAACACTTCAAGGGTTCATCATACATCATGGACAAGACTTGATTTAATCATATTACTACACTGTATTGGAACACTTCAAGGGTTCCTCATACACCATGGACAAGACATGATTTAATCATATTACTACACTGTATTGGAACACCTCAAGGGTTCATCATACACCATGGACAAGACTTGATTTAATCATATTACTACACTGTATTAGAACACCTCAAGGGTTCATCATACACCATGGACAAGACTTGATTTAATCATATTACTACACTGTATTAGAACACTTCAAGGGTTCATCATACACCATGGACAAGACTTGATTTAATCATATTACTACACTGTATTGGAACACCTCAAGGGTTCATCATACACAATGGACAAGACTTGATTTAATCATATTACTACACTGTATTGGAACACCTCAAGGGTTCATCATACACCATGGACAAGACTTGATTTAATCATATTACTACACTGTATTAGAACACCTCAAGGGTTCATCATACACCATGGACAAGACTTGATTTAATCATATTACTACACTGTATTAGAACACTTCAAGGGTTCATCATACACCATGGACAAGACTTGATTTAATCATATTACTACACTGTATTAGAACACTTCAAGGGTTCATCATACACCATGGACAAGACTTGATTTAATCATATTACTACACTGTATTAGAACACTTCAAGGGTTCATCATACATCATGGACAAGACTTGATTTAATCATATTACTACACTGTATTGGAACACTTCAAGGGTTCCTCATACACCATGGACAAGACTTGATTTAATCATATTACTACACTGTATTAGAACACTTCAAGGGTTCATCATACATCATGGACAAGACTTGATTTAATCATATTACTACACTGTATTAGAACACCTCAAGGGTTCATCATACATCATGGACAAGACTTGATTTAATCATATTACTACACTGTATTAGAACACTTCAAGGGTTCATCATACATCATGGACAAGACTTGATTTAATCATATTACTACACTGTATTGGAACACTTCAAGGGTTCCTCATACACCATGGACAAGACTTGATTTAATCATATTACTACACTGTATTAGAACACTTCAAGGGTTCATCATACATCATGGACAAGACTTGATTTAATCATATTACTACACTGTATTAGAACACCTCAAGGGTTCATCATACACCATGGACAAGACTTGATTTAATCATATTACTACACTGTATTAGAACACTTCAAGGGTTCATCATACATCATGGACAAGACTTGATTTAATCATATTACTACACTGTATTAGAACACTTCAAGGGTTCATCATACACCATGGACAAGACTTGATTTAATCATATTACTACACTGTATTAGAACACTTCAAGGGTTCATCATACACCATGGACAAGACTTGATTTAATCATATTACTACACTGTATTGGAACACCTCAAGGGTTCATCATACACCATGGACAAGACTTGATTTAATCATATTACTACACTGTATTGGAACACCTCAAGGGTTCATCATGCACCATGGACAAGACTTGATTTAATCATATTACTACATTATTGGAACACCTCAAGGGTTCATCATACACCATGGACAAGACTTGATTTAATCATATTACTACACTGTATTGGAACACCTCAAGGGTTCATCATACACCATGGACAAGACTTGATTTAATCATATTACTACACTGTATTGGAACACCTCAAGGGTTCATCATACACCATGGACAAGACTTGATTTAATCATATTACTACACTGTATTGGAACACCTCAAGGGTTCATCATACACCATGGACAAGACTTGATTTAATCATATTACTACACTGTATTAGAACACTTCAAGGGTTCAACATACACCATGGACAAGACTTGATTTAATCATATTACTACACTGTATTAGAACACTTCAAGGGTTCATCATACACCATGGACAAGACTTGATTTAATCATATTACTACACTGTATTAGAACACTTCAAGGGTTTATCATACACCATGGACAAGACTTGATTTAATCATATTACTACACTGTATTAGAACACTTCAAGGGTTCATCATACACCATGGACAAGACTTGATTTAATCATATTACTACACTGTATTAGAACACTTCAAGGGTTCATCATACACCATGGACAAGACTTGATTTAATCATATTACTACACTGTATTAGAACACCTCAAGGGTTCATCATACACCATGGACAAGACTTGATTTAATCATATTACTACACTGTATTAGAACACCTCAAGGGTTCATCATACACCATGAACAAGACTTGAATTAATCATATTACTACACTGTATTAGAACACCTCAAGGGTTCATCATACACCATGGACAAGACTTGATTTAATCATATCACTACACTGTATTAGAACACCTCAAGGGTTCATCATACACCATGGACAAGACTTGATTTAATCATATTACTACACTGTATTAGAACACTTCAAGGGTTCATCATACACCATGGACAAGACTTGATTTAATCATATTACTACACTGTATTAGAACACTTCAAGGGTTCATCATACACCATGGACAAGACTTGATTTAATCATATTACTACACTGTATTAGAACACTTCAATGGTTCATCATACACCATGGACAAGACTTGATTTAATCATATTACTACACTGTATTGGAACACCTCAAGGGTTCATCATACACCATGGACAAGACTTGATTTAATCATATTACTACACTGTATTGGAACACCTCAAGGGTTCATCATACACCATGGACAAGACTTGATTTAATCATATTACTACACTATTGGAACACCTCAAGGGTTCATCATACACCATGGACAAGACTTGATTTAATCATATTACTACACTGTATTAGAACACCTCAAGGGTTCATCATACACCATGGACAAGACTTGATTTAATCATATTACTACACTGTATTAGAACACTTCAAGGGTTCATCATACACCATGGACAAGACTTGATTTAATCATATTACTACACTGTATTAGAACACTTCAAGGGTTCATCATACACCATGGACAAGACTTGATTTAATCATATTACTACACTGTATTAGAACACTTCAAGGGTTCATCATACACCATGGACAAGACTTGATTTAATCATATTACTACACTGTATTAGAACACTTCAAGGGTTCATCATACACCATGGACAAGACTTGATTTAATCATATTACTACACTGTATTAGAACACTTCAAGGGTTCATCATACACCATGGACAAGACTTGATTTAATCATATTACTACACTGTATTAGAACACCTCAAGGGTTCATCATACACCATGGACAAGACTTGATTTAATCATATTACTACACTGTATTAGAACACCTCAAGGGTTCATCATACACCATGAACAAGACTTGAATTAATCATATTACTACACTGTATTAGAACACCTCAAGGGTTCATCATACACCATGGACAAGACTTGATTTAATCATATCACTACACTGTATTAGAACACCTCAAGGGTTCATCATACACCATGGACAAGACTTGATTTAATCATATTACTACACTGTATTAGAACACCTCAAGGGTTCATCATACACCATGGACAAGACTTGATTTAATCATATTACTACACTGTATTAGAACACCTCAAGGGTTCATCATACACCATGGACAAGACTTGATTTAATCATATTACTACACTGTATTAGAACACCTCAAGGGTTCATCATACACCATGAACAAGACTTGAATTAATCATATTACTACACTGTATTAGAACACCTCAAGGGTTCATCATACACCATGGACAAGACTTGATTTAATCATATTACTACACTGTATTAGAACACTTCAAGGGTTCATCATACACCATGGACAAGACTTGATTTAATCATATTACTACACTGTATTAGAACACTTCAAGGGTTCATCATACACCATGAACAAGACTTGATTTAATCATATTACTACACTGTATTAGAACACTTCAAGGGTTCATCATACACCATGGACAAGACTTGATTTAATCATATTACTACACTGTATTAGAACACTTCAAGGGTTCATCATACACCATGGACAAGACTTGATTTAATCATAATACTACACTGTATTAGAACACTTCAAGGGTTCATCATACACCATGGACAAGACTTGATTTAATCATAATACTACACTGTATTAGAACACTTCAAGGGTTCATCATACACCATGGACAAGACTTGATTTAATCATATTACTACACTGTATTAGAACACTTCAAGGGTTCATCATACACCATGGACAAGACTTGATTTAATCATATTACTACACTGTATTAGAACACTTCAAGGGTTCATCATACACCATGGACAAGACTTGATTTAATCATATTACTACACTATTAGAACACTTCAAGGGTTCATCATACACCATGGACAAAACTTGAAAGAAAGGAAAACTTTGTATATTTAGGATCAAATGTAAACAGCATGGTATCATATGAAATACCAGAAGAAGGACAATGTACAACAATTTGTATGCCGTTAATGCTTTTATATTTAGCATTGTTCGTTCGTCATTAATTCTGTTCCTGCATAATTGATATACAGTCATATACTTTGTCTAAATACATTCTATTTTCATTAAATGGTTTTGAAGATGTGAATATAACGTACCATAAAGACATTGCTTGAATAAAATACTTAAAAGATTTTTCTTATTTGAAGTCCCACGACAATATGATACAATTAGTAAACTGAATTATAATCAGCATCTCAATCGTTTGATGCAAGGACGATGCCAAGTCAATATGGATGACGCAAAATGTATGCAATTATGAAAGGAGCTTCATGAATTTAACAAAGGATCGCCTTGTTCAATTATTTTTAGTGTCTGTTCATTGATTTTTATAGGAAGGTTGCAAATAGAAAGAAGAAAAAATAGTTGAGATTTTATTGACATTGATTTAGGATTCAAAACTTTTTTACATTGAAATGCATTTCACCTGATATTTTTAACTTTAAGCAGCTTTACAAAACTTATATGCTGTTAATTTTGTTTTGGTAACTATGTTTAGTGTTACTGTGTATTTTGATGGTCATAAGTGATGAGGAAACAAGGACTATTTATTTTTATCCTTTTTCCTGCAATGATATCATTTTCGTGGAATGTGATGAATTTGATTGGTTTAAATTATGATTATATCATGGCTCTAGTGAAATATGATGAATTTGATTGGTCTAAATTATGGGTAAAACTTTTGGTATATGATAAATTTGATTGGTCTGAATGATGATTATATACATTGTATGTTGGTTCTAGCTAAATATGAATGTATGATGAAGCGGAATACAGGTAATTTTTCTAAAATGTAGAATTTTATGAGGGAAAATTTGCTATGTCACTATGATGCTTTTCTTAACTCACCTGGACAAAAGGTTCATATCAGGTATTGTTTTACTAAATTTTTCACATTTCAATCTTTTTACTGACAAGCCAGAAGACCAAATTTAACCAAATGATCAAAATGCTACTTTGGGCTTCCCAACATTTCAAGTTATTTTTGTTCCATTTATAATTTCAAAATGGTTGGTTTCTTTTTGACTGAAAGTTCACATCTCTTCTTTTCAGAAACCACAAAATCAATGGGAATGTTCCTTACATGACACATTACAAAATGTGTTTTATATGTAGATTGGAAATCATTGGACAAAATTAACATAGGACCCTAGGGGATATGAATTAATAAATGGTTTTAGAAATGATTTAATCTGATTAAACCAAAACTGTGTGTGAATTGAATCATTAGGTGGCCCTTTGCAAATTTTTCATTTTTTGTGGTAATCCGAAATCCAAGATGGCCACCATAACTGGACAAGTTTAGCATAGGACTCTTATGTGAAAAATATATTAAAATTATTGTTCTATGAAACCACTTAACAATTCAAAAACCAACTTGGCCATGAAACACCCTTGATGACTCTTTACATGTTTGTGTGTGTGTGTGTGTTGATCAGAAATCCTAGATGGCTGCCAATATTAATGCAAAACAAAGTTTTAGCATTGGACCCTATGGAAAAATGAAACTTTATGCTTCAGTTAATCAAAACACTAAATGAATAGTCATTGGATGGTCTCTTACTCACACAAGGGAACAATATTTTCTGAGATAAAGTAGTGGTATTGAATTTGTTCATACAACTGCAAAAAGATTGCTGCTATATTGTGTTATGAGTCTGTCGTCTGTATGTAGACACAATGGTTTCTGTGCAATAACTTTCAAATGTTTACTGATCCTTCTGAATTTTTAATACAATGAGTCTTGGCACAGAATAAATGTTAATGGTTGATTTGGGGGATTGCAGTCATACCCATGTCTGCAAGAGGCCCCTAGCTACCAATATACCTGTAGATGTATTTTGTATGTGAAGCTTTTATTGTTCGTATGTTTTTGATGAGGTTTTATTTAATCATTTCCTTGAGAAATGATTTTTCATCCAGTGTTAATAAGAGTTTTTAGCAAAATGATCATTTTTATGAAATATTGATGAACCATAAATACAATTTTGCTATTGTATTTCGAAAAAGGCTCCCAAATTTCGAAATTTTGCATATTAAGAAGGTATATAGAATTTTTATTTTTTCATCCAATTTTGATGCAGTTTTATTTTCTGTGAACTGAAAACCAGGTAGGTAGTATGTCATTCATTGTGCCGAGAACTTCAGGTAGTATGTCGTTCATTGTGCCCAGAACTTCAGGTAGGATGTCATTCATTGTGCCGAGATCTTCAGGTAGTATGTTGACGGATTTCCTCTATTATACTTGACCTCTATATTAAATGTCAGTAACTATGACTACATTTTATGTTTATGTCCATTCCAAGTTAAAATTACCTTACAACTCAATTAGTCAATACCAAAAACTTTATTGACATTTTTGTATTCACGTTTAAACCACACAATCAATGGTAATATAGCCGTGTGTATTGTTGTAGGGGTGAATGGGACTTTACCACAGGTATTAAATTCTACCCTAATTACAAAAAGTTACAAGTCAATTGACATGTTATATCTAGAAAGTCTTGTATTGTAAAGATAGGTGGACATTATTATACTGATCATAGTCTCCTTGCTAACCCACTTGCCCGAAGCCCGGGACAAGTAAAACTGGATTCGGACAAGTGAAAATTATGAAAGAATTTGTTTGAATAAATATAATTTTTTCTAAATTTGGCTTTCGGACAAGTAGATGAAAAAAATTAAGGCAAAGACAATAATCAAAGCTTAAAGAATCCCGACCAGTAATGAATCTTGTTGAAGCATCAAGATTATTCTATAACCTTATAAAGGTTTATTAGATCATTGGGTTGAACATGTTCCATTATAACACATGTATAATTCTGTATAAAGTAAAGACAATTATTTTGAATTCATAGTTATTGATTTATGGTCATTTTATATTTAATAATTATGCATGTGATATAATATAGGGTCATTGAATATTAAGATTACAACTCTGTCATTTCATTGTTTATTTCATGTCTTGTGTTTTTCAACACTTTGCAGGTCTTTTTTATATAAATAATATCAAGCTTTATAAATTTGATACACATCTACAATTAATCTTCCCACATAATATGTCTCTTGTATTTCTAATTCTTAATTTTTAATTAGATGGTATCAAATCTATAAATGACATTATCATAACAAATTTTGAAATAGTTTCTTTGTTTGGTATTAAATATCATTAAAATACTGAAGTTCTGATTGCCAAATAAAAGGGTGACGTGCAGATTAAAATACTGAAGTTCTGATCTCCAAATAGCAGGCTAGCATTTATATTCTTTTTATATGACAAGGTAATGAATAGAGACCTTTAAAATCAGGAAGTGAGTAATATTATACCATGCAATGAATCTTATAATTTTAAATTTGAATACATTATAATTTAAAGGAAATTAATGTGTCAATACTTTATAATAGTATTCTTGTGTGAAATAATATTAGATAATTTATGCTACACAAGTATTGAGAAATACTGGTGAATTAAAATATCAGGACCTGCCTTAAACAAATGCAGCCTTTTGTTGCTTGAGAATCATACTGTTGTGTCTGTCTTCTATTGTATCTGTAGACAGCTGGTTTCCATTGTGTCTGACAAGTTGGTTTTCATTTTTGGGTTTTGTTGAATCAAGGGGCCAACAGGTGCAAAGTTTATTAAGAAATTTTTTTTTAATCCATCCTATCAAGTCATAGAAAAAAAAGATAAATAAAATCCATTTTAACATAGATAAAAAAAAGAAGATAAAGTATCTATTGTCCTGACAGAAGATATAAAAAATGAGGTAACACTGATATAACATTCTTATAAGAAGGTTGATGTGAAGGGTAGTAATCTATAATAATAAAAATATAGCCCTGACTGATGAGAATTATCATATCATACTAGCATGAAATATTGTGTTAGTGCGTTGGAACCTTCCATTGTGTTTATACTACTGACTTACTGCTGGTGTTCTTTGTATATCAAGATCTAGTAGAATCTTCACTAGATGGGTGGGAGAGTTTCGAGAATAGCTTTCATTTCATTTTAGTTTCTCTACTGAGTATTTATATATATAATTCTGTTCTTTGTAGCATAAATTTTAGATCTTTCTAGATTAACCATTAATAATGATAATTTGTAAATCTTCCCTTTGATCTTTACACGCAATGATATCCATTTTTAAACGACATGCGTGATATGAAAAACTATGGGATGCTATACAGATGTTGCCTTGATAATTATTGGACAAACATACTGTTGTTAATATGTTTTGCTTGATTGGAGGCATCCCCTTCTATGTGATATTGCTCTAAGAAATCCATTCACAAAACAAATCAACGATAGGATATAATTTCTATCAAAATATACTTAATAGTCAAATCTTTAGATATATATATATATGACTTGATAAGTTAAGTCTGCTTTTAGCCAAGCTTAATCTCATAATCAATGATTTTTTCAGAATTATATCTGCATTTTCCAATTTTGCTTTACTATTGTAGAATGCTGACAAGTCTCAAGCTTTGGGTGGAAAAAGTGTAGGTTTGTAAACTGTATTCTAACCCCCTACACTGAAACTACATTAACTACTTGTAGTTATAATAATCTAATAGATCATACAGATCTGTACATACAGAGATCTTTTCTACCTGTATTGATTTTCAAGCTTTTAGATTGTGATAAAGAGCTTTAATGACAACTTTAAATCATAGTTGCTGAAAGAAATATCTAAAATTATATTTAAAAATTATTGCTTGATAGGTGTTAATAATTAAAAGAGAGATTGTTATGCTTCCTAGTTGATAGGTGTTAATAACTAAAAGAGAGATTGTTATGCTTCTTAGTTGATAGGGGTTAATAATAAAGAGATATTGTTATGCTTCCTAGTTGATAGGTGTTAATAATAAAAAGAGAGATTGTTATGCTTCCTAGTTGATAGGTGTTAATAATAAAAAGAGAAATTGTTATGCTTCCTAGTTGATAGGTGTTAATAATAAAAAAAGAGATTGTTATGCTTCTTAGTTGATAGGTGTTAATAATAAAAAGAGAGATTGTTATGCTTCCTAGTTGATAGGTGTTAATAATTAAAAGAGAGATTGTTATGCTTCCTAGTTGATAGGTGTTAATAATTAAAAGAGAGATTGTTATGCTTCTTAGTTGATAGGGGTTAATAATAAAGAGATATTGTTATGCTTCCTAGTTGATAGGTGTTAATAATAAAAAGAGAGATTGTTATGCTTCCTAGTTGATAGGTGTTAATAATTAAAAGAGAGATTGTTATGCTTCTTAGTTGATAGGTGTTAATAATAAAAAGAGAGAATGTTATGCTTCCTAGTTGATAGGTGTTAATAATAAAAAGAGAGATTGTTATACTTCCTAGTTGATAGGTGTTAATAATAAAGAGAGATTGTTATGCTTCTTAGTTGATAGGTGTTAATAATAAAGAGAGATTGTTATGCTTCCAGGCCTCGACATTAACGTTTGTCCGATTGTCCGGTACCAGTGAAAACTGACGTCGGACAAGTAGATCTTGTATTACGGTTGTCCGACGGGACAAGTGAAAAAATCAGATTCCCAAACGTGCCGATACGGCGGACAAATCTATTTCCACTGGTTTAAAATACTGGGTTTGTTGTATAAGAGATCCCTGTTTGATCTCCAATTTGTCCATAATTTATTTTGATTAAAACTAAAGTGAAACGCCAGATCAAAACTATTTTATTGTATCATTTATCGTTCCTCCATGATGAAGTTCAAGGACATTGACAAAATTAAAGTCGCAATCTCAGAAACGCTTTAATGAACGGAAATATCAATATTTGAAATATAAGAACAAAAATCACTCCGGAACGGACACGTAAACATTATCGGATATCAATTTGGCGCCAAATTTAAACTTGTCTTTTGTGCAAAATACGATAGAGGACTTGACTTAGGCTTTTGGGAAATATTGAAACCTTTGAAATGGACAAATATTACAAACTTTTTCCTGATCTGGTTGAAAAGATCCACTAAAATGTTTATTTCGCTGTGAATTTAAATAAAACACTTTGCTTTATTTATATCACAAGCACTTGTTTCTGGTAAAAAAAATATACCTAGGTACTGGTATATATAGTATCTAGGTATATTTTCTTTACCAGAAACGAGGATTTATATAACACAAATATAAGTTATTACAATTTGTGTGGTATTGGATCACAACACAGTAATATTTCAAAAGGAAAGGGTGGGGGGGGGGGTACATATAAATATCACTGGTATGCCAGACTCCAATCAAAACAGACAGAAATAAATTGAATATATGTCCTTAAGGTAGTTATGAAGAAAAAAAAAAAAAAAAAAATTAGTTCAGGCAGCTTTAACTATTTACTAAATTTGGGCAGGGTAACGTCAGACGGGTCACGAAACAATGTTTCGATTAATCTCAATTAACTTCTCCCAGAAGTCTACCCACTTCTCTCTGTTGTCTCCCACTTCTCCCTGTGAGCTCTCTGAAAGAGAAGTCACTTCTCCCTCTAATTTGAAAGTAGTGGGAGCCCTGGATAATTATTCTCTAGTTTTTGTAATTTTTAATAATTTTTTCGGACAACTAAAAGATTGAGTCGGACAAGTACTTTTTAGTTCACCTGGACCAAAGGTCCTCTACAAATTTTATGTTTTTTATGCCAATCGAAAATCCAAGATGGCCACCACCGCAATACATAGATTAACATTGGACCCTATGGGAAAATGTTCAAATGCCTTCTTCTCAGAAACTACAAATATTATTAAAGCCAAACTGTACATGAATGTTCATTGGATGGTCCTCTATAAACTTTAGGTTTTTTGTTCCGATATGAAATTCAAAATGGCGGCTACGACAGGACTTAGTTTAACATTGGACCCTATGGGAAAAATGTTTCAAAACGCTGTTTTTTATGTTGATCGGAAATCCAAGATGGCCGCCACCGCAATACATAGATTAACATTGGACCCTATGGGAAAATGTTCAAATGCCTTCTTCTCAGAAACTACAAATATGATTAAAGCCAAACTGTACATGAATGTTCATTGGATGGTCCTCTACAAAGTTTACGTTTTTTGTTCCGATATGAAATTCAAAATGGCGGCTACGGCAGGACTTAGTTTAACATTGGACCCTATGGGGAAAATGTTTCAAAACGCTTCTTCTCTGAAACCACATGGACAATTGAAACCAAACTGCCCAGGAATGATCATTGGAAGGTCCTCTACAAAGTTTCTGTTTTTTTATGCCGATCGAAAATTCAAGATGGCCACCACCGCAATACATAGATTAACATTGGACCCTATGGGAAAATGTTCAAATGCCTTCTTCTCAGAAACTACAAATATGATCAAAGCCAAACTGTACATGAATGTTCATTGGATGGTCCTCTACAAACTTTACGTTTTTTGTTCCGATATGAAATTCAAAATGGCGGCTACGGCAGGACTTAGTTTAACATTGGACCCTATGGGAAAAATGTTTCAAAACGCTTCTTCTCTGAAACCACTTGGACAATTGAAACCAAACTGCCCAGGAATGATCATTGGAAGGTCCTCTACAAAGTTTCTGTTTTTTTATGCCGATCGAAAATTCAAGATGGCCGCCACCGCAGGACATAGATTAACATTGGACCCTATGGGAAAATGTTCAAATGCCTTCTTCTCAGAAACTACAAATATGATTAAAGCCAAACTGTACATGAATGTTCATTGGATGGTCCTCTACAAATTTACGTTTTTTGTTCCGATATGAAATTCAAACTGGCGGCTACGGCAGGACTTAGTTTAACATTGGACCCTATGGGAAAAATGTTTCAAAACGCTTCTTCTCTGAAACCACTTGGACAATTGAAACCAAACTGCCCAGGAATGATCATTGGAAGGTCCTCTACAGAAATTTGTTTTATATGCCGATCGGAAATCCAAGATGGCCGCCACTGCAATACATAGATTAACATTAAACCCTATGGGAAAATGTTCAAATGCCTTCTTCTCAGAAACTACAAATATGATTAAAGCCAAACTGTACATGAATGTTCATTGGATGGTCCTCGACAAATTTACGTTTTTTGTTCCGATATGAAATTCAAAATGGCGGCTACGGCAGGACTTAGTTTAACATTGGACCCTATGGGAAAAATGTTTCAAAACGCTTCTTCTCTGAAACCAAACTGCCCAGAAATGATCATTGGAAGGTCCTCTACAGAATTTTGTTTTATATGCCGATCGGAAATCCAAGATGGCCACCACTGCAATACATAGATTAACATTAAACCCTATGGGAAAATGTTCAAATGCCTTCTTCTCAGAAACTACAAATATGATTAAAGCCAAACTGTACATGAATGTTCATTGGATGGTCCTCGACAAACTTTACGTTTTTTGTTCCGATATGAAATTCAAAATGGCGGCTACGGCAGGACTTAGTTTAACATTGGACCCTATGGGAAAATGTTTCAAAACGCTTCTTCTCTGAAACCACTTGGACAATTGAAACTAAACTGCCCAGGAATGATCATTGGAAGGTCCTCTACAAAATATATGTTTTTTATGTCGATCGGAAATCCAAGATGGCTGCCACCGCAATACATAGATTAACATTGGACCCTATGGGAAAATGTTCAAATGCCTTCTTCTCAGAAACTACAAATATGATTAAAGCCAAACTGTACATGAATGTTCATTGGATGGTCCTCTACAAAGTTTACGTTTTTTGTTCCGATATGAAATTCAAAATGGCGGCTACGGCAGGACTTAGTTTAACATTGGACCCTATGGGAAAAATGTTTCAAAACGCTTCTTCTCTGAAACCACTAGGACAATTGAAACCAAACTGCCCAGGAATGATCATTGGAAGGTCCTCTACAGAATTTTGTTTTATATGCCGATCGGAAATCCAAGATGGCCGCCACTGCAATACATAGATTAACATTAAACCCTATGGGAAAATGTTCAAATGCCTTCTTCTCAGAAACTACAAATATGATCAAAGCCAAACTGTACATGAATGTTCATTGGATGGTCCTCTACAAACTTTACGTTTTTTGTTCTGATATGAAATTCAAAATGGCGGCTATGGCAGGACTTAGTTTAACATTGGACCCTATGGGAAAAATGTTTCAAAACGCTTCTTCTCTGAAACCACTTGGACAATTGAAACCAAACTGCCCAGGAATGATCATTGGAAGGTCCTCTGTTTTTTATGCCGATCGGAAATCCAAGATGGCTGCCAACACAGGTCATAGTATCATAGATGCCAACCATTACGATTTTTCCATAATTGTTACGAATTTCGGGCCAAAATTACGGTCAACAGTCTACTTGTTACGGATTTCCGATTATTGCCGGCCCGGAACCGTTCCCCATTTAAATATCATTGTGATCATTTAGACGCTTCATTGTATGTTAAAATCGCGTAATGATAAGTGCTTGAGGAATTTCGATTATTTAATCCTTTAGGGATTCTCGGGACTATCTATAGTAGAAAACGATCTATCCATTTCTTGTTCGATCCCGTGTAGTTAATGAACACAGCACATTTTTGTTAATTTCGCGATGTCTGAGGGAACAAATGAAGCTTCTGCAGCGAAGAAAAGAAAATTGGGACAACGATTTCGTCCCGAATATTCTTCTCTTGCCTTATGAAATCGACACGGGAACATTATGCCTATTGCAAATATTGCAAACAAAACTTGTCCATTCAGCACGGTGGTCGGGATGAACACACATATACAACAAAACAGTTCAAAAGTGCCAAGTCAACAACATATCAGGCACTCCAGAATTAGACATTAATTATTCCATGGGAGGGTGAGGGAGGGCCACTTCAGGAAATTTTCATTTCTATTGACAGTAAGTTGAAACATAGAATACATTTGTAAGTGAACATACATGTATTAAAACTTAACTTTTTATTTCTTTTTGTTGCTCATCAATTTTGCATCTAGTTGTCACAAATAAAGGAAATCATTTGCTCATCACTTTGTGCCTAGTCTGTAGTACGATTATGGTAAAATTTTATGAAAAATTATGATTACTGAAAAAAATCACAAATTACTGACATCTCAACTTTTTGTTACTGATTGCACCAAAAAGGGGTTGGCATCTATGTAGTATTAACACAGGACCATATGGGGAAAATACAGAAATAAATTCTTCTCTGAAGCTATTGCACTGATTGAACCTAAACTGTGCATCAATCATTGGAAGGTCCTTTACAAACTTTGTGTTTTTTATGTTGATCGTAATTCAACTGCAGGACATAGTTTTTACATAGGACCAATTGGTTCTTTTTATAACCAGGTGAACGATACAGGCTCTTGAGAGCCTCTGGTTTTAGTTAGTTGTCCGAAGGGACAAGTTGAAAAATATGTTAATGTAGATAGGTGTTAATAATAAAAAGAGATATTGTTATGCTTCCTAGTTGATAGGTGTTAATAATAAAGAGAGATTGTTATGCTTCCTAGTTGATAGGTGTTAATAATAAAGAGAGATTGTTATGCTTCCTAGTTGATAGGTGTTAATAATAAAAAAAGAGATTGTTATGCTTCTTAGTTGATAGGTGTTAATAATAAAAAGAGAGATTGTTATGCTTCCTAGTTGATAGGTGTTAATACTAAAAAGAGAGATTGTTATGCTTCTTAGTTGATAGGTGTTAATAATAAAAAGAGAGATTGTTATGCTTCCTAGTTGATGGGTGTTAATAATAAAAAGAGAGATTGTTATGCTTCCTAGTTGATAGGTGTTAATAATAAAAAGAGAGATTGTTATGCTTCCTAGTTGATATGTATTAATAATAAAAAGAGAGATTGTTATGCTTCTTAGTTGATAGGTGTTAATAATAAAAAGAGAGATTGTTATGCTTCTTAGTTGATAGGTGTTAATAATAAAAAGAGAGATTGTTATGCTTCCTAGTTGATAGGTGTTAATAATAAAAAGAGAGATTGTTATGCTTCTTAGTTGATAGGTGTTAATAATAAAAAGAGATATTGTTATGCTTCCTAGTTGATAGGTGTTAATAATAAAAAGAGAGATTGTTATGCTTCCTAGTTGATAGGTGTTAATAATAAAGAGATATTGTTATGCTTCCTAGTTGATAGGTGTTAATAATAAAAAGAGAGATTGTTATGCTTCCTAGTTGATAGGTGTTAATAATAAAGAGAGATTGTTATGCTTCCTAGTTGATAGGTGTTAATAATAAAGAGAGATTGTTATGCTTCCTAGTTGATAGGTGTTAATAATAAAGAGAGATTGGTATGCTTCTTAGTTGATAGGTGTTAATAATAAAGAGAGATTGTTATGCTTCCTAGTTGATAGGTGTTAATAATAAAGAGAGATTGTTATGCTTCCTAGTTGATAGGTGTTAATAATAAAAAGAGAGATTGTTATGCTTTCAAGTCTTACTGCTGTTTGTAGATTTCTTAGATTGAAGTGCTTAAAGAACCTCAGTTTATAACTGTTTGACCGTTTGGAGATCTAGATACAAAAATTAGGATCCTATAGACTGTTGTAAACAGGCCACATTTCTGTGTTTAGGAGTTTGAGGTTAGCCAGATGAGTGATTAGCATTGTTGTGATTGCTTATTTTGTTGTCCATTGTTAATTTAACTTTTTATTAAAAATAAAAGTTAGAAATTGGGTAACATTGTCATCTCAACTCCTACAGTGTTTGCTATACTTAAATTTAACTTGGTTTGTGATTAGATCCTGGTGTGCAGATGAGCGAGTGGTAAGGATTTTGATTAATGCAGTACGGACCTCGTCATCCAACTCCTTCTACTCAAAATAAAATTTACATTCAGGAGTTAAAGTTAAAGTGTCAATATGTTACGACAGTGGCTGTCCAAAACGGCAAAAAAAAAAGTGCTTGGGCCATCCTTAAAAATATTTCAGTTTGCCCAAACCCGACCCATGACTTTTGGGTATGGGTAGGTAGGTAGGCAAATTCTTTTTTTTTTCTTTTTTTTTTGGAGCACCAGATTCTTCCATGTCGGGCTCAAATGTTTGTCCAGCTCTGTCCGAGATTGTCACTAAAATTTGATCCGTCTTTTTCAAGTCCACTTCTTCGGGGTTTGTCACCTTGTCGAAGACGTCATTCCATGTTTTTTTGTTGTTAAATCTGTAGAGTCTGTTTGACACAATCGGTTTCACTTTATTGTCAGTTTTGACTACAACAGACAAAGACAGTGTAAAATAACTGTCTGCCATTTCCGATTTCACGTGGTTTCAATATATAATGATAAATGCTGAGGATATCGAAAAAAATCTCATCAGTATCACTTAAGTGCTTCCCAGCAAGGATTTTGTAGTGTTGTTGTAAGCGCGAAAGTGATTTAACCTGTAAAACTAATATTTTATACGGAACCCGCGGACACGTTGAAAATCCGGAAATGAAAAAAAAAAATCAAAATTTTACAGCAAAAAATGAATTTGACTCGGTGGGATTTTTTTGGGTCGGTCGCGTTTGGGCAAACAAATTTATTTTTATTTTGGCCTTGTGTGATCTTAATGCAGATGTTAAGAATTTTTGTGTAGTTAAATATACATATCCGTTGCATTTGATTACCTTTGGTTATTTTTTAAACCTTTCAATGTTTCTACTTGTAATAAATTATTGTTTCCGTTCTCAAAACCAAAAAAATTGATTTCTTGCATTTCAAACTCATATTAATTACGTTTCAGAAAATGCAATTAACGATAATTTATGGTAAATGTTTCGGTCAGTATTACTGATTTTCACCTTGGGGTACATGCACAAATGTATAGACAAGACATGTTGATTAAAAGGTTCTAATTTACTTTAAGACTGTTTGCATATAAAAATGGGATGTATATGTATTGAAGATTTATTGAAATTTCAAAATATTAGAAAGTTTGTATTTATAGTTGTTTTTCAAGTTACAAAATACACCCATTTGTTGATCATTATACAATGTTTATGAATATGTACGTCCTCATTTATTATGCTGGTAAATCTATTTTTAAATGACCCATTTTCTTGCTGATTCATAAAACTGTTCGTGTGAAGTTTCGCACATTTATTAAGAAAACAAAATAAGTGAAAATTGCCACCATGCGAAAAATGTCCACGTTTACAGTAGTCCGGAACCTCTAGTCAGCTCACCTTGGCCAGAGACTCAAGTGACCTTTTCTGATCCAAGTGTCTAGCATCTGTCTGTATGTTGTCAACTTTTTAGAACTTCTTGTTCTAAACTACTGTATGCCAGATCAGAAAACATACCAAAATGTTTCTCTAGGGATCCCGAAGAAGTGTTGTATCTTTTTAGAGAGATTCAATATCCAAGATACCTGCCCTAGCCTCTGATTGGCCGAGACATATTCTATTTTTACAGGAGCTTGTGCAAGTCACAAGATTTGCCAGAAATGTTCCACGCTGGATTCTGTAGAAGTGTTGTTTTTTTACAGAGATTTGAAATCCAAGATGGCCTCCGATTGACCAAGTCATTTTCAACTTATTCTCTAGAACTAGGTACTGCATGTGATGTCAACAGACATGTGGGAATCTTCCTCTAGGGGTCCTGAAGAAGTGTTCAGATTTTTTGAAGCAATTTGAAATCCAAGATGGCCACCCTGGCATCTGATTTGACCAGATATTTTTTACTTTTTTCCCAGAACTAAGCATGTGCAGTCGCCAGAAATGTACCTATAAGTGTTATGAAGAAGTGTTGTTACTTTTCAGAGTGAATTAAATCAAAGATGGTCGTCATGTGACATGTTCAAATTCTTCTCTGGAACTACTTCATGCCAAGTCATCAGAGACAGACTTTATAGATATGTTCCTCTATAGATTATATGTCCGGAGACCAAGAAAACTTTTCCCATCATTTATCATCCATCTGTAAACTTTTTACATTGAATCGTCACCCTGGAAATAATCGGGCTATTTTTCATTTTTTAACCAATTATAAATTATTATATTCCATTGCTGTTTAACATTGCTGCACAATCTAATTGAATTAAGATTGAAGTATGTACCTCGATAGTGACCCCAACATTATATAAAGGAAAAAAATCGGTTTCAAGACTTCAAGTGGTAAATGTACCAGTATATATAAGTACATTTATGATCATTTAAACCCTTGTTACAACACAATCAATTTCTATGTTGATGTAGATTTAATGTGTGATATTTTTTTTTCTATTTATGGAAGATATTGTCTCCTTTTTAAAACTTTTCTATTTGAAAAAGAATTATTAAAAGTACTTGATTGATTTTACTTCAGAAATCTTATTTACTATTTCAGCTATGAAAGGCTTTAGGAGAACAATGTCAACTAAAACACTATTAAAAGATTTTCTTTTCAAGTAAATGTTGAAATGGCTAAAAAAGTGCATTCTGTTATCGTATAGGATCTTTAAGTATCCTAATTTATGCTCCAAAACATGGCTAGAAAAGTGCATTCTGTTATCCTGTAGGAATTTTTAAGTATCCTAATTTATGCTCCAAAAAATGTCATGTCCTGTTTTCTCCCGATTTACAGTTAGTATATGTTAATGAAGTCTTACAAAAAGGTACTAATTCTTTTATAAGTGTCTAATGACATTTATTTATAAAAATTGCCATCTACAACCAAATGTTTTACAAGCTTTAAAAAAAAGCTGAGGTCAGTAAATCAACTTTGTTGAAAGAATATTAATTTTGTTTAAAAAGACAAAACAATGATGGTATTATAGTAACTATAGTCTATACTAATCAAACAATATTGTTGAAAGTGATGTTAAATACAATAACTGTTAACTAATTAAACATCAGAGGGAATGTTTATACTGAGTCAAGTAATGGATGACCAGGACAAGATCAATGCAGACAAATGTAAAACATACAGAAAGTAATAGTTTAGACAGCACAAACTTCCTCAAACACATTTTATTTTCCTATTGACCTACATATAGTAAAACTAAGGAGGATGGGTTCTAGTTCTAATAAAGAGGTTAGTCTTATTGATGTTTATCATTGACTTACATGTAGTAAAACTAAGGAGGATCTATTTCTAATAAAGAGGTCTTATTGATGTTTATCAATGATTTCTATATTAACTTACATGTCGTAAAACTAAGGAGGATCTATTTCTAATAAAGAGGTCTTATTGATGTTTATCATTGACTTACATGTAGTAAAACTAAGGAGGATCTATTTCTAATAAAGAGGTCTTATTGATGTTTATCAATGATTTCTATATTAACTTACATGTAGTAAAACTAAGGAGGATCTATTTCTAATAAAGAGGTCTTATTGATGTTTATCAATGATTTCTATATTGACTTACATGTAGTAAAACTAAGGAGGATCTATTTCTAATAAAGAGGTCTTATTGATGTTTATCAATGATTTCTATATTAACTTACATGTCGTAAAACTAAGGAGGATCTATTTCTAATAAAGAGGTCTTATTGATGTTTATCATTGACTTACATGTAGTAAAACTAAGGAGGATCTATTTCTAATAAAGAGGTCTTATTGATGTTTATCAATGATTTCTATTTTAACTTACATGTAGTAAAACTAAGGAGGATCTATTTCTAATAAAGAGGTCTTATTGATGTTTATCAATGATTTCTATATTAACTTACATGTAGTAAAACTAAGGAGGATCTATTTCTAATAAAGAGGTCTTATTGATGTTTATCAATGATTTCTATATTGACTTACATGTAGTAAAACTAAGGAGGATCTATTTCTAATAAAGAGGTCTTATTGATGTTTATCAATGATTTCTATATTAACTTACATGTCGTAAAACTAAGGAGGATCTATTTCTAATAAAGAGGTCTTATTGATGTTTATCATTGACTTACATGTAGTAAAACTAAGGAGGATCTATTTCTAATAAAGAGGTCTTATTGATGTTTATCAATGATTTCTATATTAACTTACATGTAGTAAAACTAAGGAGGATCTAGTTCTAATAAAGAGGTCTTATTGATGTTTATCAATGATTTCTATATTGACTTACATGTAGTAAAACTAAGGAGGATCTATTTCTAATAAAGAGGTCTTATTGATCTTTATCAATGATTTCTATATTAACTTACATGTAGTAAAACTAAGGAGGTTCTAGTTCTAATAAAGAGGTCTTATTGATGTTTATCAATGATTTCTATATTAACTTACATTTAGTAAAACTAAGGAGGATCTATTTCTAATAAAGAGGTCTTATTGATCTTTATCAATGATTTCTATATTAACTTACATGTAGTAAAACTAAGGAGGATCTAGTTCTAATAAAGAGGTCTTATTGATGTTTATCAATGATTTCTATATTAACTTACATGTATTAAAACTAAGGAGGATCTAGTTCTAATAAAGAGGTCTTATTGATGTTTATCAATGATTTCTATATTAACTTACATGTATTAAAACTAAGGAGGATCTAGTTCTAATAAAGAGGTCTTATTGATGTTTATCATTGACTTACATGTAGTAAAACTAAGAAGGATCTATTTCTAATAAAGAGGTCTTATTGATCTTTATCAATGATTTCTATATTAACTTACATGTAGTAAAACTAAGGAGGATCTATTTCTAATAAAGAGGTCTTATTGATGTTTATCATTGACTTACATGTAGTAAAACTAAGGAGGATCTATTTCTAATAAAGAGGTCTTATTGATCTTTATCAATGATTTCTATATTGACTTACATGTAGTAAAACTAAAGAGGATCTATTTCTAATAAAGAGGTCTTATTGATCTTTATCATTGACTTACATGTAGTAAAACTAAGGAGGATCTATTTCTAATAAAGAGGTCTTATTGATGTTTATCAATGATTTCTATATTAACTTACATGTAGTAAAACTAAGGAGGATCTAGTTCTAATAAAGAGGTCTTATTGATGTTTATCAATGATTTCTATATTAACTTACATGTAGTAAAACTAAGGAGGATCTAGTTCTAATAAAGAGGTCTTATTGATGTTTATCATTGACTTACATGTAGTAAAACTAAGGAGGATCTAGTTCTAATAAAGAAGTCTTATTGATGTTTATCATTGACTTACATGTAGTAAAACTAAGGAGGATCTAGTTCTAATAAAGAGGTCTTATTGATGTTTATCAATGATTTCTATATTGACTTACATGTAGTAAAACTAAGGAGGATCTATTTCTAATAAAGAGGTCTTATTGATGTTTATCAATGATTTCTATATTAACTTACATGTAGTAAAACTAAGGAGGATCTATTTCTAATAAAGAGGTCTTATTGATGTTTATCAATGATTTCTATATTAACTTACATGTATTAAAACTAAGGAGGATCTAGTTCTAATAAAGAGGTCTTATTGATGTTTATCATTGACTTACATGTAGTAAAACTAAGAAGGATCTATTTCTAATAAAGAGGTCTTATTGATCTTTATCAATGATTTCTATATTAACTTACATGTCGTAAAACTAAGGAGGATCTATTTCTAATAAAGAGGTCTTATTGATGTTTATCATTGACTTACATGTAGTAAAACTAAGGAGGATCTATTTCTAATAAAGAGGTCTTATTGATGTTTATCAATGATTTCTATATTAACTTACATGTAGTAAAACTAAGGAGGATCTAGTTCTAATAAAGAGGTCTTATTGATGTTTATCAATGATTTCTATATTAACTTACATGTAGTAAAACTAAGGAGGATCTAGTTCTAATAAAGAGGTCTTATTGATGTTTATCAATGATTTCTATATTGACTTACATGTAGTAAAACTAAGGAGGTTCTAGTTCTAATAAAGAGGTCTTATTGATCTTTATCAATGATTTCTATATTAACTTACATGTAGTAAAACTAAGGAGGATCTATTTCTAATAAAGAGGTCTTATTGATGTTTATCATTGACTTACATGTAGTAAAACTAAGGAGGATCTATTTCTAATAAAGAGGTCTTATTGATGTTTATCAATGATTTCTATATTAACTTACATGTAGTAAAACTAAGGAGGATCTAGTTCTAATAAAGAGGTCTTATTGATGTTTATCAATGATTTCTATATTAACTTACATGTAGTAAAACTAAGGAGGATCTAGTTCTAATAAAGAGGTCTTATTGATGTTTATCAATGATTTCTATATTAACTTACATGTAGTAAAACTAAGGAGGTTCTAGTTCTAATAAAGAGGTCTTATTGATCCTTATCAATGATTTCTATATTTTCCCTTTGATCTTTACACATCATATCTATTTTCAAGTAACTATCTGGATATGAACATAATATCACTGTTTTTTATGTTTCGACTTGAGGACTATTTGTCCATTTTAAGACTTAAGGACCATTGTCCTAGCTAAGATACTTAAGGACCATTGTCATTGCTAAGACTTGAGTACTATTTGTCCTTGCTGAGACTTGAGGACAGTTTGTCCTAGCTAAGACTTAAAGACCATTTGTCCTAACTAAGACTTAAGGACCATTTGTCCTAGCTAAGACTTAAGGACTATTTGTTTTAGCTAAGACTTATATGGATTATTTGTCCTAGCTAAGACGTAAGGACCATTTGTCCTAGCTAAGACTTGAGGACCATTTGTCCTAGCTAAGACTTAAGGACCATTTGTCCTAGCTAAGACTTAAGCACTATTTGTCCTTGCTAAGAGATTTAAGGACCATTTGCCCTAGCTAAGAGACTTAAGGACCATTTGTCCTAGCTAAGACTTAAGGACTATTTGTCCTAGCTAAGAATTAAGGATAGTCCTTAGCTAAGACTTAAGGACCATTTGTCCTTGCTAAGACTTGAGGACTATTTGTCCTTGCTAAGAGATTTAAGGACCATTTGCCCTAGCTAAGAGACTTAAGGACCATTTGTCCTAGCTAAGACTTGAGGACTATTTATCCTAGCTAAGACTTAAGGACCATTTGTCCTAGCTAAGACTTAAGGACCATTTGTCCTTGCTAAGACTTGAGGACTATTTGTCCTTGCTAAGAGATTTAAGGACCATTTGTCCTAGCTAAGACTTGAGGACTATTTGTCCTAGCTAAGAATTAAGGACCATTTGTCCTAGCTAAGACTTAAGCACTATTTGTCCTTGCTAAGAGATTTAAGGACCATTTGCCCTAGCTAAGAGACTTAAGGACCATTTGTCCTAGCTAAGACTTAAGGACTATTTGTCCTAGCTAAGAATTAAGGATAGTCCTTAGCTAAGACTTAAGGACCATTTGTCCTTGCTAAGACTTGAGGACTATTTGTCCTTGCTAAGAGATTTAAGGACCATTTGCCCTAGCTAAGAGACTTAAGGACCATTTGTCCTAGCTAAGACTTGAGGACTATTTATCCTAGCTAAGACTTAAGGACCATTTGTCCTAGCTAAGACTTAAGGACCATTTGTCCTTGCTAAGACTTGAGGACTATTTGTCCTTGCTAAGAGATTTAAGGACCATTTGTCCTAGCTAAGACTTGAGGACTATTTGTCCTAGCTAAGAATTAAGGATAGTCCTTAGCTAAGACTTAAGGACCATTTGTCCTTGCTAAGACTTGAGGACTATTTGTCCTTGCTAAGAGATTTAAGGACCATTTGTCCTAGCTAAGACTTAAGGACCATTTGTCTTAGCTAAGACTTAAGGACCATTTGTCCTTGCTAAGACTTAAGGAATATTTGTTCTTGCTAAGACTTAAGGACTATTTGTCCTGGCTAAGACCTTAAGGACTATTTGTCCTAGCTAAGACTTAAGGACTATTTGTCCTAGCTAAGAGACTTCAGGACCATTGTCCTTGCTAAGACTTAAGGACTATTTGTCCTAGCTAAGACTTAAGGACTATTTGTCCTAGCTAAGACTTAAGGACCATTGTCCTTGCTAAGACTTAAGGACTATTTGTCCTGGCTAAGACTTAAGGACTATTTGTCCTAGCTAAGAGACTTCAGGACCATTGTCCTTGCTAAGACTTAAGGACTATTTGTCCTAGCTAAGACTTAAGGACTATTTGTCCTAGCTAAGACTTAAGGACTATTTGTCCTAGCTAAGACTTAAGGACCATTGTCCTGGCTAAGACTTAAGGACTATTTGTCCTGGCTAAGACTTAAGGACTATTTGTCCTAGCTAAGAGACTTCAGGACCATTGTCCTTGCTAAGACTTAAGGACTATTTGTCCTAGCTAAGATTTAAGGACCATTGTCCTTGCTAAGACTTAAGAACCGTTTTTCTTAGCTAAGACTTGAGGACTATTTGTCCTAGCTAAGACTTATGGACTATTTGTCCTTGTTAAGACTAAGGACTATTTGCCCTATTTTGACTAAAGGACTATTTATCCTTGCTAAGAGAGTTAAAGACCATTTGTCCTTGCTAAGACTTGAGGACTATTTACCCTATTTTGACTAAAGGGGGATTTATTTTAAAGTTTAAAATCTTATTATTCATTAGACTAAACATGGATTGTTCATGTAATATACTTGACAGGTATTAATCCTATTTCAATGGAGTCTCATTAGAATAAATTAGAATATAAAGCTGATCTTAATCAGAGAGATCGGATGCTATCTTACATGTGACTTTCAGTAGTGACATTCTTTAGTTAGACAGACAAAAAATGTTTATGATCAAAAGATTTGTAAGGTTATGAATAATAAAAGATTTATTTTGGTCTTTTTATCAAAATAATTACATGTACCAGTATAAAGCATTGTTCGATGTTATCCATAATGGCATTATGAGGTAATTATGTTTTTAAGTTCATTTTCTGTACTCTGTAGCATTCAGGAAGAAACAAGGATTTTATTGATTAGACGTTAAAGTTTGGACGTCATATATAACATTGATGTCTAAAAGTGAAAGAACAATATTGTCAATTAGTCGTTTCTGTTTACCTTTGTTTGTAGAAATTAAAATTAAGTTGGACCTGATATTAATCCTCTCTGTTGTTTCCTGTGTGTTTTGATCCATGAAATGTTTAACTCGATTTATTTCAATAGAGACTTAGATTTTGAGAACCAAAGCCTATTGTTTGTATGATTTCACAAGGTTCAACAGGCAGGTTGAATTGAAAACTTATTTATATTACCCACAGAACAAGGGATATTTATTCTACACGATAAAAATTAATTCTACCAACCATATAAATGGTCGTACAATTTAATCGTTCATCTGTGTGCATTTATCATATGAAAAATTATAAAAAGGTCTCAACAGACATGTTAAAACAAAAGATACAATTTAACTCTAGCACTGCAGGGCTTTTTGGTTATCGATTTGTCATGTTCGTGTTTAGAAATATTTCTTCCTTTAATTAGTGACTTAATTAGTACTAATAATTTATTTGTTAGTAACCTGTCCTTTATCTGCCAGGTTTAAATTGATTGTTTTCGGATTTTAATTCTTGTGAATTCTATTATGGTGTATTAATGCAACAAATTATTATGATACCAGTATAAACAATATATGCAATATTAAATTGATAAGATTTATGAAGAATATCAATTGTCTTTTTAAAAAGTTGGAAATAAATTGATTTTCTTAAGATGAAGAATTAAACCATAAATGGATTTTTTTATACGACCGTAAACATTTTGTGGCCATATTATGTTATGAGTCATTGTTGTTGTCCATTTGTACACAATGGTTTTCTGCAATAACTTTTGTTCTAGTTGACCGAACCTTTTGAATTTTTTAAAGAGGTCAAAAAATGCCAATTTCCAAAATTTATACGTTTCTTATTTTTCATACAATTTTAATACAGTTTTTTATTGAATGCTCTTTTTAATGAGCTAATTATGCCAATCATTAAAGGAAATTGCCCTTTATTATCATTTAAAACTATTACTACTCAATGACCTGTATTTAATCGGTAGAAGTGATGTAGATTTTGTAGGTTTCACCTTCAATTGTCAGTACATGTATATAGTATACTCTTGTGTATGTTGTAATAAATGAAGGTATATTTATATAATTGTTATACTCTCAATGAGTAATAATACCATCAGGATTTCCCATTGTTGCTGATCTAGTCAAACAAAAGCAGTGTTAGATTTTGACAACCATCCCTATGTACATGTATCTTCTACTAAAAACATGGTTAATCTGAAATATTATGTTGTATAATCATTGTGATAATGACCATGTCTGACATGAGGTATAATGATTTACTGTCAACAAGCGTGGCTATCTCTTTATGTACAGTAAATGACATATGTGAGTTGATGTTTTTAGATCTGTTAGTTGATGGTGTTCATCTGTCCTTCACAGTATTCCAGTATTAATGTAAATTTTAGTAACCTTTGCACATTTTGGTCTTCTCAGTAACGAGTAGATCTAATGAAATCAAACTTGGCAGGAATGTGTCTTGGATTGTTCTCTATCAAACTTATGTTTTTCAAAAATCCCAGATAGCCACTAGAGCCAAGTGCCAAGAGCTACTTTTTGATAGTCCTTTATTCCATTTACTTTCAGTAGGACTTGCTCTCCAACACCAAAGAACTGTTTGAGTCCAAATTGTATTTACATGTAAATGATCATTATATGTCATTTGCCAAGCATGGGTTTTACATACAGATTAGAAGTCCAGGAATAAGATGGTTTAACAATGGCAAGTGAAGGAAAAGATATGTTGATGAGCCACTCAATCCAACTTACAATTCATAGACTTTAAAAAATAGTACTTACTTATGTAATAAATACCAAATGAACATCTTATGAATTTTATTTCTATGATAAAGGTCACTTTGACCCTAGACATGAAATGTCACATCAATAGAATAAAAGAATACGTTTGTTAATGTTTTTCTTATTAGACCTTGCTTAATGGTGTTTTGACAAGTGTTCATTGTTCATGTATTGTGAAATTTTGAACTTTAGAATTGAGATTAAAATTTTTGATTTTATTTGTTTTAAAATCAATAGGTAATGTATTTTGTTAATGTCAGTTACACATTATAAAGATAATATTTTATATTTTTAGGATCGCCAGTATTGAGAATGTACAGCATACAGCACTTAATATACAGTATATTGATGGGAAAACATATCTTCATGTATCCAGAAGAAATCTCATATAAATTTTTTTCCATAATTGTTTGACACAGGACTTTCATAAATATACATGTATATGAAATCCTTTTGTTTTCTAGAATTATTTGTTATGCAAGCTATTTTACAGTCTGATTAAAATCATACCCAGACTCAATTTTCATATCGTTGTGATATGAAAATTTAGTCTAGGGTATGATATTAATCAGACTGGCTATTTTAGTATTTATTGTTAAAATGTTAACTACTGTATGTATAATTTATCCATGATTTATACATTTTTCAACAGACTGACCCTGATACTGAAAATTGTCCATTAGTGTGACATCAAACTTATTATAGCATTACTGATAAAACAATGACATCAGTTTTGAAGGTCTTGACATATATTATCATTAGTATCACAGCTTTTCGGCTTTTCCAATCAGACTTGCTGTTACACCAGCAGCAATTTCTGTCTCAACCTTCAAAACTGCTGATATTCTATATATATGTCAGTCAATCAGTCTTCTAGGTAAAGAGTAGGATGTCTACCCATTGGAACCATAAATCACATCATCTGTAACTAAGAGACATATACACTGTATCTACAAAAGTAAAATGTTTACCTCCTCATTCTAGACAAGGTTTTGGCCTTTCAGTTATCCAATATCATGCCCATTAAATGATAATATGTAAAATAATTACAAGTAGAAATCTATGCACCATGTCTGCACAACTCATGTATATAGCTGTTTCCTCTTTATTTAATGCTGACTTTCTCAGTCATTTACATCCTCTCTTGCCTCACAAGCTTTGTGACTACTCGAGTCACTAAAACCCATTCTAGGCTTTTCTTATGATATATACGATTTGAACATCAAAGGAAAATATATTTACTGTAAAGTGGACATTGCTGCTGAAACTGTTGTTCCCAAATGGAAAATGTGCCTATTGTTTAATGCATCATTACACATTACTGTGGTACAAGCCTATCACCAATATGGCATGGGTTCGCTCCCGGCTTTGTAAATTACAAAAAAAGGTGCACTCGACTCGCAGCCGTAAGTGATAAAGCTTACCAGTTGCTTGCCCATGGTCAGTGGTTCTCTTCAGGTACTCCGGCTTCTTCCACCACTAAAACTGGTCGTCATGATATAGCTGAAATATTGATGAAAGTGGCATTAAGCACCAAAAAACAAACAAACAAACACATTACTGTGGTAAATGATGTTTATGCTTTTGTCTATCAGAAAATGTTAAATACCAAAAGGTATTTTGTTTCAAGATGATATTTTGAGATGCATTTGAAAAATTACTTATTAAATAATGTCAAGTTCAATATTTATCTTGATGTATTTTACTGTTTGCTTGAAAATATTAAAAAATATTGTGTCGGGACAATATCTTGGTTTACTGAAAACATACACCATTTTAGTTCATCTGGACCAAAGGTCAGTGTTAGGTACTGTACTACAATCACCTGTCATTATCCTGTAAACTTTCTACATAGCATTTATATTTTCTACCCAGAAAATCACATGACCAAATGGAACTTTGCTGGACCCTTTGGATGGTTGGTTCTTTAAAATGGCTGTGTTTGTGTCAATCAGAAATCACCACCACTGAACATTATTTCACATGGAAATTTTTTTTTAAGAAAACACTTTTTCACAGAATCTGTTTAATTGATTGAACCCTAACTGTACATGGATGATCATTGGATGGTTCATAAAGAAAGTTTCATTTCTATGTGGATTGATAATCTAAGATGACTACAATTGTATGACATAGTTTTACATAGTAAGATGTTTTGGTCCTATGGTGTATGGATGTTTAGCCCTTGTGCTTCCATGTTTAAAATAAGCTGCATTAGGTATGAAAATGCAAAATTTTGTATTTTGTCTGAAGCAGCATTATGATATGAAGATAACATTTTGTACCAATGAATGCCCCACATTGTTTATTGAGTTCAAGTCCCAGGCAGTCATTATTTAATATATTCTTCTATGGGCAGCAGTTAAAAAAACTTTTTTACTGGGTGAGTCATACAGGCTTATGTCAGCCTCTAGTATTTTGTGTTGAGCTGAAACTGAAGAAAACTGTTTGCCATAATTATCATAGAACCCTATCGGATCTCAGATTATAAAACTAATGGAACCCAATTTATGCATAAACATTCATTTATAATCAAATGAATACTTCAAGCTCAGGTGAGCATTTGGTTTATTCCATAGGGAAGGATGTAAACCAGACTTAAAACAGTAGATTATATGAAATTACAAATAATTGTGATGTGAACAGTTTTGTATAATTTCTTCAAAGTGATTATTATTCACTTATTACATTTGATAACACCTCTCTTTAGATTACCTTAATAAAGAATAGGGTTGTTTATTTTCATTTTATTTTATTTTTATTTATACATTATACATGATCTGTAGGTTCCAAATCTTTGGCTGCTCCCAAAAATCTTTTTTAACAGATAGCCAATACATATTCATGTTTTCTGGTGTTGTATAGCACATAGAAATATTGCCCATCTTCTCTGGCTAGTGGATATAACCCCTCCCTCATGGGATTCCAAGTTTGGAAAATGCTACCTTCCTTGCTTGTAAAAGAAAACTTGCAAATAGCACATAACAAGCAAAGTTGATTATGAGTGGTTATTTGTGACATACATTGTATTGTAGATTTCAGAGTGATGTTCCCATCCTAGCCATTATATCCTCTTTTGGCAATACAGTTGTATATACTTATCCTAGTACACATAAAAATCGGGTCTGTCATTGTTGTCTGTTTGTAGACACAAGAAAATCCTGCAATAACTTGCTCTTGTTGACCCTTCTGAATTTTGAACACCATGATCCAGGACACAGAGGGTTGTTATTGATTTTAAGGATTGTAGCCACAGCCCTTGTCGATTGCTGTGGTCCTAGTATACTGTGTCCAAAGCACTTGCTGAGGTCGTATTATGCTGTGTCCCAACAGTTAATCCTTTATTTGTAAATATTAAACAGCAATTGAGGGATGGTAAGGCAGGTAAACAAAAACAATCTCAAATATATTACAAAAAAATGCCAGGATGTCTAGATAAATCTGTCTTTGCTACATGTAACCGAACCCATTGCCAGCGGTATTTTCGTTGAATTATCGCTGTTCTCTTAGGGTACTCCGGTTTCCTCCACCAATGAAACTGATCGTCACGATATAACTTAAATATTGTTAAAAGCGACGTTAAACACCATAACCCTAATCCGTAAAGTTCGCATGGTTAATTCGAGTTGTGTTGGCGAAATTGATGGTTGCATATTTAACATAGAATTTTAATAGATTAATATAAATTGTGATTTCATGTACACTTATCATAAGTTAACATCTGTCTTGAGAAGGACGGACTTTGTCACAAAAAGACTTATTAGACTGTTAGACATTACCTCCTTTGTTATCCCCTCGCCAACGAAGTTGCGAAGGGATATAGTAACGCTACCTTCCGTCCGTCCGTCCTTCCGTAACATCCTTGTGAACAGCCTAGAATCAACATCCTTCAATGGATTTTGACCAAACTTGGTACATACTTAGTCCTTAAGAGAATCTGGAACCCTATTGATTTTCAAGGTCAAAGGTCAAGGTCACCGGGTCAAATTATTAGGCGAGAGGATACGCCACGCTTTGCGTTGCCCTTGTTAATTATTTTAATGTAAAATGTAATTGGGTTGGGTTATAAATTTTTAACATCGTTTTCAACAGTATAGTTATAGGTTGTAATTTTTAATGGTGGGGTTCCCGGAGGAAGCCACCAACCAGACAAAAGTCTACAATTATATTGTTATATAGGATTTTTCTATATTAACAATTGTTCACATTAAGTAAACTGTCAGTGACCAGATGAGTGATAACAAACTCCCGATGGATCGTCTGGTCATTATGAGTGGCTGACATACCGCCGGTAGATATGATCACCCAACTTAAATCGAGTACACCGCGACACGACGGAGTAAGAACCCGTAACCAGTGGTGGTGTAGATACTTGTGTCAACATTTAGACCCAGCCCTCTAAAAGATGCAACACATTTGTTCATACTTGTGGTGTTGCAACAGTGATCTGTTTATCTCTTGGCAATAATTAATATTTGTATTTAAAATTTCGTTATGGGGGAAAGAAAAAAACTGGTTGTTATTAAGGTGTTCTGCTAATTCAATAGTTGGTTGCTATTTAAAATTAAAATATTTTGTGTACTATGGTACCTGGCCAATCATTTCCTCAGATCATTCAATAATAATCTACCCGTCCTATAATTGGAAAATTACTGCAATTTCCTCTGTTAATTACAATTGTTTTCGTGTAAGGACCAAGTGGTTCGATTGATTTTTTCCTCAGAATTTCTTTGACCTTTTGAAGTAGTTAATGAAAGGAACGCATTAATTATAGATACCTGTAATTAAGTTTAATGGTATACCTGTATTTATAAAGAAGAAATCCATATGCTAAATGCAGTTGATAGTACATAGAAACCAATGTTCCTGTTTAATCATATAAATTATATACTACTAGCACCATAAGAATTGTGATGTCTAACAGTAATGATTTCTTCTTTCAAACTAGAATTTCCATAAGCCGATTGCCGTATTAAAATATAGGATTCAGTTTTTTTTTGTTGATGTTTAACGCAACTTTCGATAACATTTCGGTTGTATCGTGCTGTGGATCCCACTGCTATTCTTCGGGAGAACTGAACTGTTTCATACAAGGTTTTATTGTTTACACGTCGCCTCCATGAAATGAAATGTAAGCAATTATACTTGAAGACATTGTTAGTTCTGTAGGTATCAATCTATAGACATGTGTGTCAATTGAACTATTGTTTGTCTCACCTTCTGTTGACTACGTATTGTCTAGACATATTCCTAGTTGTTACCTTATTTGTATGTCCAAACATTAATTCTGACGACATCCATGTTGGTTAGAGATCTGTTCCTTACCAAGACAAATACTTATTAAAGTCTCGCCTCTTGATTTACATAGACATAGTAAAAACATACAAGAGTTACGAGAGACTTGTTGTCTATAAAATATAAACAATAATATGTACATATGTAAAATTATCGATATAAAATATGTTTTCTGTTCATTAAAATCTCATAGCAGATTTTGGCAGAATAATACCATAACCAGATTATTCCCGGTCTAACATACTGGTGAGATGTATGCTCAAAATATTGATTTATTTTAACATGAGGTGGTCTAAACTGCTGTTCTACAAATGGACAAGACGTTAGTGAGACAAATGCTCTTAACCTTAATTTATAAATATATGCATTCGTATTTGCGCTATGGATGCCCAGGGCTTTGCAAAAGGGACCTTTTTCAAAAACATGAGTTTTTAGATAATTGTGCGATGTTTGTTGAACACATGCTTTCGGCAAAAAAGGTTTTGCATAAAAGAATGAAATAGAGGAGAGCATTGATAGAAGGTCTAAGCATGGTTTATCAGAATTATTCACATTGACTCCACTAATGCCTGATACGTTTTGTTGAATATGCAAAGTAGGGCACTATAGAATATTTGAAAACTTTCTCCCGAGTTCGTGGATGGTTAGTCCATCCATCCATTCAAGATTGCCGACTTGGTTATGAATTTAATGTCTTCATGGCGAAAAACTGCAACATCTTAAACTATATTTACACGACGGGTGTCGCTAGTGGAGCTGGACTGCTTACCATTCCAGAGAACATGATTTCACTTCAGTTGGGTTCGTGTTGCTCAATGTTTAGTTTTCTGTGTAGTGTGCTCTCGACCATTGTTATCTTTTTTGTTTTTTAGGTCACCTGACCAAAGGGTCATTCGAGGTCACCACTTTGTATCCGTCGTCATCGTCTTTAAACTTTTCATATTTTAATCTCCGAAACCACTGACCCATTTTGAATCATACTTGGTAGAATGTTCATTGGATTGTCAACTAAAAAGAATTTTTTTCGGAAATCCATTAAAGAAACGAAGGGCCTAACTATGGCTCTTGTGTTTTTAACCATAAGAGCTACAGTTCCACAGCTAGCCGTGCATGCACACAGTATATAACGTCATGATGTACGTACATGGAAAAAGTAATAAATATTTTTATCTCAGAAATGATCTTAAAATCCGAAATGTCAGATGTTTAATTTTATGACTGTGTAAGTTTGTTGTAACTTTAATGTTGATTTGTATCTCTGTTGTTTCTTTTCCCTCTTATCTACCTTTTAACATCTAACAAAAACACATGAAAAAGAAAGGTTGTCAATCCAGTAATGAACATTCGGATCAATGAACCTGCGGACCAATGAACTTTCGGATTAATGAACCTTCGGATTATCGATACTTCGCCGGTTGGTCACATCTTCCTACCCGTAACACGATCATTCCAGTACAACGTATATTGGTACGACATAATATGTTCCTAACTTTAATACATTTTATGGCGAGACATGTGTTCCTAACCTCAATTTATTTTATGTCGAGCCATGTGTTCATAGCTTTGATTTATTTATGGCAAGACATATGTTCCTAACCTTAATTTATTTTATGTGAAGACATGATTGTAACCTTAATTTATTCTAAGGCATGGTAAGATGGTTGGTTTTATGGTGCTTAACGCGGCATGGTAAGACATGTGTTCGTAACCTTAATTTATTCTAATGCCATTTTGTCCTTGTTTTTCAAAAGAATTTGTTCATGGTGTTTAACGCCACTTTCAACAAAATTTCAGTTATATCGTGGCTGTCAGTTTTATTGTTGGAGGAAACCGGAATACCCGAAGAAAACCACCGACCTGTCGCAACTCACTAAACCGAGTTTGGCATAAAAGGGATTACTTCGTAAGCTTGAATCAATAGGGATTAGAGGATTAGAGGATCATTATTATCTTGGGTGAAAAACTACTTGTCTGAAAGAAAACAACGTGTCGTAATTAATAATTCAACTTCTAGTTGGCGTGACATAAATGTTGGTGTACCCCAGGGATCGATTCTAGGTCCTCTTTTGTTCATTGTTTTCATAAATGACATACTGACCGATATTAATTCGACCATAAAATTATTTGCCGATGACACTAGTCTGTACTTAATTGTAGACGACCCACAAGAAACAGCACAAACACTCAATGATGACCTAGTGAAATTACATGCATGGTCTACAAAATGGCTGGTAAATTTTAATCCACAGAAAACTGAAACCATGACTATCTCTCGAAAATTAAATAAACCCCATCAACCTAACCTTATTATGAATAATACTATCATTAGTACTGTTACTGAACATAAGCACCTTGGACTACAACTTTCTGACGATGGTAATTGGAATAAACATATTGACATGATAACTAAAAAAGCATTCTCACATGTTAACATTTTAAGGAAATTCAAATTTATACTGGATCGGAAAACTCTAGAAACAATTTATATTACTTTTATAAGACCATTACTAGAATATGCGGATGTTGTTTGGGATACCAAGACTCAAATACTAATTAACAAACCAGAAAATGTTCAGGTTGAGGCTGCTAGAATCGTGACTGGGGGTACCAGACTTGTATCCTTAGGTAATCTATATATTGAAACCGGGTGGGAAAAATTGAAAGATAGAAGGGAAAGGCATAGAACGATTCAATTTTATAAGATGTCAAATAATCTAACTCCTCAATATCTTAGTAACTTAATTCCGCAAAATTTCGGCATGATCCATGACCACAATACTCGTCATACCTCACGTATTCCTCCAGTACGCACTCGAACATCGCTCTACGCAAGCTATTTCATACCCTCCAGTGTACAACTATGGAACCAACAGTCAGAAAATATTAAATCAAGCAGATCTGTTCAGATGATTAAATCAAATCTTCAACCCCAAAACAATACTAAACCCATTTATTATTATATTGGTACTCGACTGGGACAAATTTTACACGCTAGGTTGCGTATGCAATGCAGCTCTCTCAATCATCACTTATTTCGTAAAAACATTGTAAATTCCTCATTCTGTCAATGTGGGGCAACAGAAACCACGGCCCATTTTCTGCTACATTGTCCCCGTCACAATGCAACAAGACTGAGATATATCCACACCATTAATTTACCAATTAACTTAAATACGGATGTATTATTGTTTGGCTCTACAGACTTAACGAATACCCTAAATACAGATATATTCTTAAACGTGCAGAAGTTCGTCATAAGTAGTAAACGATTCACCTCCTAACCATATTCACACAACATAAACATGTTAAAAAAAAGCACTTGCACCTTTACACTTCATTTGTTTGTTTCTTTTTATTTATTTTTCTTACTAAAGCACACCAAATAACATTGACAACGACTGATTAACACTTGATAATTCTCAATACACTTCTACCTTTCGATACTAATTAAACCTTGAACACCAGATAACAACAGGGATACGGATTAATATAAGTTTAACCACTTGTTTCCGAATCCTATTGATTAATTTAAAAGTATATATAATTTATATGTGTATTATCATAATGTGTAATATTGAATTAATTAATAAAATATGTTTATACTAACTCACTAAACTTTATCACATAAAGCTGTGTCGAGTACACCTCGCCATGAGCGGGGTTCGAATGTTTTTCAAAAGGACAAGATGTTACTCGGAGTCTCAGACATATGTTCCTAACCTTAATCATACCATGTTGGTCAACTGAATTTTGAATGTATATAGGTGGTCACCTATATATATACCCGTACAACTTGAGTAATCGATGTAAACAAGTGTTTATCCATACTCCGTAAATTATGTATAAATTTGTTTGTCGTTCCTTGTAAATATTTCTCAAGGATTTTTATGTGTATATAAATCCCACTGCTTTTTAATTTGTAAATTCAAAACATAATTAGTTACTATATTTTTATAGATCTCTAGTGAATATGTTACTGATATTTTCACATACAATATTGTTTAGCTATTCGTACTATAAACGTATTACTTCATTGAAGGTTGGTTGTCAATCATTTGCAAAACATTGTTGCAGTACTATCGGGAATAAGCAATGGTTGAGTGTTGACTTTATTTTAACAAACGCTTTCGTAAAATTATTACCGTTACTATGTTATATTGTTGTTTACGTATGATAAGTAACGGTCGAGTTGAAAAAAAAATTATTTTAAGAAAGAAGATACCAAAGGAGCAATCAGAATCCGTATATCTGAAAGTAGAAAGTGATATACTGACTATTTAATGAAACACCCAGCACACGTCTCCAGGGCGTAGAACACTGACAATGAAACACCCAGCACACGTCTCCAGCATGTAGAACACTGACAATGAAACATCCAGCATGTAGAACACTGGCAATGAAACACCCAGCACACGTCTCCAGCATGTAGAACACTGACAATGAAACACCCAGCACACGTCTCCAGCATGTAGAACACTGACAATGAAACATCCAGCATGTAGAACACTGGCAATGAAACACCCAGCACACGTCTCCAGCGCGTAGAACACTGGCAATGAAACACCCAGCACACGTCTCCAGCATGTAGAACACTGACAATGAAACATCCAGCATGTAGAACACTGGCAATGAAACACCCAGCACACGTCTCCAGCGCGTAGAACACTGGCAATGAAACATCCAGCATGTAGAACACTGGCAATGAAACACCCAGCACACGTCTCCAGCATGTAGAACACTGACAATGAAACATCCAGCATGTAGAACACTGGCAATGAAACATCCAGCATGTAGAACACTGGCAATGAAACACCCAGCACACGTCTCCAGCATGTAGAACACTGCATTCGAGGTAAATGGTGGTGCTTAATTTTACAAGTATGCGAAAGCTTGTAAATTTTCACTCGTTGCCTCGAACACCAGTGTTAAACATATCAAATCTAGTGAAATAACTATCACACATTCAACAGAAATTACAAACGCATACCACCATTTAGCCACACCAGGTTTTTTTTCAAGATATATGTATCCACGATTGATTTTTGCTTATTAGATGCCATGATTATTTTTTTTAATTACAGGTAGTTTTTGTGTTGGAACACTATTAAACGTAATATTTGATCACCAGGAAGGAGGTGGTTTAGTGTATATAATAAAAAGTAGATAGACTTGTGTTTGAACTTTTTTAATCCGAACAGTATAATTATTTTGTAGAGACGTTGTTTGTTTACTATTTTAAACAATATTTTAATCAATAACGAATGTCCAGGGATTGTATGGAGTGAAGTGTTAAAACACATGTACAGCTATAAGATTTTGAGTTGGGTTTCTCAATCTATTATGCACACATTTCCAAATAAAGAAAATAACCTAGATAATGAGAGATTGTTTAAAATGGAATTCTGTTAATAATATTTAGCTAAATTATTTTTAAATATACATACAAACAAAAGTATATATTTGTATTTAGTTTTATTATGAATACCATCTTGTTTACTAACATGCCCGCATTTGATATCAATTAAGAATGGTAACACAGTGAAGCTAGCATGTGAGTGTGTGCGAAGTCATTCTGATAGCTTTATACATGTATCTGTACATGTAGCTGGCATGTGAGTGTGTCCGAAGTCATTCTGATAGCTTTATACATGTATCTGTACATGTAGCTGGCATGTGAGTGTGTCCGAAGTCATTCTGATAGCTTTATACATGTATCTGTACATGTAGCTGGCATGTGAGTGTGTCCGAAGTCATTCTGATAGCTTTATACATGTATCTGTACATGTAGCTGGCATGTGAGTGTGTCCGAAGTCATTCTGATAGCTTTATACATGTATCTGTACATGTATCTGTATTGTGCTTATAATGTATCTATTGGTAATCATCATTTGGAGCTATTGTCATCACTTGCTATTCGTCGTCCGTAAATTTTGCATTCGTCAATCTTCTCAAGAAGTACAGAATGGATTGAAACCAAATTTTGCTGGGAGGTCTCTTACAAGGTCATGTCCAAGTGTTGTTACTTTGTGGGGAAATGACGACCAAACATGACTACCCGAGTGCATACAAGGGCCTGGTTGGGTAATATTTCGAAGATCTCTTTTTTAAGAATTGCTTGACCAATTGATATCAAATATGGCTTTGATAGTCCTAAGTAGATACTTACCAAGTGTTCTTACTTTGGTTTTTGTTAACACAAAACTTGTTTGTTGGCCACCATCGCTCGACTTAGTTTTCACATAGAAACCTATGGAACAAGGAATTAAAGCATTGTCTCAGAAACTGCAAATAGGATTAAACCCATAATCATTGGATAATACCTTACAAAGTTGTAATGTTTGTGTGGATCCAAAACCCATGAATGGGCATGATGGCGACCAACACAGGACTCGGTTTTTAACTTATGAACTTACTAAAATGAATAGACTTATTTTCTTTGAATCTACAAACATGATAGAACCCAAACTGTATATGAATTGACTTTTTTTTTCAAGTACTTCAGATATCCAAGATGACCGCCACCATATATGAAAGTGAATGAATACTCTTTCCTAAAATCAAAAAACATGATTAAGCTCAAACTGTACATGACTGTTCCTTGGATGTTGCCTTATACAGTTGGTATTTATTATGTGGATCAGAAATTCAAGATGGCTGCCACTACAGGACTTAGTTTTTAACATTGAACCCTGTTGGAAAATGAATAAAAGCTTTGTCCCCTAAACTACAAACATGTTACGTCCTAAAATGTACATGAATGGTCATTTAATAGTCCATTACCAAGATTTAATTATTTGTGGTGATTGGATATCCAAATTGGCCACTACCACAGGACATTGTTACATAGGACCACATGGGAATATGAATAAAAAATATATTTACCAAAAACCACAAAGTTGCTATAACACAAACAGTAAATGAATAACCAGGTGAGCGATACAGGCTCAGGTGATATTCTAGTTTACAGGAGTTGTTTAGTTAAAATGGCTGTTGACGAGGTACTAATGGAGCAGGAACTGCTAGCCATTACGTAGCACCTGCATTCATTGCCAGTTTTAGTGGGATTCGTGTTGCTCGATCTTTAGTTTTCTGTGTATTTTTTGCACCCCATTGTTTGTCCTTTTGTACTTGTTTAGCTCATTGTTTTGTCTGTCCTTGTTTAATTTGCGGTTTCTGGTTTATGAGTATATTAAATTGTGAAGAAGAACATGGACGACGGACACCAGTTGATGACAACTGTACACCGGGTTCTTCTGTCCAGATGATGAAATATTTTCATAATCTTGCAAAATGTCTATATCAGAAGTTTTGCATAAAATCTAAAATAAAGACGCATAGATCAACTTTGCACATTATCGTGTTAGATTATAGCAAAATTATGAGGAATTTGTCTTGGCAATAAAGAAGCTTCATATGCTTGTAAAAATATGACCAGATGATATGCTATAGCATAAAAACCCCCACCCATTGATATATTGAAGTGTAAGATTTCCGACCCAATCATATATCTGAAAGATATATAAAAAAAAAAGGATATCCATTCTGGACAGCTGCACGTCTGTATACCTGTATATATGAAGTGCCCTCTCCCGTGAGTTGGAAGTGGCGTTCTGTGAGTTACCTTTTTCAACATCTGTTGTTCTTTCGATCTGTCTGTTCTTAAAACCTATAGGTATGATCATGGGAGAATTGACTAAAATAGAATTTTGCTCTCTGTGGCACTCAGTGGGAATAATCTCTAACAACCAATATTTTGTTCACACTCCCACTTTGTTTGACGCAGTGTAACATGTCCTAACATCGATAAACGTTGCAATACATGTACCCGTATAGCCCTCAAACAAACCAGACGAATTGTATACATGTACATAATATATAAATGGAAATTTAAAATCACAATTAGTTGTATTGAAGAATGTCACTGAAATCGAAATGAAATCAATTACGAATTACATATCGTGTCTAGATTTAGCCTGCTTTAACTTAAGCTGGTGGGGTTTAAATATTTGATATCAGTTTTTAATACGAGACAATAGACGTTAATGGTAACTCAGTAAACACAACAAGTACACCCTTATATTCAGGATTTAAAGTCTTTTTTAGTATGCCAGTTTTTTATTATCTTAAACTTTATTTTCTTAAATATTTCGTGTTAACACTTAACATAGATTAAAATCAGATATCCTTAAGAGTAAATAATTAATTATATTAATTAACAATAACGTGTGTCCAGTCTTTATGTGAATGTTTCAAAATGAGTACGACCGGACTGTCAATATTTCCAGTGTTCTTAAAATGAAAAGTCATCTTTCAGAATTTGATTAGGTTTAGGTTTATGGTGATTAACGCCACTTTCAACATTATCTCAGTTTTATTGGTGGAGGAAACCGGAGTACCCAGAGAAAATCACCGACCTATCGCAATTCACTGACAAAATTTATCACATTCATAATTTGTGTTCAGTTTCTCATGTGCATGGGACCACGGCATAACGTTAGTTGTGGTCGATCACTAAGTGTCCACAAACATAGACACTTTCTTTTTCATTTTAATGTTATGATATGTGTGTGGGTGAGGGTGGAAATGTCAATTAAATTATTTCAAAATGGGGTACTTAATCCATAGATCTAATCCTGACGAAGTAAATTATTTTGAATTAATCTATTCCGCCCAGGTTAAATACGAGTCAATCTACCTTTCATATGTAGAAACTTAATTCGATGACCATCGTCGGTAACACACCTGCATTCAGTGCCTATCACCACTAACGTTGTGGGTTCGAACCCCGTTCATTAAGAGGTGTACTCGATACAACATTATGTGATCAAGTTTGTCAGTGATTTTCGACATGTCAGACCGCATCGGTGGTGTAATGGTTAGCGTGCTCCCTTCGGGTGCAGTAGATTGTGGGTTCGATCCCCGATCGGCCCAAACCAAAAACTATAAAATAGGTATTTGTTGCTTCTCCACTAAGCACGCAGCACTGATTAAGGAGAAAGAGCAAAGACTGATTGGCTCGGAATCAGAGAAATGCGTCCGAGTGGGGCGACATGTCTATCCGCGGACTGTTGTTTCAACGAGCTAGCACTATATAAATCCAACTAAGCTTGTTGGTCTAGAACAGAGCGGACCTCATCGTCATATCATTGAAAATTAACTTGTTCTCGCCATGATATAGCTGAAAAATTGATGAGTTGGCGTTAAACAACATTCATTCACTCGCTCTACTTTGCAAAAAATAATGGTATATTTATATATAATTATATGAGTGATAATACTATCAGGATTTCTGTTGTTGCTGATCTGGTAAAAGATTAGCGGTTTCCTCCACCAATAAAACTGACTGCCACCAGGCGCGTAGCTCCCTATACGCCAACACGCAGTTGCGTGCACATCGGCGTGCTGAAAACAAAAATAAAGAGCAAAAAAAATAAATAAATAAGGAATAATTAAAATTTAAAAAAAAGTGGAAAACAAAGTCTCGTTGTGGCTTTTTGTGAAAATTCAATGTCATAAAAATTACGGCAGTGCTACCGCAGAGCGATCGTTCATTGTACTACGTCGGTTGAAGACATATGTACGATCAACAATGAATAACGATAGGTTGTCATCGCTAGCATTAATGCATATCCATCGCGATGTCAGTGTGGATTTAGATAAAGTTATGGAGAAGTTCGTGTCTGCTAAGACACGAAGAACAGATTTTGGGCAATTCTAAGTAAATTCTGTCTAACAAAATCATGAAATCAATGTGTTGCTTATGTATTCAATTTACCCATGAAAACACCTCAGAACGCACCATTTTGCATCTAGTAAAAAAAAATATTCTGGGTTTGGTTGCTTGCACTGCAAAAAAGGCTAGCTACGCCCTTGGCCACGATATAGCTGAAATATTGTTGAAAGTGACGTTAAATACCATAAACCAAACCTAACAAACGGTAACACATGGTTTATTGCGATTTGTTCTCTTCTTAGAACAGGTCGCAATTGGCGACGATGGCCAAGTACACATTGTTTCAACGAGAGTAGTCCTTTATAATGAAGACATACATTATACAGGTAAAACTACATTTCTATTGCATTTTAGCTTATCAGACCGAAAGGGTCATGTAAGCGTTTGTCGTCGCTTTATGCCCATCGTCTGTTGTCCGTCGCCGTTTTAAACATTCACCTTTTGATCATCTCCTATGAAACTAGTACTGGGCGTACTGAAATCAAACTCTGCAGTAATGATGCGTGTGAGATCATTTACAAAACTTCATCATTTTGTCTTGATTTGTCAAAAACATGACCACCAAGAACAATTCTTGTGGTTTGTTAGTTGACACAAAAATGTATGCGAGGTCCACAGAAAGTCCCTATTTCGTAGAAATTATTTGTTATATAATTTAGTACAAGTATTTTGTTTGTCCTTTCCTCTGTCCGTATTTCAATCCAAAAACTCGTTTTATAGTCAATGAAGTAGAGTATATTTTTCAATTACTTTAATTTTTGCTCAGACAGGTTTACATTTGATTAATTATTTGAGTGACTCTGAAAGCAACGATTCCGCTACAACAGGTTACCTCGGTCACTCACCACCGCTTGTTTTATTGAGAATTTCATTGGTTAAATTAGTTCACTTCACAAATGAAATCAGAGTAAAATAGATTTGTTATTTCAATAATAAAGAAAGACAACAAACAATGTCGGGTTCACTGAAGCACTGACGTTATGGTGATGGGTTCGGTGCACAATACAAATAAAAGATCTTTTTTCATAATTCATAAAACATTTCGAAAATGATACTAATAAAACATAACAATATTTTAACACAAATGTACTATTAGTTTTGTCTTTGATTCATATCTGTATATATTATAAACGTCAATTATTATATTTTTAAAAAGAATCTCCAAATCTCTGGTAATTGAAATTAAATTTCTACTTATCTTTCAATAATCTTGTTTTTAATTATTAATATAACTTCAATAGGATTAAAGACGAATTAGTTCTCAATTCATGTGGGTATTATTTCACATTAACATTCTTGAAAAACAAATCCTTGGGACGATTTATAATATCATTTGAAGGCCATTATAAACTGAAATGACTGTTCGTTCTACATTTCAGACTGACCATTCTATGATATTACCATGTTTGACGGTTGGTGTGCTGTATTTTATACTACAGATACATACAGTACCATTTATTATAGAACGATTCTCTTCCATGACTGAATGAGTAGGATTTCTAGTGTAATATATAATTTTAATTTTATTAACATTTGACAATGGTTTTCGATTAGAATTCTACAGTTGAAATTTGAATCTTTATAAAGTACTTATAAAAAAAATTGACCCACTCATTTGTGCAAAATTGAAAGTTTATACTATATTCAGGTAGCAAGTCTATTCATTTTTAGAGATAGAATTCCGACTGCGCATTAAATACAAATGTTATAATAACTAAAATATTATATTGCTTAACCTTTTTATTTCGAAAATTTGAAGATTAATATCACAATATGGTCTTCAATGTTGAACATAACATGTATATCATAATTCTCTAGATTTTATACTGAATAAAGGCCACCCACTAGTCCCGGAAAGCCGGATGCCTTGGTCTAGCTTGACCTTATTTAGAAGGGAAAAAAACAAAGAGGGAGGTTTATATTGTTGTGCAAGTTTAGCAGCACTGGTTTCTGAATTAAAATTTAACACCAAAGTCAAAATTCAACAACTTTGGGGTCATATTCCAACATCCAGAAATTACCTTATAGTATTTTTCAATGGGGGTATGGTTCTTCCTTAGAAAAGTATAAATCTATATTACCCGTATGTTAGACATCACAACAAAGCAACATAAAAAAAAAGTCGACACAAAAAAAATAAAAAATAGACATCGAGTCCAGAATCTGACTTGATTGATTAAAGAATTGTCTGCACGGTATCGTGGAGACAAAATAAAATGTCAAAATGTGCATATCCATTGACGACAATAGATATAAAAGAATGACATTGGCACAGACGCATGAACTTGAGACGAAAAACCATCTCCACACCCACACCCACACACACGAATGACCGTTAGGAGAGTGTGACAACGAACTCGCCACATTTTAGTTGTAGTCTAATGGAATATTAAAGTTATTTTTGTTATAAATCGACGACTGACAAAACAAAATTGAAATTATAATTCGCGAACAATTGTGACTTAAATTTTTGTATCTATTGAAACTAACACAATTTATTAGACCAGTTTTTTCTATTTATTTAACCATGAAAGTTTTTTTTAATTAATATAATTTTTTTACCAAAAATGAACGCCCCCCCCCCCCCCCAAAAAAAAAACAAGAACAAAAAAGACACCGGACAGAAAATTGGTGATAACTGTTATTGGAGTTCTAGATCTCGATCTGTCCTGTTTATATACTACAGATGTACTATGTATCAGGTTAACCGTGCATACATCATAGATTACATATGAAATGAGATGACGCGAAAATATGCTGACAATGCAGAATTGCTAAACTACATCAAACAATTGTATTATAATAAGGGATGTACTAATTCTGACAACCATTGATTGAACTGCTACTCTAGGTACAGTAGGGTCGATGTGAACAGATAAAACAGAAAATGCAACCGGGCTTGAAATATTGTTGGTCATTTTTTCGCTTTGGACATGTTTATATTCAAATAATAGTCAGTGGTCGTCGTGGCTGTGGCAGTATGGTAGGTACATCTGCCTATAGATACACAATTCATATTAAGTCTGTAGTTATCTATAAATATCAAAGTATTGTATCACTGATATACCATTCCAGAACAATTGGAGAAGGAACATCTGTCTAGTTCACATGACTATTAAAATTTAAAGAGACAATACAAGTAGAAGAAATATAAAAAAGAGAGACTTTTGGCGACCCCTGTTGATTTGTGCTACATTTCCCAATTGGCACATAAATACCAATTATTGTAGAGGTACTAATGGGCTCCCGTGGTCATAAAAGAAAAGTTGTGAAAGTAGACCTCATTTCCGTGTGTTCTTGATAGCTTGTTTAAATCAACTACATTTTGTACTTTTGGTGTATGATCATAGAGTATGAGGGTTTGGCCATTTGACGGAATGGCTGTCATGTTGAAGTAGGGACAGGATTCTCTGGTATAATTTTAAATAGGTGACACTCAGGGACAATACTAATCAAATTTTGTTATACATGTATTGGCTAAATGGTTGAACCCGAGAATACAAAACATATGAAAAAGCCAAAGACGTCTCAGCTCCCGCCCTAAAAAAATCGGACAACCATCTATTATAAAGAAGCCCTTGATATTAGGGAAAATCCTACTGCTGAAGTGTTAGTATAACTTAACTACCTTAATTCTTCTATTGTTGTTTAAAAGTATGAAACCATATCATATATTGTCATTTCATTGTTAAAATCATGTAGTATTTTATATGTACTTGGATCGCACCTGTCGTTATTTCCAATAAAATAAACTGAATTATAACTCAGATGGGCTGAAGGGGATAAATTGGAAAAACTCGGGTGAATCAGCTGCCAGCTGCACGTCTTCTTAGATGGGGGAACCAAATCGAGTGAGTTCTGACGAGTGATGAAGGGATAACATGTAAAATAAATAACAATACGACTTTTTTTTTATGACCATCCACGGAACAGTTCTGTAATGTTTCAGTTCATAGCTCACTTTGGTTTTTGATAAGCTTTTTTATATCCCAATCAGGCACTAGAAGGATTGTCTTTTGATGACTATAAAGTTGTGGTTCAAGTGGCCTAGTGACGCCCAAGGGTCTTCGTCATATATATCAGACCCGTTTGAAAGCCAAATCGGAACAAACGACTGGTGTGTGCCTTAAAAGGCAGCAAAAAAGAACTAAATGGTTTCGTTTTTCGAGCTGATTGAAACATATGTTGTAAATTATAATACGAATTTTATCAGACTGTAGAATTGATAATGCGCTTAAGATAACGACAATTAATTCTGATAGGGTTGTGAAAATGTAACTGAGCAGATCAAATTTGGCCAGTGGTTTCAGGGAAGATTTTGGAAAAAGGTTACGACAACGGACGGAGACGGACGCCAAGTGACAACAAAAGCTCGCATGACCTTTTAGTACAAGCAAGCTAATAAAGTTGAATCATAAAATAGTTGATCCTCTGGGTCAGTCGACAAGTGGCAATCCTACAGGTACACTCGAAGTAAATTTTTGACAAGTCGCTATAGTTATAGAAAACTGACAAATGACAAGCCAACATGTAGACCCTAGGCTGATTTTGACTAGTAGTTTGCTGATGTGTACACTCCAGGATAAATGTGTAGTCTGATAATGTATGGCTATTCAGCAGTGGACCTACTAAAATGAATACACAACAAAAATTCAACCCACGGTCAGTTGACCATGAAAATGAGGTCACTGTTAGCTCCCTAATGGCATGATCCTGCCTGCCTCACAAATGGGTGAATGTGTAGAAGAATGCTGTGTGGTTGCTAACGAACGGTCCTTATCACAATGCTCGATGTACCTCTTTCCAGAAAACAATACCTACTCCTTGTCAAACTGGAGACAAAACATGATGACAGATCATCAGATGCAGTGATGACCGTAGCTCACATAACAAACTATGACCATACTAAATAGAATGTTCTATTTACTAAGGTCATGGTGACTAATTGTAGTGGTCACAAAATAATTGTCTATTTATGAGTAAGTAGAAGTGACCAGTGATCCTGAATGTTTTATTTAAATTACTCAGAAATCATCCAGTCAAGGAATGGACAAGGGTCAGGTCTGCATCACACAATCTCCCTTATAGATAAGGTCAGATCGTAGGTACTCTGAGATATGACCCTAGCACCCCTCCCCCTTTGCAACATTTTTTTCTCACTAGTATTTCTCCAATTATTTGAGGTATTACTAGTATTGTAGCATCACCTATATCTAATGAAGATCAATTATCAATTTATAACAATAATTTACTATCCACTGTCAGTTTATTCTTTGTTATAGATCAAACTGCAGCTGATTTGATCTTTATTAGATATAAGTGATACTTTAACATTAGTAATATCAGTAATATAAGTGGGAAGACAAAAATTACAAAAAAGGGCTCCTCTCACCGAGTACATGTGGGTCAGGTTGGATGAGGGGCTCCTATCTCGAGTACATGTGGGTAAGATTGGATGAGGGGTTCCTATCACTGAGTACCTGTAGGTCAGATTGAATGGGGGCTACTATCACAGTACCCATGGGTAGCATGGATGGGGGCTCCTATCACAGTACTTGTGGGTCAGATTGGATGGGGGCTCCTATCACCGAGTGCCTGTGGGTCAAATTGGATCAGGGGCTCCTATCACAGTACCTGTGGGTCAGATTGGATCAGGGGCCCCTATCACTGAGTACCTGTAGGTCAGATTGGATGGGGGCTCCTATCATCCAGTGCCTGTGGGTCAGGGACTCCCTATCACAGTACCTGTGGGTAGCATGGATGGGTTAGATTGGATGGGGGCTCCTATCACAGTATGTGTGGGTCAGATTGGATCAGGGGCCCCTATCGCAGTACAAATCATGTTGCTGTTCATCCTCTAATACTCTCCATTCATCACCGGTGGGTCAATGGAAAAAATTACATTTGTTTCACAGTTGTTGGTTACTGATCCAGCATTCAGAAGTTGCTATAGTAACATAATATTACTCAAATTAAGCAATTTAACGGTAGGCCACAAAAATAAAATATTTTTAAAAAATCCTTTTTTTTTTAGTTTACTATCCAAATAATGTATCAAGTAGTGTAAAATAATTTTCTGGTCTGACAGTGCAACCCAACCTCCAAGCCATAGCAGAGCCATTCACATTTGAGATCAATAATAATAATAATTCATGACTATGCTAATTTATCTGTCAGTTGACCACACAGGTGATGAGTGGAGAGTATCACAATGTGATCGGCCATGGGTACCAACGATGGTTGCTGTTGTAATAAAATGAAAACAAAAAAATACCACAATTATGTGAACAATTCCAAAATCCAATATCAAAATCGTAGAAAGAGACAAAACTGATATCCCTAACATACAAATATACGACCACTCACTTTCCTGGCTTGGTACAGGCACTTCAATAAAAACTGCTGGGTTAAACTAGTTTTATGAGCCCAAACCTCCCCTTTTAGTAAATAAGTAAGTGATTGTTGTTTAATGCCAACTCAGCAATTTTTCAGCTATATCATGGCAAGAACAAGTTAATTTTCAATGAAACAAGATGAACTGTGAGCTAATGCTCACCTATGATACCCCCGCTCTTCGGCAAACAGAAAGTAGGAATCTGACTGGTCAAAAAACGCTTCCCACGATATGGGGCACCTATATGAAGCTTGTGACCAAATATCAGATCTCTGCCATCAATAGTTGCTGAGAAAAATGCGACGAAAAATGCGCATATATGTTCAATGTGTATAAAAATCAACAAAGTCGGCATACAGGAAGTAGGAATCTGATGGGTCCAAAACCGCTTCCCACAACATGGCATACCTATATGAAGCTTGTGACCAAATATCAGATTCCTGTCATTAATAGTTGCTGAGAAAAATGCGACGAAAAATGTGCATATACAAATGTATGTTAAATGTGTATAAAAATCAACAAAATCGGCAAACAGGAAGTAGGAATCTGATGGGTCCAAAAACGCTTCCCACGATATGGGGTACCTATATGAAGCTTGTGACCAAATATCAGATTTCTGCCATCAATAGTTGCTGAGAAAAATGCGACGAAAAATGAGCATATATGTTCAATGTGTATAAAAACCAACTAAGTCAGCAAACAAGAAGTAGGAATCTGATGGGTCCAAAAACGCTTCCCACGATATGGGGTACCTATATGAAGCTTGTGACCAAATATCAGATCTCTGTCATCAATAGTTGCTGAGAAAAATGTGACAAAAAATGTGCATATATGTTCAATGTGTATAAAAACCAACTAAGTCGGGAAACAGGAAGTAGGAATCTGACGGGTCCAAAAACGCTACCCACAATATGGTATACCTATATGATGCTTGTGACTAAATATCAGATTTCTGCCATCAACAGTTACTGAGAAAAATGCGACGAAAAATATCTTGGACGGACAGAGGTAAAACAGTATACCCCCCTCCCCCTTTGGGGAGCGGGGGTATAATGATGATGAGGTCCGCTTTGTACTAGACCAACACACTTAGCCGGTTGCCAACCAGTCTTTGCTTTTTCTCCTCAATGCTGCTTGTTTAGGGGAGAAGCAACAAATACCAATTTTATAGTCTGTAGTTTTACCCGATCGACTCTAACCTACAATCTACCACACTCGAGGCGAGTACACCATCCATTGCACCACTGATGTGGTTCCTCCCCTCTTAGTCAAATGTAAATGATCCAATACTTTTGAACTACATGTAACATGTTTCTAGTATAGAAATGAAATTCAATATCAGTTGTGTCATTTTAATATACATATTTTTGACTTCATTACACTTCTGTTAATATAATGAAATAAGAGTCACTGTTACAGAATGAGTTTTTATCAGAGGTTAAAAATCTACAGGATTTTGTCGTTTTTTTCTGAAAACACAGATGTATAAGAAACATACATTCTAATTTCAAACAAGTAAACATCACACTTCAATTGAACAAGAGTAGATTGCAACAGAGAACTATTTACAATATTTATAAAAATCCTGATTTTAATTTCTTTTAAACAATTCTTATATACAAATAAAAAACATTGTTTAAAAAAATTGATAAAATATAAAATAACAACTTAAAATTCAAAAATAACATATAAAAAAAAATAGCAACAGCCACATTTCCACTCACAACCTGTGCCAATGTTATTACATAGATACTCTAAATAATGGTGCCATTTTCCATATTTAGATGTTGGTAGCTATATTTGTCACTTATGCCTAATTAACCAAATCTTTTCCATCTGACATAACCAAATGTCAATCTATAGAGATTCTAGGAGAATCATAAAAGTGAACACTTAAACCCACCGGTTTGGGATTCTTAACAGAAGTCATTAGAAGATATATATTTATGTATTTTCAAAGCTGTTCCTTAAATCAATAGACATTTTTGGATACCAGACTCATCATTAGTCACAAAATCTAGAAGAATTTATTTTGCTAGATAAATGTTTGAAAATGACAAGTATGGGAAATGACACCAGAGCTGTACATTGGTAATAACTTCAACTAGACCTAGACTTCTTATTTCAATGTAAAATCAGAATTCTTTTGATATCCACATTTTTAGAGCAATGTCAGAATTATAAGATACATGAAAGTAATCTTAATTATAAAATATAAAAAATATTTATATGTATGTTTGATTTAGATATTACTTCAAAAGGCTTTTTAACATGACACTTTAACCTATTATCCATTACAAAAATATGAGGAATCCTATGACAAATAATCCTTATACATGTATGTATATCATCAGAAAATATAAAATATATTTGTAAAAGCTTTGGAAACAGTAAGAAAAACAAGCCTTTGGCAAGCTTTTCTGGTCTGTTTTGCAGCAAGGACAAATACATTTTACCGTCTCTCTACATAAATCAGGTAATAGAAGAGCTATATTTTGGTTAGTGACTAGTCATATATAACAAACAAATTATCCAGTCACTGTAGTGTCACTGCTCAAATAGAAACAGTGCAGGATAAACTGAAATATCCACTTCCCCTGATTCAAACCCTGTCAAAACACCAAATTTTCAGGCCTAATTTAAAAAAAATATTTTGTTGTATTAGTAGAAGAATCAATATGTCCAGAACTGAAGTTAAAACCAGCATACCTTAATGATAAAACTAATAATGATAAAAAAATGAATCTCTTTCACAAATTACAATTCATAGCACTTAACATATATTAATACTGAGAGACTAGGTACATTTCTTGGCTTATTTTCATCTCCATGCTAAAATGAACTGTTTCACAATCACCAATAAATATATTCTAATGAACACACACACCAGTCACCACATTCAACTTAAACTGACATATTTTAACCTAGGCCTCCATTCTGTTATAACCAAATTTGAAAAAGATATTTTTGCTGTCATCTGCATAGAATTAAACTCATTTTTACAATATTAATTTTTTGTAATTTCCTAAGCAATTTCCTAAAAACAGCAGCTCATAATTTGAAATTTGATCCACATTTTTACGTTTATAGACATAGCTACCTTAAATTACAAATCCCAAACCTCAGTTTCTTATTCCCTTAATCTAAACTGGAAAGAAACCTATCTACATGTATATATTTTTCTTTATATCTAATTGACCTTTTAACCTTGAAATCACTGCTTAATTAACAATGAAAGCTTTTTAATCTTAAAATCACTGTTTAATTAACATTGAAAGCTTACAGCAATGAACATCCTGTCACTAAAGACATGTTCTCTTAACAACAAGAACATTTCTCTTCCTTATTGACTCTGGTGTGTATTAGTTTCTCATTAACCAATATTTATTGATATATCAGATCAGCCCACCCACTAGACAGTAATAATGATATTAAGTGTAAAATCACAAGGAATTAATTACATTTACAATCTATATTATATACCTCTTTGGATATAACCAGAATACCAATCAAAGATATCAAGGAATAAAATGTATGTCCAATTATTCTCCTATACAGGCTATAGGTCAGAAAAATCAATGTCTATATCCACAATATATAAAAAGTCTAATAAATAGATAGTATCTTTTTGATTAAATACTTATGTAAGAAAGGTCAGAAAAAAGAATATCACAAAAGAGTTACACTCCAAAACTTGAATATCATAGAATTTGAAATCAAGCTTTCACCTGACAGTAATTATGGGAAGTAAAATTAGGCATTTCATAAAGAAAAAGTCTGACTTCAAACCCACTCATAAAACATCTGACAAAAAAGGCCTTTTCCAACATATATTCATAATTATGAAATAATCGAATTACTTGATCATAGTTCATATACAATTAAATTCACTCCAGGATATAATCAATGATGCATGTATATGCCTTCAATAAAAAAAAAGATCTTAACACTAACAGGTAAAAAAGTTGCATAATTTGATATGAGAATCAATGACTTTATAAATGTTATATGATTGGCAGAGTTACATGTAGCGGCTAGCCATTAACAATTACCACCTTAGTAAAACTTCTTATACCATAAATGTTACTTAAAATCATGGGTACCAAATTTCATGGATTTTAAGTTTATTGGGCAACAGACGTTTAAATTCATGGGCTGCAAGATGTTTCTCAGCAATTTTTTATTTTTGCTTGGGTCATAATTTCGTGCAAAAGTGAGAAACACAAAATTGGTTCCCAAGAAAAGTAAACATTTTACAGTTCTGTACAGGATTTCGCTGTTGGTTCATGTTCTTAAACATTAGATAATGTATTTTGTCTGACCAGTCTGGGATATAAAGAATTTAAACAAATCAATGTTATTTTTATGTGTTAATAAAAAGACTGCAATCATCAAAAGAATATAAATTCAGAAGGCAATATTTATATGATTCTCATTAAAAAAAATATATAATTTCTTGTCCTTTAAGAAAAATTTGTTAAAGTTGAAGTTTTTCATGTGTACATGTACATACGATGAGGTTTCCGAGTTTAAATCCATTTGTTCACATAAATGCTACATGATTTTTCTAACTACACAATATGGCAGTGAAAAGTAGAACATCACATTTTTTTAAAATCGACAACAAAAAATAGTACACAACCTAACATCTGATGGTACCACAGTATTATGTATGTATTAAATCTCAGAAAGTTGATACCAGTATCACATATATGATAGAGTGCATACAAGGATTGATGCCAAAAAAAAAAATCAACAAAAAATCTCCTGTGCTACAATAGGATCAGTATTAATTTAACATTATATATACAATATTTAGTAACAGTTACTCAGAGTAAGTGTTATGAATACACATATACATGATAAATGCCTTTGTAGTAATATTTTGTATGTTTGTTTCTGCTTAAAAAAAAATGATTAAAAGTCAAAAATATTTGGTCTTCTTTTATTTTCCAATATTCTTTGAGCTAAATGCCTTTGCAATTTTTGTTCGGAACTTTTATTTCGTAATACGTTTTTTTTCCTGCTAAAAAATCAGTTAGAAATATATTTGACTTTTGACCTACATGTATAATAAATTTTCTGAAATTTAGAACTTCATGAATAAAGAAAAAGACAAACATTTTTTTTTAAATTTTCGTATTACATGTATCTGTCATACCAATATGATCATGAAATGGTTTTCTTTATAATATGGATTTCTCCAACATCATAATTTTATCTAACCGTCATTTACAAAGGATATATTATTGAAAGAAGGATAGATCAAGTTACTGAATACAAATTCAATAGGGATTGGATGTCAATTGCAACATTGAAATATACATAGTAAGCAAGTATTGATTATGTTATCCTGTATCCATGATCAATGACTTGGTGCTGGCCTAAAGCTCATTATTAATGACAGGCTTTTTTACATAAGTACATGTATCAGATACCGATATAGCTTAGGAGAACAACATACATCTGAACCCATGCCAAACCTTATTAATATTAATATACTATTCTTAATGAAAAGCAGAGTGCCTTCATTCTGTTACATTTTTTTGTACATAAAATACTAATTACAAGGTCAGGTCTTTTGGCAAATTGATTGGTCTGCAACAATTTCTATTCAATAAACTGGCCAGTTATGTAAGAAATATTATTTGTACAATTGCACAGAAATTATAAAATAAGGTTAAAATAGTACTTAGAACTAAGTTCATACTATAAAGTCTATTGACAAAGTAAATTGATTTTTAAGGCTTTTCAAATCTTCATTTAAATTGACGTCATTAGAGAAAATAAAAATACTAAACCATGAAATAAATTCTAAATGGAGTAAAATCCAAATTCCTTTATAAATAAAAATCTTATAAATGTCACACAAGTCATTTGTTTTCTGTTAGTAATATTTAATACTTTAAATAATTGTGTACAACATGTACAACACAAATAAAATCCAAATTCTTATACATGTATGTTCTTATTGTTCTCTCCTTTTTGCTAGGTCTGGTGAAGAAAAGATTCCTTTATTGCAGTCTAATATAAAAATTCATTTAAATACCATAAATTTATGATACATATATGTACATGTCTTTACAACTTTACTTTTAATTATTGAAAATAAATGTATGAATAAAAAAATCTATAATTGTCAAGAGGCAATATGTAAATTTGTGCATTTTCATTTCACAGTTAGTATTTATGCATGTGGGTTTGAAAATAACAATAAAATAGGCTTTTTATATTTCTTCACCAGAGCTTTAGCACATAAAGATATACTGCAGAGACATTAAAAGTATTACTGATAAATAAATAAGACATTCCATTAAAAATAAATGTATCACATATAAAACTTAAATGGTTAATATTTAGCACTCACAATTCATCACATCACTTTAAAATTATGGCGCCCTGTCAGAATATTATTGAACTGTTGCAACATTTCATCACAGAATAGCTTGTATTGAATAAAATCCTTGAATGACGATTTCTGTTGACAAAACCCCCAAAAAACGTAATGTTCGCACTTAGGAATTATGCAATATAAATATTCAATCGCATCTGTCATTTGCAGTCAATCATACACACACGCGTTAAAAATATGATCCATTTTCTACTGTCTGAGAGACATCCACAAATATATGAAATTTTGTCATTCACAGTTAACTAAACCTTCTTTTATAAACAGAATTTGGCTTTGAAAGATACAAGAAAGTCACACAGAATTAGATAAAACATCAGGTACTAACACTGGGGTGCATTACGATCTGTTTAACCAGATCTTTACAATTTGGACGGCAATTAACAAACTTTTGCATCAATTCCTACTATAGATATTATCTACGTTGTTGATCCTATTTGTGGCAGTTTTGTTCGAGGAGGCATTGGTGCCGACATTTCATCGTAAGTCATAGGATTACGTCCTTTTCCACTTGAATTTCCACTTTGTGGCCCTTTTGAAATAATAACACTTGCAGTATTAGCAGTTGATGTCTTCCGTCTTGATGCAGAATCCGTTCTAATTTCATTCGGTGGTGGTTTTGGCAATCTGCGTCTCAACCATGGATGGCGCAATGCTTGACCAGGGGTCATTCTTGTTGATGGATCCCAATCTAAACATCTTTTCATAAAATCAGAAAATAATGGATCTTCACATCCTTTCAATGCAGTTACCAGATCTTTACTATTTGGAGGACCTCTCGGTTTTCCTCGCCGTGACCTTCCACCATTTAGAACAGTGCTGTTATCAGGTAGTGTTGTAACTGTGCAATATCTTGGATACCCTTTCGAACTGATGAAATTCCGTGCCCTTTTTGACTGATCAAGTAACTTCTGTGGTGGCATACCATTCAATTCAATAATACACGCCAATTGATCCCCTTCATCTTCTCCGGGAAACAAGGGATATCCAGTTAGCAACTCTGCTAAGATGCAGCCTAAACTCCACATATCTATTGGCATTCCATATTTAGCACCAAGTATTACTTCAGGTGCTCTGTAAAATCTAGATTGAATATATGTATATATACGTTGGTGCTCATAACAACTTGATCCAAAGTCTATAACTTTAATTCCACTGCGACCTTGTTGTTTCAAAAGAATGTTCTCGGGTTTAAGATCACAATGAATGATTCTATTTTTGTACAATGCATCTAAACACTGCAAAATTGAATGAGCAAACTTTCTAACCAGTTGTAAACTGAATCCTTGGAATTTGTTTTTCTTGATAAGTTCATACAGATTCATACTAAGTAACTCGAATGTTATACAAATATGATTACGGAATGAAAAATGTTCCAGCATGTGAACTATATTCATTGTATTGTCTTTATCTTGTTTCTTTAGATGCTCCAATATTCTGATCTCTTCCTGAGCTTGTCGATGAAACCGTTTTTCATTTCGTACCATTTTTAATGCCACATGCTGGGCTACTTTATGATCGTAAGCTTTAACAACTTGACCAAAGCTTCCTTTACCTATAACTTTCAAAACTTCATATCGGTATATTATATGGTCGTGTGGTACATGAATATAGGATCCTTGGTCATCATCATAGCCATTGTTATTTGCACCACCAACAACACCTTGTCTTTTCTTTGCATTTTGTCCCACAAAAAAGACAGATGGAAAATTAAAAATTTCATGATGTTCAAAAGAAGTAAGTTTATGCATAAACTGTTTCATGGCCGATTCAGGGCTCCATGCCGTGTTACGTCTGGCTGCAGAGCCACCCTTACTTCCAACACTTCCCGCACTTGAACTGGGACGTGCCACAACATTTGATTCTTTCGATGAATCTCCTGTATGTTGAGCATGATGTTTACTATGTGAGTGATGCTTGTGGTCCTCGTAAAGTTGCTGCACCTTCACCCCAGTGCCGATGTGGGCACTATGGGCACCACCCCCTACAGTTTGACTTGTAAGAGGCGGAAGATGTTGGGATGCTTCTATAGTAGTCTGGTGAGAATACATATCACCGGTTGTCAACATGGATCGAGTTCTTTGAACCTGAAGTGGCTGGATTGGCAGGGGTTTGACTCGTGTCGACATTTTCCCCCCTGCTGATTGTTTATTATGACCCTGAGATTTTGCTTGGAGACCAATTTTGTCTTCATTTGTTTGTCAATCAATGATCTCACCTCTTATATGATGTCTACATTGTCTATATAATCTTAATATACTGTCCAGATTTAAAATATATCCCAATAACACATCTGTTGCTATTTTTTGAAGACAGAATGGAGGATCGGTTGCCAAGCACGACCCAGTTGTGCAGTGTCTGTGACGTCATGGAAACTGTGGTCACATGTACACAAAATATTAAATCGATATACTTTACGAATTGCCTTACAACAAACGAACATATTCCCAATATAGATCTATGTAGAAAAAAAACATAGAATATTAAATGGGTAGTTATTTTTTTGGCAGAATAACAAACGACAGCCTTTTCTTTTATTGATTTTTTATTTTACTTCTACACCAAACTCTGTAATCAAACAGAAACAATCATAATAACTAAATAATTAATAAATAAATACAATAGTAACAATAGGTTATTATAGAATCTACATTGTTATGCAATATGGAAATATATTGTAAGAGCCTGTATTGCATTGAAAACTCTTATTGGACGAGACGCCGCAGGCTCCGAGTCCAATACGGGTTTTCAATACAATACGGACGAGTACCAGTGGCTGCTTCAAGGGGGGGGGGGGGGGGGAGGGGGGCTTTGGGGGCTTCAGCCCCCTCCCCCCGTCGAATAAGTCAGCCAGTCAAGTACATATATTAACATACGCTCTTCAATGCTAGTTAACGTCACGATATGGCTTTTAATTGAATGGTTTCGATCTGTGCGATGAAAGTAAAAGAAAATACAAATTAATTTCTTTGTATTGAATTAATCTTCAAAGAGGTAATTATAAGTAATTATGCTAAATCAAATTTTCAAGTTTATTTGAAGTTTTTATGAATGTATTGTCAAAATACCAATTAATCAGGTATTGTCTTAAACCGTTATATAAACGAATGTAGGACAGAAAGTCACAGGACAAAAAGTCACAGACAAAAACTCACGGACGAAAAGTCACAGGACAAAAAGTCACAGTTTAAATTTTGACAAAACTTATAGGACAAAAAGTCACAACATAAAATTTTGCATTAGAGCTTATCACTAGGATAAAAAGTCACAATGAACAATTTTGTAAAAATGACTGGCCCCATGTATTACAAGTAACTATAGGACAAAAAGTCACAATTCAATTTTATGCTCATTTTTGCTTTCAAATTATATTCATACTTAATTTTAATTATTTAAAAAAAATGTATGGAATAAAACACTTTATTTTTTGTGGCGTTCGTGTTCAATTCTGTTTATTTGTTTTGTCCTTGTTGCTTCTATTGTCTCTTTTTGTGTAATCTCTGTATCACCATGTTTTTTTACCTATGATTTTCTGGATTATCACTTTGGCTTAGTGTTGCTTTGTATTCGTTTGCCGATGTCCTACATTTGTATTGTAAATAATTACACCTTTTTGCATACAATGTAATCAAAGGGTTCTTTTTATTATACATATGCTTTTACTTTCAATACTTCGTTCATCACATTAATGAATGACATATTGAAAGGAAAGGCAAATGGATAGTTAGAAGACACTTTATTTTATAGTGTTAAAGGGTATAAATATTTACACAATGACTTGTAAGTCCAACACAAAAAACCAGTCTTTACAGTTTGACACCGTGGCAAAGAAATAAGAATAAAACTTGTATTGTTCTTCATCCTGAAGTAACGAGGAGGTTTTGAATAGCGAGTACTTGAGAAATAACATATCACACAGCAAGTTGATAGCTTAAACTGTAATAAAGTTTAAAACAGCAAAAAGAACCAGATACTATATCACGGTCTGTTTTAAGGACAATGCATAGCAAAATTATGCATATCAGTGTATACATAGTGTGGCTTTCTGTCCTACCTACATACCGTACATGAATCTAGGTGTATACATATTGTGACTTTTTGTCCTACATATACTTACATACGGTACATGAATCAAGGTATATATATATATTGTGACTTTTTGTCCTACCTACATACTAGTCCGAGATTCCTCTCGTCCGACGGCATTATATATTTTTGCTAGAGTCCCACCGAGATTCCTCTGTCGTCCGACGGCATTATATATTTTTGCTAGAGTCCCACGGCTCTAGCAAAAATATATAATGCCGTCGGACGAGAGGAATCTCGGACTACCTACATACATCTTAAGCAAAAATATAAGTTGTGACTTTTTGTCCTGTGACTTTTGTCCGCCAGGGTAAAAAATATAGATTGTGACTTTTTGTCCTGTGATTTTTTGTCCTAGGAGTTTTGTGACTTTTTGTCCTGTGACTTTTTGTCTTGTGACTTTCTGTCCGTTTACCATATAAACATGTCTAGTGTCACAATTTCATATAGGTATAACCACCAACACCTGTAAATTGAGGCTCTTTCAAGGAAATTCTTTTTTAAATATCATTTATTTTTACAAAAAAATTAAAGGCAAATGTTGCTGTATTACAAAAAAAATACAAAAAAATACACGAGTTTCCGTTTTGAAAATATATGAATACAGCACATTTTAAACTCTAAATGAAAATATAAATACATATAAAATAATTAAAATTAATTAGAAATAAAATAGACTTAAATTAGAGTTTTTCCCTGCTTTTGCTCAAACCCTTGAGCACTTTACAAAACTGCCAAAACACACATACACCAGACCAATTCAGATAAAAGTGCTACCTTGAATGATTTCTGTGATATTTTCAATCTATCACAACTTGTTAATGGTTCAACATGTTTCAAAAAGGGCTGTATCCCATCACTAGTAGATGTAATAATGACAAACAAGAAATCATTATGTTTTAAGTCACAAAATGTTCCAACAGGTGTCAGTGACTGCCATAATATTATAAGTACTGTTATCAAAGGTGAAGTTCTTCACGAACTATGGTTTATGGTTTTTTGTTTCGTTCAGAAATTTTTTTTCGGACAACACAAGAGTTAGAATATTTTTTTTTGTCGCGCAAAGCGCGAATTTTTTTTCCAGAATTTAACATTAGATTATATGACAAAAACTCTCAATCAGATTATTTTTTTTTTCCTCCACCAAAATCAGAATATTTTTTTAGAAAAAAACCATAACCCCCTCCCTTCAAGTTAAATGATCGTTCCCTTATAATGAATATGAAAAAGATTTTATCAATGTGTTAAACAAACATGCTCCAATCAAATCTAGATATCAAAGAAAAAAACCATTACCATGTATGAATCAGGAGCTCAGAAGAGCTGTATACAGAAAACAAATGCTATATTCTCAATTTACAAAATGTCAGAGCAACAAAAATTGGGAAAAATTCAGAAAGCAAAGAAATTTTGTAACCAAATTGAAAAGAAAATCAATGAAAACATACTTTTTAGAACGTTGCTCTGGGGGGAAAAAATCGGGCGACTTTTGGAAAACTATTAAGCCATTCTTTTCGAAAAAGAGGTGGAGAACAAAAATTGTGCTTAATGAATCTGACAAGATTGTAAATGATCAAAAAGAAGTAGCCAATCACTTTAATAATTTTTTCTCCACTGTAGCTGAGAATATAGGAAAAGATACTGTTTACGACCCTTCTGATCCTCCAAGTTTAATAGAAATAAAGAAACAAAATGATTGCACAAACAAATTTGTTTTTGAAAAGGTAACAACAGATAAAGTTGAAAAGATTATAAATAATATCAACATCAAAAAAGCAACAGGTGCTGATGGTATACCTGCCAAAATAATAAAATGTAGTAAATCTATTATTGCACCTCAGATTACAAGTATTTTAAATATGTCAATAGATCAGAGTGTTTTTCCGGATAAATTAAAGAAAGCACAAGTAACACCTTTATATAATAAAAATGATCCACTTTTGAAGACTAACTACAGACCCGTAAGTGTACTATGTATTTTTTCAAAGATTTTTGAGAAAATTTTAGAACAGCAATTGTCTGATTTTTGTTTAAATATTTTTAATCCTTATTTATGTGCTTTTAGAAGAGGTCATGGATGTCAGACAACCCTGCTCAGGTTATTAGAGGACTGGCGGAATGCCCTTGAAAAAAATCAGTATGTTGCCGCAGTCCTAATGGATCTTTCCAAGGCATTTGATTGCCTACCCCATGATATTTTATTGGATAAACTTTCGGCCTATGGTATGTCCACTGATTCTGTATCCCTTCTTGAGTCCTACTTATCAAATAGGAAACAGCAAATTAAAATTAATGGTATCCTGAGCAGTTGGTCTGACATCCAAAAAGGGGTACCCCAAGGTCAATCTTGGGTCATCTACTTTTTAATGTCTTTATTAATGATATTTTTTATTTTGTATAAAAGGGTACTTTATATAATTATGCGGATGACAATACTTTGTCTTATGGTCATACTGATTTTAATGTACTTACCTCAGTTTTAGAATCAGAGTCAAATGTTCTTATTAATTGGTTTAAGGTTAACAAAATGCAGGATAATCCAGATAAATTTCAGGTACTTGCGGTTGGGAAGAAGACTTTTGACAAAAACATGAAGATTTGTATACAGAATTCTACACTTTCATGTGAAGAGACAGTAAAACTTTTAGGAATTGAAATAGATTATCAATTAAATTTTGACATTCATATCAGTTCAATCTGTAGGAAGGCATCACAGCAACTGAATATACTTAAACGTTTGGGCCGATATTTAGACAGATTAAGCAAATTAACTATATTCCACACTTTCATTCTCAGTAACTTTAACTTCTGCCCTTTGGTTTGGCATTTTTGTACCGATAAAAATTAGAGAAAGTGCAGGAAAGAGCACTTCGCTTTGTATACGATGACTACACCAGTTCATATATCAACCTTCTTGAAAAAGCTCTAGTGCCCTCCTTACAGATCAGACGTATTAGGACAATGGCCTTGGAGACATATAAAATCGTTAACAAATTAGCTCCTGTATGCCTTCATGATTTGGTTAATGTGAAGAATTCTAAATATGCTTTCAGGTATTCGAACATATCAGATGTACCTCAAGTTAGAACTACAAGGTATGGCAAAAAATCATTCATGTTTGCAGCTGCAACTCTGTGGAACGACCTTCCGAACCATTTCAGAACTGAAAACAGTTTCAACCACTTTAAAAGTTTGATTAAGTCCTGGAATGGCTCAGTATGTCATTGTTCTGCATGCAGATAACATATTCAGCTTTCTGTTTTATTTCTAGTGCTTTTTCCAAGTTTTAATGCTGCTTAGTTATTTTATGTTTGCTTGATATTGCTTCAGCATGTTTTAGTATGTCTTTTATTTTTGTGCTTTTTATGTTGCATTTGCTAACTGTATGTGCTTTATATGTGTGTTTATGTGATTATGTTAATATTTGTATGTATCTTGTGCTACTATGTATATTCGGTAAAAAGTTCCTGAGAGCTTGTGTTTATTGTTATACAAAAACCGAATTCAAATAAAGTTTTCTTATCTTATCTAAGAAGCTGATGTAACTTCTTTGTTGAATTCCATTTGCAACTTTGATTTTGTCGTAACCATTGTTATTGTTCAAATGTGCCTGGCTTTTAAGAAAGGGCTCAGCAGATCACTAAATTTAGATTAAACTTATTCTATTGTTAACTATATAACATTTGGATCGGACACAAGTTATTCCAACTTACAAAGGTCCTCTACAAGATCACTACAAGAGAGATCACATGACATAGGCAAAGCCTTAAAAAGCGTAAATTTAATTCAGAGCTCACTAGACTGCAGAGCAAATGTTGAACAATTCAACCACCAGTGTTTTGAGAGGAGTGCTAAAATATGTGAACCGCTAGACATAGAGGCTAAAAGTCCGGAAGACTACTTTAGGAAGTCAATAACTGTACCTTTTCTCAACAGAGTCTCTGGATCCGCACCGGAGTACAATATATTTCCATATTGTAGAACGATTCTACAAATTCTGTACTGAAGTAGAGACAGAAGAACACTTTTTGATATCATGCCATAAATATAAAGATATAAGGACTACTTTTTTCCAGTCTTATGGTTTAGATCTAAAAGATTCACATAATACTTATTTTTTACTGTCTAAACTTTTGAAACCAAAAAATATTATTGAATGTAATTATTTATTTAAATTCATTAGGGACGCATTAGAAATAAGAAACACTTCTTAAAATATGTGTACAACTGTATTATTATATACTGCATGTAACTTTTAAATGTTGTTTTGTATATTATCATATGATTTGTAATGGAGAACACTAATGTATTATTATTAGTTATCTTTAATAAAGAATTTAATTGAATTGAACATAGCACTGTATTATGACCTATTTATTATACAGCTGAAATGATCAATACTATAACAACAATTTTATGTTTAACTTTTAATACAGTCTAAATAGAACAACTGCACAACAGTATTTCGTTAGGAAAATGTTCTGTATCAATACAGATCTCGTAAACTCTAAAAAATGAATTAAAAACAGCAAAATAACTGATCAACAATTATTCTAAACAACTTTCTTTTTTTCCCTCAAACTGTTAAATATCGAACAAGTTAATTTGATTGTAGATTAATGTTGAGAGTAAAAAATAAGTATTATGTGAATCTTTTAGATCTAAACCATAAGACTGGAAAAAAGTTTTCCTTATATATCTTTATATTTATGGCATGATATCAAAAAATGTCTCTACTTCAGTACAGAATTTGCAGAATCGTTCTACAATATGGAAATATATTGTACTCGTCCGTATTGTATTGAAAACCCGTATTACTTCCCTTACATAATGTACAATACGAAAAAAATACGGACTTATCGGGACGTCCAATACGGAAAAAATACGGCTTCCGGTTGTACTAAACGGGTAAAAATAATGTACGGTCACATGTCTTAAATGGGTGTTTTTGATTGGATTGAAATTATAGCTATATAATAATCAGTAATATTGTAAAGTGTAGACAAGGATTTAAATATTACTATACAAATCCTTGGTGTAGAACAACAGCAGCTTTTCGGCATAATCATAATTGATAATAAAGTCAATTTCTTTCCTTTGCATTTTAATTGGTAGTTTTTTTTCCTTAAAAAAACGTTAATTATGCGGCGGTAGTAATAGTTTTTTCTTTTGATTATTTCCCTTTGGCCGTTATTTCCACCCGAATGATTTCTAGTGAAATCTACTCACTCTGACTCTGAGTAGTAAATGTAGTCATTATTTAGAAATTGTTAGAGCGATTAGACGCAAAAATTCAGCCACCCTCCCTCCCTTATAATTTCAGCATGTATGACAACATATACATATTGTATTATATATCTGTATAAGGCGGAGTTATGGTTCTAAAAAAATATTCTGATTACCAATGTTGCTGAAAAAAATATTCTGATTTTGGTGGAGGAAAAAAAATAAACTGATTCAGAGTGTTTGTCATATAACCTAATGTTGCATTCTGGAAACAAAATAAATATTCGAACTCTCGTGGTCGTCCGGAAAAAAAAACCAAAAACAAAAAACCATAACCCCCCCCCCCCCCCCTTCAAGTTAAATGGTAGGTCCCTAATCATATGACAACGAAATAAAACATAATTTGACGAACAAAGATTTTTGACTGATCAGTGTTGCATTTCATTTTAGGGGGTTGTAATACCAGTTAAGAGGCTCCCTATAAGATAACTTTCGAGGGTGTCTTCTGTTTCCATTTCAGAACAAAAATATTCCATCCATTTCCACTTGAATAGAGCAAACGATGTCGGTAAATGTTCACTTTATATTAGAACGATAGGTTAATGGTTTATCTTTTCTATCGTGATTTTAGCCAATTTCAAACTAGACACTAATCATGATGAAGTCACGTCAATATTTGTTATCTTCAACATGCAGAGTGGATGACAAGGGTCAATGACAACTGCTGATTCACTGTTATCGCAAACCGTAGTTTTTGCGTCCACAGTGTTCTATGTGACGACAGGGAATTATAATTATAATTATATTTAGTAAAGTAACCAATTAATGTACATATCTGAACAACAAGTGGAATCCTTTCTGATCAACACAATTAGATCGATCACTTCTGTGATGTACTAATCAATTGACAGTGTCTTCAGAGAATATTTTTGCCATATTTCATTCGCATACTAGAAGTGAGATCGGAACACGGGCTATTTTCATAACCACAATGAGATGTACATATCATGCTACGTGTAGGGTCGAGTGGAAAAGTGATTTTTTTCCTCAGAATATTGAAATTAGAAATTTTACTGACCAATCGATTGGGGAAATTAGTAACAGTGATTTTTAAAATTTGTATTAATCGACTGGCATAAAAGATAGACTATGCTATGCTTATATAAAACAAACTGACCATACATGTACATATTATGGCAACTCGTTCTGCTATTTATTCCACAATCAAAACACCTGATACCGCATACATCAGATATCTTAGTACTTATTATAATTTGTAATAAATCTTATATAAGCCACCATCTTATATATATTTGACAACTTCGTGGATGTCTTATAAGTATTATCTTGCAATGTCAAGCAAATCATAATTAATTCAATTAATGGATAAAACGAAGACACAAACATCCAGACTACACAACACGGTTTACCGTGGACACGTTTAACCATTACGGATTATCTGTGTCACACATGACCACATGTATGTTTCGTTTATCGTAATCATAATCCGGTCCTTCATTCATGACTTATCACCGGGTTCGTAGCAAGAGTAACACGGCGGGTGTCACATGTTGAGTCGAACAGGATCTGCTGAGGTAAGGTACCCGGATACTTTATACAGCCAATTGCTGTACAACAACAAATGTATACACATACCCATTATCATATGTAGTCAATGAATTACTCATTGCAGGATAAAATTGATAAGATATCTAAGTAGCGTTCTGAGATATCTTATACGCTCTGTAAGATATCTTATAATCATTACAAAATACAATGCATCTTATAAAGTTTATGAAATATCTTATAAGGCTTTCAAGATATTTAATAAAGCATATAAGTTGTCTTATAAGGTTAAGATAATATATCAATCTTAAAAAATGTATACCTTAGACTGACAAGATATCTTCTAAGCCTTATAAGATATTCTATAAGTGATATCGTGATTGAAAGATTAATAGTAGACATTCTTGCTATAATGTACAGCCCTCGAGATGTGTAGGCGAGACAATAGAACGAGTTTTTGTTATAAGGTACAGCTCTCGGGATTTGTAGACGAGCCATTATATCGGATTGTTGTTATAAGATACAGCTCTCCGGATATGTAGGCGAGACATTAAAACGGATTGTTGATGTCAGGTACATCTCTCGGGATATGTAGGCGAGACATTAAAACGGATTATTATTTTAAGGTACAGCTCTCTAGATGTGTTAGCGAGTCATTAGGACGGATTGTTATAATGTACAGTTATCGGGATATGTAGGCGAGACATTAGAACGAACTGTTATTTTAAGGTACAGCTCGCGGGATATGTAGGCGAGAAATTATAAATTCGTCATTACATATTACAATTCATACTACGTATTTTGCTTAGCAATAAGATCAGCCTCAATCCTTTATATCTCTATTTGCTAATCACATGAAGATCCAATGGAATTGATGCGGTACCAAAATACATAATAAAGCGACAACATCTGTATGTGCATTAGACATAAAGGAAATACACTTGTATATCTAAAATTAGTTACTTGTTTCCAGTCCTCAGTTGCAATGACCGTTTAATAAAAGAAACAACTTTTAACAAAATCTTGACGTGTTATTAAAATAATATACTGCATCTACGTAAGTAGTATATGGGGACGGCTCAATTAGTATTTGAGGTAGTGCTGTGAGGTGGTGCTACCGGAAGTCACGTGACCGGAAGTGATGTGACATCACCGAAAGCGGTCCTGACCGGAACCAGAAGTCACGGAAGTGATCGCGTGTGCATGCGCAATCGTTTCCCGCGTTTTTCTTACTATAGTAGCAGTACAAAATGTAGTACAGTAGTACAAGTTTCATGGCTACCGGAAGTGATTAATTTCCTAGTAATATTTTTAATAACTGTAGTGTTTAATTAGTTCCGTTTTATTCATATATTTTCATATAGCTATAAATTGTTTTTAATAAATATTTGTTTATTTAAAGTATTTTAATATTTGATCTGATAAACACTGCATTTTTTTCTCACCTTATTTTGTGGTTTGAAACACATTTCAATGATTTAATCATTTAAAACATTTTTAAAATAAGCTTTATTGAATCATAAATTACTAAATAATATATTTATATCTTGCACAAGTTTATCTATGTAAGTTTTCTGGAATTTTTACAGAGTTTTAATATGTTTATATAGATTTCACTGTTCTGAGAGTAAACACCACAATATCATAGTCATGGCGGATGAAGTTAGGATTTTAATCATTCTTTTATATTTCCAGAATTAACAAAGCAGAATTAATCTTGGAAAATCAGCAAACACAGAGAGAAGAAAATTCTGATTTGAAAGAATCATTAGAAACAATGAAAAAAGATATGGAACATATCGAAGAAACATAAGTTGAATAGTGAAAAGATAGGGAAAATATGGAAGAAAAGAAAGTTGAATAGTGATAAGATTTGGAAAGTATGGAAGAAAAATAAGTTGAATAGTGAAAAGATATGGAAGAAAAGTCAGTTGAATAGTGAAATGATTTGGAAAATATGGAAGAAAAGTCAGTTGAATAGTGGAAAGATTTGGAAAATATGGAAGAAAAGTAAGTTGAATAGTGAAAAGATTTGGAAAATACAGAAGAAAAGTAAGTTGAATAGTGAAATGATATGGAAAATACAGAAGAAAAGTAAGTTGAAAAGTGAAAAGATATGGAAATTATGGAAGAAAGGCAAGTTAAATAGTGAAAAGATATGGAAAATAGGGAAGAAAAGTAGGTTGAATAGTGAAATGATATGGAAAATACAGAAGAAAAGTAAGTTGAATAGTGAAGACATGGAAATTATGGAAGAAAAGTAGGTTGAATAGTGAAATGATATGGAAAATATGGAAGAAAAGTAAGTTGAATATGGAAATTGAACCAATGAGATGATAGAATCCAGTGTCCAGAGCAGCAGCAGCAGCCATACACACTTACCTCAGAGCAGCAGCAGCAGCCGCCATCGCAACAGCAGCAGCAGCCATTCACACTTACCCCAGAGCAGCAGCAGTGTTGAAATTCCACCCAAAACACGTTACAAACAAAAACAAAACGAAACACATTATGAAAATACACAAAATGTATCACACATTAACGTAAACATCTATGATAAAACTGCAACAAGTCAACAAAATAGTGATTAAGATGTTGGATAAACACGAAAATTAGAGGAAGGAATCAAGAAACGTCGCTATAGATAGAAAGTTCACGAAAAAATATAGCAAAAACGAACAATTAATGAATAAAACGTTAAAAGATCTCTGAAAATATAACAAAAATGCAACGCGGATGTGATAGATTACTTGGAGTACTACACAACATATCCGAAAACACCGTAGGTGAAAACCATTATTGAAATATATTATATTATATGAAAATGGTGGGAAAGGGGCGGATAACCAGTGAAAGGGCTAGTTCCGGTAGCCATGCTACTTATAGGATGTGGACGTCATAGAGAACACCCCAAGGGGCACTTCCGGTCAAAAGACTCTCTAATAGGGAGAAATCCCCTACTTTCTGTTGCGCATACGCGCACCTTTCCAAGGGAAACCACCGTTCGGGGTCACTGACCTTCGGTCATTACGGGTGACGTTTCATAACATCACTTATGGTCAAAAGGCCCCACTAGGGCGAATATTACACAACTTCCGGTTGCGCATGCGCACACCCAAGGGAACCCCTTCGGGGTCACGTTAGCCATGGTACTTTACTACTGTATTACATTTTGTACTACTACTATAGTAAGAAAAAATGCGGGAAATGATTGCGCATGCGCAAGCGATCACTTCCATGACTTCCGGTCAGGGTCGCTTCCGATGACGTCACTTCCAGTCACGTGACTTCCGGTAGCACCACCTCAAATACTAATTGAGCCGTCCCCATATACTACTTACGTACAAAGAGAGATAACTCGAGAATTCCAAAATAATATAATTCTCGCATCCATCAGCTCCGTCCTGTTGTTTCTTTTCAATCTTTACATTAAAGAACTGCGTATTATCAGGTAGGCACTTTTCAATCAAATAAAGCTTAAAATGTATGTTTTGAACATTTAATGAAATATCCTCGATTGCAGGTCCACAAGGCACATATTTGCAAGTGGACCACAAAAGGACAATGTGCATCAAGTTTGGATTAAATTAGGAAATGGTTTCAGAGAAGATTTTTAAATGCATTTCTCTGAAAATAAAGCCTAAATTTGGAGGAAAAGTAGTAAATTTCTGAAAAACACGGAATATGTGTTAAACATCTCATTATCATTTGCCTACAGTTCAAGTTTCCAGATTTGTTAATGAGTTTTACTAGGGCATTACATTTGCCTGCAATCTTCAACTTCTAGCATTAACCAATTTCTGTTGTGAAAATAAAACATACCATATGCATATTAGGTATTAGGTATTCGTACTTTTAATTTTTTTTTTTTATAATAAATCAGGAATTTTGTTGAACATCCCATTATCAAACAGCTATAGTTAAAATCTCTATCCATTTAAAGAAATATATATTTTTGCTAACAGCAGCCATCTTGGACCAACGAAGGACCACATCTGCAAGGTTTTGCTTAATTTGGCTCATCCCCTTGTCAAATTAAACATAATATGCATATTTTCGTCAAAATCAGCAAAATAGTCAGTAAAGCTGACGCTTTACATATGTCATACTACTCATTTAAATATAACCACTATTAAAATTTAAGCTCATTTGGTGGGAAAATGTGGTTTTATCAGCTTTGTCGGTATGTTTTGGCCCCTATGTTCTGTTTAGTGTAATGGTGGCCATATTAGCTATATCATTGGACATAATTGTGAAAACAGACATCATAAGGATGATTCAGGTTTGTTGAATTTCACAATCACAACAAATTGAACCTCTCATATTGCTTTCAAAGGAAAGACACAAACATAAGGTGATGCAAATCTAAGTACTGACTCTGAAAAGCACAAATAGGTAGCAAAGTAAAATGAGTTTAGGGATCTCAACCTCCTCTCTTAACATAGCAAGGTCAAATCAGTTAATGGGATCCCAACCTCCTCTCCTAACACAGAATGGCAAGATCAGGGGGTTAGAGGTTATGGTGTTTACGCTACTTTCAACAATATTTCAGTTATACTGTGGCGGTCAGTTTTATTGGTGGAAGAAACCAGTGTACCCTGAGAAAACCACAGACCTGCCACAAGTCACTGACACACTTTATTACATAATGTTGTATCAAGTGCACATTGCCTGAGTTTAGGGATCCTAACATCCTCTCTTAACACATCTAGATAAACCCAGTTAAGGGGATCATAACCCCCTCTCTTAACACATCTAGGTAAACCCAGTTAAGGGGATCACAACCTCCTCTCTTAACACATCTAGGTAAACCCAGTTAAGGGGATCACAACCTCCTCTCATAAAAGAGCAAGGTAAATCAGCTAAGAGAATCTCAACCTCCTCTCTTAACACAGCAAGGTAAAAAGTCAGTCAAGGGGATTCCAACCTCTTCTTAACACAAGGTAAAATAAGTTAAGGGGATACAAACCTCCTCTCTTAACACATCAAGGTAAAATCAGTTAAGGGATCCTAACCTCCTCTCTTAACACATCTAGGTAAACCCAGTTAAGGGGATCACAACCTCCTCTCATAAAAGAGCAAGGTAAATCAGCTAAGAGAATCTCAACCTCCTCTCTTAACACAGCAAGGTAAAAAGTGAGTCAAGGGGATTCCAACCTCCTCTTAACACAACAAGGTAAAATAAGTTAAGGGGATACAAACCTCCTCTCTTAACACATCAAGGTAAAATCAGTTAAGGGATCCCAACCTCCTCTCATCACACATCAAGGTCAAATCAGTTAAGGGATCCCAATCTCCTCTTAACACAGCATGGTAAATCAGTTAAAGGGATCCCAACCTCCTCTTTCAACACAGCAAGGTCAAATCACTTAAGGGATCCCAACCTCCTCTCTTAACACAGCAAGGTCAAATCAGTTAAGGGGATTCCAACCTCCTCTTAACACAAGGTAAAATCAGTTAAGGGATCCCAACCTCTTCTCTTAATGCAGTTGGGTAAAATAGTTAAGGAGATCCCAACCTCTTCCAGGTCAAATCAGTTAAGGGATCCCAACCTCTTCTCATCACACATCAAGGTCAAATCAGCTAAGGGATCACAACCTCCTCTTAACACAGCATGGTAAATCAGTTAAAGGGATCCCAACCTCCTCTCTCAACACAGCAAGGTCAAATCAGTTAAGGGATCCCAACCTCCTCTCTTAACACAGCAAGGTCAAATCAGTTAAGGGATCCCAATCTCATCTCTCAATGCATCAAGGTCAAATCAGTTAAGGGATCCCAACCTCCTCTTAACACAGCAAGGTACATCAGCTAAGGGGATCCCAACTTCCTCTTAACGCAACAAGGTAAAGTAAGTTAAGGGGATACAAACCTCCTCTCTCAACACATCAAGGTAAATCAGTCAAGGTGATCTCAGCCTCCTCTTAACACAAGGTATAATCAGTTAAGGGGATCCCAACCTCCTCTCTTAACACAGTAAGGTAAATCAGTTAAGGGGATCCCAACCTCCTCTCTTAACACAGTAAGGTCAATCAGTTAAGGGGATCCCAACCTCCTCTCTTAACACAGTAAGGTCAATCAGTTAAGGGGACCCCAACCTCCTCTCTTAACACAGTAAGGTCAATCAGTTAAGGGGATCCCAACCTCCTCTCTTTACTCAGTAAGGTAAATTAGTTAAGGGGATCCCAACATCCTCTCTTAACACAGTAAGGTAAATCAGC